>CM061531.1:171054202-171097682 GCA_030545055.2 Neoaliturus tenellus | reverse complement strand
CTGGCCATGTCGTGTGTCAGTAATGAATACCGCTGAGTGATGGTCTCTCCACACGGAACACGCTACAACTCTCCACCACTTGGACACCACAAGTTGACGTGCCACTGACCTTGTCGTGTGTCCCACAGTATGAATACTGTGAAGGAGAGATGTATTTAGGGATTTTTTATTAGATAAAAGACTATGAACATTGTGTACTTTAGTAGGAGGCCGCAACGGTCATTACTAGAGTCAAGGTCCCGCTGGATGGCAAGGCGCTTTGGAGGTAAACACTGGGTTCGTCGAACTGAAGGTCAGAGGCGAGTGCGATCTAATATATAGGTCAACTTCCTTGTAGTTAGGGAGAGCGGTGCCTGGACCCGGGGAGGTCAGGTGAGTACCGTATTGGTTGATTTGGGAAAATAGGCCCTGGTAGAAGTTCTTGGGGTTTTCGTGTTAAAGAGTTAGTTAAAGTTGTTTCGGGGTTGAGTCTTTAAGTTTTATTGTAGTTGAGATTTTTTTTAAGAAAAGAGGGTTTAATTTCTGTAGCGTATTTAAGAAGGAATAGGTTTGTTTGAGTTTAAATTAAAGTCTCAGTTGACCAGATTGCACTACCTCCAGAGCGAGTTTGCCGTCCAGAGTAAATGTTTTATGAGAGAATTATTATTGTTTGATTTTTTGTTTGAGAAGACATTTCGTATAACATTATTAGAGTCCAGTTTATGTTTTGTATTTTGCATAGATAGGGTTTTGATTTGATTAAAGAAAGGTCCGCTCAAACACGTGTATCTGTTATTAAGTAGAAACCCACATTATCCCTGTTTACTATTAGAGTTAATTAGCTACGCTCCCAAGTGGTAATTTTGGGGTTCGCTACAGGTGGTGGAGGGGCGCCGGAGTCTTGTAATTTCTTACAAGATTTCGATCCTAGCACCTCGGGAATAATTGGTTTTAGTTTTGTTTGTTTTGTCAAAATTTTGTTTTCCAAAATATTTAAGTGAGTAACCGTTCAATGAGGTCGGCGGTTGTTTGGGTTTCTGCTAGTATAGGTGCTTAGGTTAGCGCTTTGTTAGCAGTGTAATCCGAGGTGTTCCGTTGTACCTTGCTCTCGGTAGTGTTGCAAGACAGTACGAGTTTGTTGAGTAGACCATAACAAATAGGCTTTCGTTGGGCAACAGGTGCTAGGCTAGCGTTCCAATGCCCTGAATGCTATAAATTCCATTAGGGTAATCATTTTTGTTTGCAGAGTTTTGCTACGTTTTAAATTTCTATAGTAAGATGCGTTTTTGTAGTATATTAGATAATGGATTTAAGTTTAACAGACATTAAAAATTTAAATAAAGAAAAGGCTACTGAGTGGTTCCACAAGCTAAACTTGCCCATACCTAAAGGGGCGGATTTAGAATTCTTAAGATCTTCTTTAAGACTTATCAAATTAGGGGTACAAGCAGGAAAGGAAAACAAATTCTACGACAACATAGCGAATTGGAATCGACGGGCGAGTTTCATTCAAGAAAGCTTAGGCGGTACTAGTTCGCAACAAAACGGTGTTATTAATGAAAACAAAGACCACAAACCTGACTTAAAAGATATCGTTTACGCAAACGACCACGATCACGAATACATTGACGATTTTTCTTCTGGGGTTTCAGAAAACGAAAATCAATCAAACAATAATAATTCTCTCATAAAACATTTACTCTGGACGGCAAACTCGCTCTGGAGGTAGTGCAATCTGGTCAACTGAGACTTTAATTTAAACTCAAACAAACCTATTCCTTCTTAAATACGCTACAGAAATTAAACCATCTTTTCTTAAAAAAAAAGGCCAGTTCCAGGCACAGTTCTATTATTCTCAGGCTATTGGTTTACGGAACGACGCTCAGGCAGATTGCAGGGCAAACAGACTTCCGGCTTCGCTCGTGCCAGAGGATGTGCTGGGGAAGGATCTTCGGGGGCTTGCCCAAAACATCTCAAGAGACGGATACGAGATTGCCCTGCCGTTGACTGACGTCAGCGTATTTTACGCCCTGCCGGTCACAACGTGTAAGATATCACCTACAAAATTTGTTTTAACACTTAAGGTCCCAGTGCGTAGATCACAACACAACTGGGACCTTTACGAATACATCCCTTCTCCGATGGCGTGGAATGGATTTACGTGTTCCATGGCGTCGGAAACCATCTACGTGGCTACGTCAGGATCCAGAACAACTACGATCACCGGCTACCAACTGGAGGACTGCAGACCAGGAGCGACACGGATGTGCAGGCTCCCACGACAACATAGGGGGTCTGTTTTCTCCACGGAGTGTGCGGAGAAGATGCTGGGACAACGCACCGTGGAGGATCTGCGAGGTTCGTGTCCATTCTACTGCAGCCCTTCGCATGGTGGTGTTCTGCTGACACAGGTGGCTTCCGACTCCTACGTCATCACAAATCCAACTCCTAACCTAACCTTATCCTGTAAAAATTTCTCCCAAAACTTACCTTTTGATGTGCCAGGGGCCTTTGAAATTACTGTAACATGCGACTGTGTTTTGACCGATGGGGATGTAGAGTTAATTTCCAGGCAGTATCCTTGTTTCACGATGACCGGAAGCCCCTCAATTATTCATATACTGCCTGCGGCGTGGACCTCTTTGTCAAATTTAACTTTTGATCCTTTGCTGTCCGATTCTAAGCATTTTTATCAAAATTTTTCGCGTATTTTAAATTTAAATTGGACAGTATCTTCGCCGTCGTTCATGGTCCACCAGGACATTCCGCCATCTCTGTTCGATCCTGTGGTTTTACGAGAATCATGGTGGGATGTCCAAGATTTAACTTCATTAAAGTATATTGCGATTTTTGCATGGTTAGGAGTATTATCGGCCCTTTTGGGGTATATTGGGTTTAAAATGTATGTTGTGAGTATCAAAATTGACATGATAAGGGGGGACTAATTTTGTTTTTCTTTTACTTTTTTGTGATAGGAGACGCTGAGGACATCGTCTCGCGGGATAAGGGGGATGTGAAGGAGAGATGTATTTAGGGAATTTTTATTAGATAAAAGACTATGAACATTGTGTACTTTAGTAGGAGGTCGCAACGGTCATTACTAGAGTCAAGGTCCCGCTGGATGGCAAGGCGCTTTGGAGGTAAACACTGGGTTCGTCGAACTGAAGGTCAGAGGCGAGTGCGATCTAATATATAGGTCAACTTCCTTGTAGTTAGGGAGAGCGGTGCCTGGACCCGGGAGGTAAGGTGAGTACCGTATTGGTTGATTTGGGAAAATAGGCCCTGGTAGAAGTTCTTGGGGTTTTCGTGTTAAAGAGTTAGTTAAAGTTGTTTCGGGGTTGAGTCTTTAAGTTTTATTGTAGTTGAGATTTTTTTTAAGAAAAGAGGGTTTAATTTCTGTAGCGTATTTAAGAAGGAATAGGTTTGTTTGAGTTTAAATTAAAGTCTCAGTTGACCAGATTGCACTACCTCCAGAGCGAGTTTGCCGTCCAGAGTAAATGTTTTATGAGAGAATTATTATTGTTTTATTTTTTGTTTGAGAAGACATTTCGTATAACATTATTAGAGTCCAGTTTATGTTTTGTATTTTGCATAGGTAGGGTTTTGATTTGATTAAAGAAAGGTCCGCTCAAACACGTGTATCTGTTATTAAGTAGAAACCCACATTATCCCTGTTTACTATTAAAGTTAATTAGCTACGCTCCCAAGTGGTAGACGGACCAATTTTGGGGTTCGCTACAATACCACTAAATGACGGTGTCACCATACGCTGAACGCTACAACTCTCCGCTACTTGGACACAACGAGTTGACGTGCCACTGGCTATAATATATCGTGTGTCCCACAGTAATGAATACCACTGAGTGACGGTCTCACCATACGCCACACGCTACAACTCTCCGCTGTTTTACGCCACACGCTACAACTCTCCGCTACTTGGACACCACAAGTTGACGTGTCACTGGCTATGTCGTGTGTCCCACAGTAATGAATACCGCTGAGTGACGGTCTCACCATACGCCACATGCTACAACTCTCTGCTACTTGGACACCACAAGTTGACGTGTCACTGGCCATGACGTGTGTCCGACAGTAATGAATACCACCGATTGACGGTCTCACCATACGCCACACGCTACAACTCTCCGCTGTTTTACGCCACACGCTACAACTCTCCGCTACTTGGACACCACAAGTTGACGTGCCACTGGCTATAATATATCGTGTGTCCCACAGTAATGAATACCGCTGTGACGGTCTCACCATACGCCACATGCTACAACTCTCTGCTACTTGGACACCACAAGTTGACGTGTCACTGGCCATGACGTGTGTCCGACAGTAATGAATACCACCGATTGACGGTCTCACCATACGCCACACGCTACAACTCTCCGCTACTTGGACACCACAAGTTGACGTGCCACTGGCCTTGTCGTGTGTCCCACAGTAATGAATACCACCGATTGACGGTCTCACCATACGCCACACGCTACAACTCTCACGGACACAACGAGTTCACGTGCCCCTGGCTATGCTATGTCGTTTGCCCCACAGTAATGAACACCACTGAATTACGGTCTCACCATACGCCACACGCTACAACTCTCCGCTACTTGAACACCACTAGTTGTCATGCCACTTGCCATGTCGTGTGTCCCACAGTATGAATACCGCTGCGTGACGGTTTCACCATACGCCACACGCTACAACTCTCCGCTACTCGGACACACACAAGTTGACGTGACACTGGTTTTGTCTGGTGTCCCACAGTAATGAATACCGCTCTGAGTGACGGTCTCTCCACACGGAACACGCTACAACTCTCCACCACTTGGACACCACAAGTTGACGTGCCACTGACCTTTTCGTGTGTCCCACAGTATGAATACCACTAAGTGACGGTGTCACCATACGCCGAACGCTACAACTCTCCGCTACTTCGACACCACAAGTTGACGTGCAACTGACCTTGTCGTGTGGCCCAAAGTAATGAATACCGCAGAGTGACGGTCTCACCATACGCCACACGCTACAACTCTCCGCTACTTCGACACCACAAGTTGACGTGCAACTGACCTTGTCGTGTGGCCCACAGTAATGAATACCGCTGAGTGACGGTCTCACCATACGCCACACGCTACAACTCTCCGCTACTTCGACACCACAAGTTGACGTGCCACTGACCTTGTCGTGTGTCCCACAGTAATGAATACAACAGAGTGACGGTCTCACCATACGCCACACGCTACAACTCTCCGCTACTTGGACACCACAAGTTGACGTGCCACTGACCTTGTCGTGTGTCCCACAGTATGAATACCACTAAGTGACGGTGTCACCATATGCCGGACGATACAACTCTCCGCTACTTCGACACCACAAGTTGACGTGCCACTCTCCATGTCGTGTGTCCCACAGTAATGAATATCGCTGAGTGACGGTCTCACCATACGCCACACGCTACAACTCTCCGCTACTTGGACACCACAAGTTGACGTGCCACTCTCCATGTCGTGTGTCCCACAGTAATGAATATCGCTGAGTGACGGTCTCACCATACGCCACACGCTACAACTCTCCGCTACTTGGACACCACAAGTTGACGTGCCACTGGCCTTGTCGTGTGTCCCACAGTAATGAATACCGCTGAGTGACGGTCTCACCATACGCCACACGCTACAACTCTCCGCTACTTGGACACAACAAGTTGACGTGCCACTGGCCTTGTCGTGTGACCCACGGTAATGAATACCGCTGAGTGACGGTCTCACCATACGCCACACGCTACAACTCTCCAATTCTTGGACACCACAAGTTGATGTGCCACTGGCCTTGTCGTGTGTCCCACAGTAATGAATACCGCTGAGTGACGGTCTCACCATACGCCACACGCTACAACTCTCCGCTACTTCGACACCACAAGTTGACGTGCAACTGACCTTGTCGTGTGGCCCACAGTAATGAATACCGCTGAGTGACGGTCTCACCATACGCCGCACGCTACAACTCTCCGCTACTTCGACACCACAAGTTGACGTGCCACTGACCTTGTCGTGTGTCCCACAGTAATGAATACCGCTGAGTGACGGTCTCACCATACACCACACGCTACAACTCTCCGCTACTTGGACAACACAAGTTGACGTGCCACTGGCCTTGTCGTGTGTCCCACAGTAATGAATACCGCTGAGTGACGGTCTCACCATACGCCACACGCTACAACTCTCCGCTACTTGGACACAACAAGTTGACGTGCCACTGGCCTTGTCGTGTGACCCACGGTAATGAATACCGCTGAGTGACGGTCTCACCATACGCCACACGCTACAACTCTCCAATTCTTGGACACCACAAGTTGATGTGCCACTGGCCTTGTCGTGTGTCCCACAGTAATGAATACAGCTGAGTGACGGTCTTACCATACGCCACACGATACAACTCTCCGCTACTTGGACACCAAAAGTTGACGTGCCACTTGCCTTGTCGTGTGTCCCACAGTAATGAATACCGCTGAGTGACGATCTCACCATACGCCACACGGTACAACTCTCCGCTACTTGGACACCACAAGTTGACATGCCACTGGCCTTGTCATGTGTCCCACAGTAATGAATACCACTGAGTGACAGTCTCACCATACGCCACACGGTACAACTCTCCGCTGATTTTACACCACAAGTTAACGTGCCACTGGCCTTATCGTGTGTCCCAAAGTAATGAATACCGCTGAGTGACGGTCTCAACATACGCCACACGCTACAACTCTCCGCTACTTAGACACAACGAGTTGACGTGCCACTTGCCATGTCGTGTGTCCCACAGTAATGAATTTCGCTGAGTGACGGACTCACCATACGCCACACGCTACAACTCTCCGCTACTTGGACACCACTAGTTGACGTGCCACTGGCCATGTCGTGTGTCCCACAGTAATGAATATCGCTGAGTGACGGTCTCACCATACGCCACACACTACAACTCTCCGCTACTTGGACACAACGTGTTGACGTGCCACTGGCCATATCGTGTGTCCTACAATAGTAAATAAATAAACTTTAGTATGAAATTCAATGTTACTTTAAAGTATTACATTGAATAACTTCCAAAGAGTTCTCGTTTTCTTTATTCTGTCACTTAAGAATACTACCAGTCCAACATTTATTTGTCCATACTGAAAATCTTTTATATTAGAAGTGGTAATACTGGCAAAAAATCTTTTATATCAAACTAAGAGGAAATCACAATGATATTTGTGATTAGCAAAAGTTAACAAATCTGTTTTCAATCTTTGCTCCTTAATATTTTAATAACGACAATTTATAAAGAACTCCTCAACCTTAAGAAAATTTATGAAGAATTCAAATCTTGGCCCTTTTTCAAAGGCGATGTGAGTTTTCGAAATTTAAATATATTGCCAAAATTGATGCTATGTCTATTGTTTTTAATAACTTAAATAACTAGCTGTGATTTTAATTTTAATTGTTGTTATGAGCATATTTGTATACTAAGAAGTATTACTTGCTTGTTGTAATACTTTCTCATACACACTTTCATAACGTATTTGTATTACTGTGTATTTTTATTTTAAGGCTTAACTCTTTGTTGTGTTTTCAACTATAGTTTGTAGTACAGGCGCCACGGAGTGCGAGTGCTGATTCAAGTGTTGCTGAACTCACAAAAGGGAATATTTTATCGAATGTTTACTTGTAAAAGTTGACTACATGTAAAGGATAAAATGGTCAACTTATAGTCCTCCTTCAATATTTGTATTTTGCTGTATTTTTTTATGAATAAATTCACTATTTATTTTACATTTATTTAGATGAGATTTAGGTATCGATATTAATTACAATAACAAAAACTGCCCTATATTTTATGTGGGAACCTCAAAATACCTCAAGTATTTAAATAAACACTTTTATAAAACCAGCCTTACAAAAGAAAATTTTTGTGCCGTAGCATAGATAATATATATATATATATATATATATATATATATATATATATATATTTGTAACTTTATGGTTTGCAAAGGTATTTATACATTGAAATGGTAAGGGATCATTGTATTGATTCACACTTATTCAAGACTTATTTACTTATAAGGGAGTATTAATTAACTAAAACTGCAATATGTTCTTGTCACTAATGTAAATAAGTTTGTACCGATACTTATTTCCTGTTAGTGAAGTAACATGTAACTTATTTGAAAGCTGAGCACTATAAATAGTTCAAAGTAACCAGCATAGAACACGCTATCCATTACTGCACTAGAAAATGTATTGCCGTTTTCTCCAGCACAATAACAATGGTCATTCCGTTAGTGACGTTAACAGTCGCGTCGCGTGGCCCCTGTGACAACACACGGCGCTGAGTGACGGGGCCGCCACACGCCACGGCGCCACCACTCAAGGTCACAGATTTGTAACAATACCGAGTTGGCTCTCAGTTTGGGGCGTTATAACCCACATACATACATACATATTTTCACAAAAGGTTTAGTAAAACCCGGTGATTGCTTATATTTATTTTACTTGTTATTAGATCATTTAATACAAGATAAATTTTATTCACTGAGCAGGGAACGTTTGCTTGAAATTCCAAGTTAAATGTTTGCATACCAGTTAGACTAGTTAACATATTTTAATGTAGATTGGTTCTTAAAAGTAATTATGTAAACTGTACAAAATGATTTCAAATGATTTTCGTGTTTTTTAAGGAGAATATGAATGAACCAAGTATTCCTAAATTTGATTGACATCAAATACAAATGTATATCAATTTATGTTCTTTTCATAATTTAAATTGTATTGTTTAATCTCTATTAGTAGTGTGTTTTGGTTACTTCTGCGCCGGAAGTCGTGCCATCTGCCCGAGCAGCTGCTCGAGCAGATGGCGTCAGATGCTGGGGTGCAGATGGCGAGAGCATATGCCCTGAATTTGAAGTAGAATTGGGCATGAATTAAGAGTTAGTTGAAAACTAAAATTCAACTGTGTTAACTAAACTCTAAAAGTTGAACAAAAACTAAGAGTAAGATCAAAACTGAAATTCAACAGTTATAACTGGGGGCCTGGAAAGTATGTCAAGGTCATCCAGAGTAAGTTTTAAAAAAGCCTACCCAACTACCACCAGAAATAGTTTAAAGTTGAACTAGTTGGTGATAGTGGGATAATTCATTCGTGCCATGGGAGAGGTGTTTATTGTTTGAAAGTTGGCGATCGAATGAGAAGCGCCGCCTAGGGAGAGGGCTTATAAAATGGCAACCTTCCCCCCACCACCCCTTTCCCCACTCCTTTAGACCAATAACCGGTCGCCGACTGTATGTGGTGAAACTGAACTAGACATGGCGGCCGCCATGGATAATTCTAACCTCAAACTTTAGCTTAGCTGAAGAGAATAGAGGAGAAGAAGTAGGAACTTATGTGTTACATTGAGAAGTGAAAAAAAAGACTGAGGTATAAAATGAAGTGTAAAAGGAAATTGAAACATAACACCATAGTATTAATATTTTAGGTTAGAATCAACTAAACTGATTTAATGAAGTGACTAGAAAGCGAAATGCTAAATTGCATGTTAGAAGTAACGAACTATTTTTTTTAAACCGACCACGTGCCCACTAAGCAGTTGATGGGGCAGCTGGCGCCAGCTGCCATGTCACATAGCTTCCGGTGGGGCAGAGGATACATCAGATGCTGTAGTTATGTAGGTGGTAGTTATCCAACTACCACTAGAAATAATTGGTGATAGCGGGACAATTCATTCGCGCCAAGAGAGAGGTGTTTATTGTTTGAAAGTCGATGATTAAATGAGAAGCGCCGCCTAGGGAGAGGGCTTATAAAATGGCAACCTTATTGAAGTTTTAAAAAAGAGTGTAAAACTGAAATTATACATTTGATGGTTCAACAGGATTGGAATACCAATCTAACCTGTATTTACATCTTTTTATAATATGTATACAAAAATTATTTGTATTAGACAATGCGTTGTCATTTGATTTGTATGCTCATTGTGCGTTGACAATGAGCAAGATTGAGAGGGTGAAATTTGGAACATACTAGGTTATAATTTAGAGTATGTGGTGAAGTAAACAAATTTAAGGTTAGAATTAACTGAATCCCATATAACCATCCTGTTAACGCTATATGCCAATGTAAGCTAAATTATAGGTCAGTATTGTATGTATAATGTATGGCTAATTTAGCCAGCCACCAGGTTTTAGAATAGAAAATAAATCTTGCGGTTTAGAGTAGCTGAGTCAGTATATGTAAAAGGATAAACACTAAACACGTCTAATGAAGTAGCCATACCATATAACACAAGTAAGATGCAATAAACTTGAATGCCAGTAAATCAATAGTTGCGGTCCCGCTGTTTGCGGTGGAATGAACAACCTCCTCTTTATAACGCTAGTTATGACTCGACTTGTTTGGGTCAATGACTGGTTACCTGCGGTCGTTAACTCCATCTGGTGAAACTAAACATGGGATCTGCCATGGAAAATTCTAACCTCAAATCTTGGCATGTGTTATATTTTAAACTGTAGCAATTCTTAATGTCATCAGTTTATGCTTATCTTAGGTTTTTTTATTACGAGGTGGCCCGTGCGCAAATTGCGCATTTTATGTTTCTGTATGAGAGAAACTAACCTAAAGTACATGTATGTTGGTTATTAAGTGACAGAAATCTATGTTTGTTTACTATCTGGCTTTAAAATTCATGTGAAGGTAATCAGCTGCTAAATTACAATTCACATTAAAGAAAATGCAATAAAAGTTGGTCAACATTTTAAAGCGCCATCTAGAAATAAATGAAAGGCGAGGGGGGCGAAGCCCGAAACAATATGACGTTTTTAATTACGATTCGTCACTGCGGTATATCCTAAGTTTTAAAATGACACCTAAATCTTAAAAATCGGTTCAGTAGGTCGAGAGAAAAAGGGATGTAACAGACGAAACCCTTATAGAAATAAGAAGATAGATTACTGTTTCTGGCGAGATTAATTTTTTGTTATTGCCAAGGAAAGTGCATTTTTTACCTTTTGAATGTTAAAATAAATATATTTTTTGTTTATAGAAAATAAAAAAAATATAATAACAAACTTCTGCAAATATGTTTTTAAACCATTTGATTCCATTGAATTAATCAGCATAATTTTTGAATGAACATTACAATGGTACTATCAGGACCGTATTTTTAAATAGGCTGGAGCCCATAGCAGCAAAATTTTAGGGGTGGCACTTTGGCACTGTACAAATATTGAAAATATTTTTCTAATTTAAATAACATAAACTTCTTTATATTAGTAACATATTTAAGTCTTACAGTAATTAGTGATTTTATTTTAAATATTTGAATAACTTATGAATGGATTGGCTATAGAATAGAGCAAAATATGGTTTTAATTTATAAAATAAACTCCCCCATGAAAAAAGTAATTTTTTATGACTGTAACAAAAATGTAATTATTTGGCAGCTGTCGCTGTGCCGCTAAACAATTAAACCATCGCCGATTTTATAATTAACAGTAAAAATTTGTAGTGGTGAGATACACACCAGGGACCACTAAATTCTTCTACCAGAGACCTTTCACGTTACAACTAGTGTCACAATTGATGATGTTAGGTAGGCATACTTACTCTATGATTACTGTAACGCTGTCTGAAGAAACCTTACAAACTTCTACTGTTTTTATTTTTGTAATAAATGTATCAATTGGTGACGACAGGGGTAGCTCAGGAAAAAAATATTGGGTAGGAAACTTTATAGAGTCTTAACCCTTTTACTGCCACGGACCGATTTTATCGGATCTACCTGATGTTGTGAAAACCACCACGGACCGATCTTGTTGGAAGACCGCCGCGGGCTGATGTGATTGTCTCTGCAGTTGAGCGCGAGAAACGCCACGGGCCGATTAGATTGTGTTTTTGTATTTTTTTATTATTGCGTGGTTATTTTTTAGCCATATTTCCTTTAATTTCATATTTTGTGAAAGGTATAGAATCATTCTAAATAACTGTGCTTTTGTTTGTTTTTTTTTTTTTATCATTAAAGGTATTTTTACAATATACTAATGTTTAAAGTTGTTGCGATCAATTAGGCCGTGGCCGCGCGTCATCGTCTTGGAGCTTTTTTAGAATATATTTAGAATTATAATTTTATTTAATATTGGCATAAATTAGGCTGTTTTTAATTGTAAAACATTTGTAGATGTAATTATTGCAAGTAAAAAACTTCAATGGCTAAATTGTCACAGAGAAATTGTACCTAGCAATGCATTACTCCAAAAATGTGTTTTATGAAAAATATACATTTTTGTTCTTTTTTGATGGTATTTCTATATTTATGAATATGTCTTCTTAAAACTTTTGCTGTGGTCTCATAAGATAATTATGTTTCCGAAAATGTATAGTTTATGCATTAAAAATTAATATATATAGACGGTTTATAATTTTTTAATTGAAATTTTATAGTAAAATTAAAATAGTTTTCAACATTTTTTCACATTAATAAAACTATACATATAAATGTAAAACCGTTAAAGACCCCCAAAACAAAAAAAAAATTAATGCTCTAGCTATTACGCAAGTGGAGTTATGATCGTTTTAATAGATGTAGGCAAATTAGTGGATTGCACCGTAACAGCTGGTTGTACTGCCTGCCAGCTGTTGGGTTATTGACCTTGAGACAGTCAGCTGACTTGGCGCTTGGCGGTTTTTGCTCGCAAAGTTGCATACCTCCATGACACAAAGTGATACTAATTTTTAGAGGAATTAAATAATTAGAATAGTTGACTATTGGTAGGCCTAACTATTATTTGGCCTTTAATGAAATTGTGGGCAATAATATTTATTTAGCCTACACATGGTACTTTTCTAAGCTATGAGTATGGTAGCTGAGTGGTTAAAGAGCTCGCTTTTGAATCTGAAGGTCGCCGGTTTGATCCTGAGAAAAGTTAGTGCTTTTTGATGGTTTGATACTGGACCCAGCTGCCTTTGGTAATTGGGCTATTAATTAATGATCCTGACAAATGAAACAGCTGATATTTGTCAGTAACAAAGCTACACCTCATCTGATCCATTACAATCATCACACTCACCCCTTCAGTCATACTCACCTTAAAATACGCACACAGTGTGCGTCGGTGTTTTAAAAATAAATATCTAAAAAAATATCTAAAAATATGAAATGTGAAGAAATATTTAACCACAACGATTTGAACATTTTATTTGAAAATAACATGAAATCTAGCTGTTAGATTTTGCTTAAACTTTGCATTAAAGATTGTTTTGGCCCAAAAATAAGTTTAGAAACAGTCTTAATCCCAGGAAAAAATTAAATGTGATCTAAATTTAAGTTTAAAAATTGTAATTTTTAACATTGGTCTTATAGGTTGCTATTTTGGTGATAAAATAACAACTAAATGTAAACAAAAATAAAGGAACATTAATGTTAAGCAGACCTTTTGAAACAGCTGTTAACTATGAAGAGGTATAGTTGGTTGTTGGTGAAAATATTAAAATTGAATCAAAACCACCGAGCAAGGCTCGGTTAACCTGGTACTGATTATAATTAAACTAGTGGCTCATAGGGGCAAAAGCTCCTAATTATAAAATTAAAATAACATGAACGATAGTGTATTACTATTTCTTCTACAACGAAGGTTTTCAGACAATTAAATTTTAATTTGAGGTATATAATATTTTAACAATACTATTTGAACAAACCATTAGCCCCTAAGTACTGTTATTAATCTTGTACTATTAGGTCACCAATTTGTAAATGCTCTATTTTGTCTGTTGTTAAACTCATATCGATCTATGGAAAATAAGTTTTAAAATAAATCATACTCCCTTAATTGAGTTGTGACTGGTTTATAACATAAGTGGCAATAAACAAAATTGATTTTTTGAACTTATGTTAGTTTTTTTTATGTTTTAGTCATAAATTTGCTACTTTGTTTTTCGTCACTTCTGAGTTAGGTTATTGTCATAGCAACATTTTTGATTTTTGTTAATGTAATACAACAATTATGGATTTAAATGTGATTGATTTAGATTCATATAATTTGAAATATTAAGTGCATTTTTCTGGGCTAGCTACTGTACACATAGAGACACTAGATGATTGACAATTAAGTAATTTTATTGCAAATTGAAAGAATGCTACGTGTAAAATTTGACCGCTATAGGCTTCAGCCTTTTTAAAAATATTTACAAAATACAGCCCTGACTCTTTAGTCATACACTTCTTAATTCTTACTTTGGACAAGAGATGAAAATGAACTTGCAAGAGACTGGTCATAACAGCTCCGTTATATGCAAACTCCATTACTTTACCTTATAGGGAGGCAGGTTATGCTAGAGCATAAAACCTAAACATTACAGCAAGGTAGGAAATTACTACTTTCTGCATAACTTGTGATGAGTTGCTGTAAATTGCAAATGTACCTATGCGTATCTATGATTTAGTACATGTGATAGAAGACGTAGTTTTACAACCCTTTATAAGGTAGAAGGAGCTTGTAGTAACGCAGTTAACCGCTCAGCAGCACACGTGTTAACAACGATGTTTCAGTGTCGACAATGCCGTAGGACCTACTATAGGTAAGACTAAATTACTTATAGATTCCATTAAAACAGCTTATTGTTAATTTATAAACATGGTCAGGACATGTTTTGATGTCAGTATATCATTTCTAACTTTTAGTTAATGGTATTTTTATCAGAATTGTTGTATTTAAAACATTTTTTATCTTTAAATTTTAAATTTTTTTTAGCGTATCCATCTTTTTCTTTTTACTGCATATGTGTAAAATTTCAAGGCTGTACTTAATACCACCAATTTAATCCTACACTATAATATGAGGAATTTCTGAAGGGATGTGTGTTCTACGATTTTGAAATCTAGCTGTTAGATTTTGCTTAAACCTTGCATTAAAGAGTGTTTAGGCCTAAAAATAAGTTTAGAAATAGTCCCAATCCAAAAAAAATCAAATTTGATCTAAATTTAAGTTTAAAAATTGTAATTTTTAACATTGATCTTATAGGTTACTATTTTGGTAATGAAATAACAATTTAATGTAAACAAAAATAAAGGAAAATTAATGTTAAGCAGACCTTTTGAAACAGCTGTTAACTATAAAGAAGTATAGTTGGTTGTTAGTGAAAATATTAAAATTGAATCAAAACCAACGAGCAAGGCTTGGTTAACCTGGTACTGATTATAATCAAACTAGTGGCTCATAGGGGCAAAAGCCCCTAATCATAAAATTAAAATAGCATGAACCATAGTATATTACTATTTTTCTACAACGAAGGTTTCTAGACAATTTAATTTTAATTTGAGGTATATAATATTTTAACAATACCGTTTGAACAGACCATTTGCCCCTAAGTATTCTTATCAATCCTGTACTATTATGTCACCCATTTGTAAATGCTTTATATATTGTCTGTTGTTAAACTCATATCGATCTATGAAAAATAAGTTTTGAGAAAAATTGTACTCCCTTAATTCCTAATCAAAAACTCTTAGTTTTGTGTAAACAAAGCAGATTTTTTTTAAATCAATGCATGGAGAATCTTTAAGGAGAACCTTTTAGAAAATAATAATTCTTATATATTTCCCATTTTGTTGTAAAGTTTCTTAGTCGCTGCATTTTCCTCTAGTATGTAGGACAAACATCTTTGATTTTAACTTGTCTTTTATAATCCTGCAATCTATGAAATGACTAAAAGGGTTGTTTGAAAATTTATATAACAGAATACTAAAACTTTACTGACTGATATACTTTAGGTATTAATTAATGTGTCATTGTCATTCAATATGATCATTTGACATTTTTTTGTTTTAAAATAAATCCAAAACAATGGAAATAATGTAGGTGTTTCTCATACCAAAATTTATCGCCCATTGTATCTTTATTAACGATCATAAAACATTTTATGGTTTGTATATAAGCTCATTTTTTTTTACAATTTAAATTAGTAACAACAGTAAAATCAGCAGACAATTGGTAATAGTATGTAAGGTTAACTCTCCTAAGTAATAGACTTTTTTATAGCTTAAAGCAACAAAATGTCTTATTACAGTATAACCACTATAGTGTTAATTTTTATCATTTGGCTATGAATAGGTCTTAAATAAATTTTATCATCTGTCTCATGTTTTAAAATAAAACCAAAACATATGTTTCAATGTACACAAAGAAGACATTTTTTATAGCTTAAAGCTTTTAAAAATATAGCTTACAGTAATATATAGACTAGTGGCTTATAGGGGCAAAAGCCCCTAATCATAAAATTAAAATCCCAGGTTTTAAGCCCAGGTCCCAGGCTTAGGTCTTACCATGGCTACTACCGTAATAGCGTATTCCCTATAGGGAAATTTGCTAAAAATCATGACGGATGTTCAGCACCCATTTTAGAGTCAATTATTTTTCAATATTTTGTATCATATTTATTTAATTGTCTTGTTTGTCCTAAAATTAAATGGATTTTAGCTCTTGACAGATTTTTTTATATTTTTTGCCAAGTTTGAACACAGCCTTTCAAAATAAATCATCTTAACTTACTTTTTAATACTTGTCCCTCTAAATCAAAATTTATGATTTTGTGTAAACAAAGTAGGTTTTTTTTTAAATTATCATATATGGAAAATTTCTTAGGACAACCTTTTAGAAGATAATCTTTCTTAAATATCTTTCTTAATATCTTTCTTTCCGACTTTGTTATAAAGTTTTTACCCTGCTACATTTTCTCCTAGTATGTAGGACAAACGACTTTTATTTTAAGTCTCTTTTATAACTCTACAATTTATGAAATGACCAAATGGTTTCTGAGATAATTCAGCTAACAGAATATCAACCTTTTGTTGAATGATATATTTTAAGTTTTAATTAATGTATCATCATCACTTAATATGATCATTGATACTTTTCGTCATAAAGTAAAGCCATTAACTATGTACACTAATGTGAATATACCTCTCATTCAATGCATTTAGTTTGAGGCAAAAATTTGGAAGTTTGGTGTATACTACACCAGAGTCGCTGCCATAGATTTTGTTATTATTCAGCTGAATTTACAGTGCTGCAAACACAATTTACCAAAACATAAACATAACTTTCAGTTATAAAATGTTTCATCCTTAGTTGAGAAGAGTTGGTAATACTGATTTATCTATAATATGTTATGTGTACTTCCATGTACGCCACACGATATCTCACCATCGTGAATATGCTTTACACACACCTATGATATAAGAAGTCTACTCATGTTAGTGTACATAGTCAATTGTTAAACCAAAACCTGGATTAATATAAATAAGATAGGCATTTTTCAAAACAAAATTCATCACCAATAGCGTCCCCATTACGAACAGAATCTATTTTATAATTCGCATACAGGCTCAGTTTTTTACAATTTAAATTATTAGAGGAACATAACAATAAAAAAAAAACACACAGTCAATTTTGATTAGTTTGTAGGGTTGTTAACGCTCCTAGTCGAAATTTTTGTTGCTCAAAGCCTCAAAAAGTCTCATTATAGTATTACCACTCCAGATACATTATGTCATTTGGTTATTAATAGTTCTTCACTCAATAGGCCTATTATCATCTGTCCCTCATTTTATAATAAAATCATAAGTTTTAATGTATAAACAGAAGACTGTTTTGGAATCCTTAAGCAATTCTTACAGCTTACATATATTCTTACAGCTTTGAGGTCTAAAAATAGAATTCATATTTTCAGAGCTGACCATTTACAAAGGCATGTTGCTGTTCAACATGAGGGGCGACGTTACATTTGTAATTATTGTAATTTATTATTTAGTAGAAGGGAGCACAGAGTTAGGCATATTCAAAATTCTTGTATCGGTTTTCAAAGACGAAATGTAGCAGTCGCCCCTCGTGTTGTCGATCCGGCCGTTGCCCTTCCGGTTGCTGGGCAGGTAGACCTATTACCTGCCGAACCAGTTGAAGTGGCGGCTGAAATAGAGGATCAGCCTCCAGCTCCACTTCCACCTATTCAACGCCTTGGTAAGAAAAATAATAAAAATGCTCCCATTGCAGTAGACTTGCATATTTAGCAAATTTCCTAATTAGTAATATTAGGGATCGCTCACTGGTCAAAGTTCAACCAAAACCTCAATTCATCTTGAACCAATTAGATTTAAAACGTTTTATAACCAACTGAAACATCTGTTTTTCCTGGATTGCTAGCATTTGTTATTCTAACAGCTGTCTAATGATTTAATCAATTATATTTCTCCCATAAGATTAACATTAAAACTTTGAAAGCCCATAGGGCGTAGCCCTGGAGACTGATAGAAATTATAATGTGATTTTGCTCATCTACAGGACTAAAACTTTTTAATGTTATGCCCAGATTTCTCCTATGATGCATAGAAGCTGAGAAAAAAGGAGGAAATGAAACATGTTTACTTATTAATATATAAATTATTAATATTTTTATGAAAAACTAGTTCTTCATAGGGGCAAAAGCTGCTAATTGTAATATTAAAATAGCATAAACCATAGTGTAATACCAGTTTTTTGTTTTTTTACAACAAAGGTTTGTAGAAAATTTTATTTTAATGTGAGGTATATAAATTTTTAATAATACCGTTTGAACAGACTACTAGTCCCCTAAGTACTCTTATCAATGTAATATTAGGTCATCCATTTGTAAATGCTCTATTTTTGTCTGTTTTTAAATTTATATAGATCTATGGCAAAATAAGTTTTAAAAAAAATTGCAGTCACTTACTTGAGCCGTGATGGTTTTTTTAATATAACATATGAAAGCGGCAATGAAAAAAAAAATTGTTTTTTTAGCTCTTGTTAGTTTTTTATTAAACATAGCATCTCAAAGAGCATCTTTATTTGCTATAAATATTTATCCCTCCTAATTAAAACTATTAATTTTGTTTAAACAAAGCGGATTTTTTTTATATAACTACATAAAGAATCTTTAAGAAGAACCTTTCAGAAAATAATTATTCTATATATTTCCCATTTTGTTGCCAAGTTTTTTTTACCTGCCCTTCATTAAATATGATAATTTGTTACCTTTAGTCTTAAAATAAAACCAAAACATTGAAAATAATATAGGTGTTTCTAAAACTACAATTCATCATCCATTGCATGTTTATCATCGATCAAGGCATTTTATAATTTGCATATAAGCTCAGTTTTTTTTTTTTTTTATAATTTAAATTATAGTAAAAACATTGAAATCAGTAGTAAATTTGTACGTAATTTTTACAACCTTTTTATCCTCCTTGTCTGTCTTGGTTTGTGCTGTGTAAGTACCTTGGACAATTTAAACCAAGACAGACAACGAAAGGTAAAGAGTTGGGTCATTTTAAAGGCTATTAAGCTTTTTTAAAATAGGATTATCTAGGTTAGGGGACCTTGCAAAACATTTTCTTTATCTCTTATATAATCAGAGAGATACTTTTTATTGAAAATCATTTATTAGCATTTTTGTTATGGATAGTTATCATGTTAACCCAATACATAAAAATACTATTGGTTTAAATTGTTCAAGGTACTTACACAGCACAAACCAAGACAGACTAGTAGGATAGTACATAAGGTTAACTCTTCTAGTTGAATTTGTAATAGCTGAAAGCAACAAAATATCTTATCTATACAGGGTGTCACAAAAAAGTGTACCTGGCTATACAGGACCTGATTCTACATGAAAAAATAAGTCAAAAATAAAGAATAACAATTTTTGGATTTCGGCTTAGTTTAGCCGTAATCCACCATTTTGTGTTTTACACATAATAATTTTTATTTCCGTGGCTGTTCGTTGTATTAAGTTCATATTTGGCATGAACCTTTATGACAGCAATGTCCATTTCCATGAAAAAAATTATTTTTGTCCGATGTGTATTTTCAAAATGGTGGGCATTTTTAATTTTTAAACTCAAATATCTCAAAACCGGTAAATTTTATCAAAGTTTTACAAGAGACAAAAAAGTTGACAAATAAAATTACCTAACTAATGGTACCAAGATTGTAAGGATCAAACGACAAATGTTGGAGTTATTAAGATTTTTCTTCTAAAATAACCTAAATTTGCATGCATTTTAATGGAAAATCAATGATTTTATGCATACAAATGACAAATACTCTGTTATCTGTTGTTTGATCCTAACAATCTTGGTACCATTAGTTAGGTAATTTTATTTGTCAACTTTTTTGTCTCTTGTAAAATTTTGATAAAATTTACCGGTTTTGAGATATTTGAGTTTAAAAATTAAAAATGGCCACCATTTTGAAAATACACATCGCACAAAAATAATTTTTTTTCTGAAAATGGACATTGCTGTCATAAAGGTTCATGCCAAATATGAACTTAATACAACGAACATCCATGGAAATAAAAAAATTATTATGTATAAAAAACAAAATGGCGGATTACGGCTAAACTAAGCCGAAATCCAAAAAGTGTTATTCTTTATTTTTGACTTATTTTTGCATGTAGAATCAAGTCCTGTATAGCCAGGTACACTTTTTTGTGACACCCTGTATATTTTTTTTTTTCTTTATAACTTTATGAGACCAAGACTTTTAATATAAACTTTTATTATCTTCCTGCGATTTGTAAAAACACTCACAATTTAGCTTAAGAAATTTTACTGATAGAAGTATTATATAGATTGCTTCTTTTGGTGTAAATTATTATGTTATCTTCACTTAGTATTTATTTTTATATATAATAATATGTTTATTGTTTTTTATAGAAATACATCATGAACGTCCTCAAGCAGCAATTCTACCATTTCCTCCTCCTAGAAGAGCATTTGTAGAAGAAGCTAATTTTAGAGCAGATCAGCGGGTGGAAGAGGAAGGACTAATTGAAATTATAGAGTTAGATTAAGGTAACTATAAATTATATTAAAAAATTAGTGAAGAATTAGAAAAAAAACAACAAACACACAATAATACCATGCTTTATCAAAAAATATTAACACATCTTTATTGTTTAAAAAATTAACATATTAGTTAATTAACTTGTTAATTAGTTAATTAACTGTATTAGTTTGTGAACATAACATGTCTAGTTTTGCACACTCATCCAAAATAAATATGAAATTACACATTTGTATTAAATTTGGTCTTGATCAAACCATGTTTACTAGAATTATTATGTCTAAAGACATATATTTACCGCGAAGCTGAAGTCATAGTTGGATTAAGGTAAATTATACACATAAATTATACACACAATAATACCATGCTTAATTCAAAATATTAACACAACTTTATTGTTTAAAAGATTAACATTAGAGCTTTAAAAATACAATTTTTATATTTTAGTAACTATTACTTTGTGTAATATTTAAACTAAATCCAATGGGTAAAATAATTTATAAAAGTTAAATATAAGAAAATACAAAAAGGACACTATTTTTAAAGAACATAACTCCCACTATAATTATTGTTTCCGGTAGAGTAATATGTCTGGTTTGTAAATACATCCAAAATAAATATGAAATTACACATTTGTATTAAATTTGGTCTTGATCAAACCGTGTTTACAAGAATTATTATGTTTAAAGACATATATTTACCGCGAAGCTGAAGTCATTAGCCTGTGCCGACCTTGCCACGGTCCCGTGCCGGCCTTGCCGCGGGGTTATGTTTCTCTGCTATTAACTGGATGTTATGACCATAAACCGTTATTGCTTCCTGACGATTTTGGTCCGAGCCGGCCTTGCCGCAGGCTTATGTTTTTCTGCTATTAATTGGATTTTACAATTACGGTAATGGGTTACGACTGTAAACTGTTATTGCTTCCTGTCAATTTTAGTCCGTTGTAGTTTACACAACTTTGTTTTATTGATATGTTACAGAAAGTCTAATTATAGTCTAATGAAAGTGCAACTCTACACTTCGCTGATCCGCCCGCCCTGTCCTCACTTACGCTGCTCCTGCTTGGACACCATGAAAGAAGCTGCTTGCGGTTCAAAGCAGGTGTCTGTGGTGGGCCACCAGTTCCTTGTGGTTCATAAACTACTTTAAAAATACATACAATTTTCAAGAAAAAGCTATTTTTTTCCAATGTTTATTTTTAAAGTAAAATAATTTAAAACCGGTACAGTTTATAACAATTGTACTAGACACAAAAAAGTTGAAGAATTTAATAATATAACCAATGGTACCAAGTTTGTAAGGATCTGACAACCAATAACAGAGTTATTGAGATTTTTTATGCATAAAACATTGATTTAGCATTGTAATTGATAAAAATTAAGGTAATTTTTAATTGAAAGATCTCAATAACTGTGTTATTTGTTGTCAGATCCTTACAAACTTGGTACCATTGGTTATATAATTAAATTTTTAACTTTTTGTGTCTAGTACAATTGTTATAAAATTTACCGGTTTTTAAATATTTAAGTTTAAAATTTTTAAAATGACCCCCCATTTTAAAAGTACACATTAAAAAAAGTATTTTTTTTTCTTGAAAATGGGTATTCTTATAATGAAGATTCATGTCAAATATTAACTTCATATAATTATCCATTATGGAAATAAAAATTATGCAGTATAAAAAAATAGTGGCTAGCAGGTTAAAGAAGCATTTTAGGACATTTGTTTACAAGAATTTTTTTTTTCTTATTTTAATGTGGGCAATAATCTTATTTATTCCTAAAACAGTTTTTTTTCCGAATATCCTATATATGTATATTTGTATATGATGTCATATATATTAGAGATGAAAATAAAATATTAAGTTTGTATATTTAAAAGGAATTTTATATTATGTAAAGTTTGCAGCTGTATTTTTAACCTCTTTAAATAAGACTTAATATTTTTTAACATTTTTTTATAAAATTAGGTATTTCAGCTGTATCGTCAGCGAAAGATGTTAATTTACCTCTAAAATTAGCATTGAAAAGGTCATTAATATATTTTTAAAAACATGCCCCTAAAACTAAGCTAAGGGACTCCATAAGATATTATACCCATTTAACTAAATTTGGAATTAATTTTAACACATTATTTCCATTCCAAAAGATAACATCTAAACCAATCATAAGATATCCCTTGTACACCCAAGTGAAATAATTTTTGATAACAAAATGTTGTGATTTACTGTTTCAGTTTCAGATTTAGATCTTTTATTCTAATAAATTTACATTGACATTTATACATAAAATCAATTAATGGAAATATATTCCTCGCAAGACTATAGGTCTGTGTGCGAGGAAGAGTCCTGGATGTATAATCGCTGGTCACTTAATTGAAATTAGAATACTTATTTGATAACATAAGACTGTTTAATATTTAATTTTATTTTTAGGTTTAGTTTTACTAGAGTATCAGAAGTCATGGAAAAATCCATAATATATCAAATTGAAATCTAACAATACTGAGATTTAATTAATGCCTCAGCCGCATCATTGCTGAGGCTGAGCAGCCAACGACCCAACCCCCTCTTGAAAACCGCAACACTGTCACACTGTTGGATGTTTCTTATTTCTGGAGGAAGGTTGCATTAAACTATATGTGCTATGTAAAATGCATTAGCTTGTTCTGATCTATTGTAAAGTTTTGGAATAAAAAAGCCGCGGGCGGTGTTACTTCTACTTGGATAGGGATTTTGGGATTCCATAAATATACTTTGTTTGTTTTTTAAGGAAAATATAATTAAACTCCTGAGATATAATTTACAAATTGTTAGAACTGGGAAATCAATGTAAAGTAAGCTAGACGGGTATCTGAAGTTTTTATTTAGGATTATTTTAATAATCGATCTTTGGGTGATGGAAAGAGGCGCAAGAACAGAGGCTGGGACCCCGCCCCATGCCAGGACTCGTATTGCAGCAACGACTTCACATAGGCAAAGTAAACACACCTGCAGTGATCGACACTCAGCACTTGCATTAGCTGACTAAAAGCATAGGTCATTTTTCTCAATCTTTGTTTCAAGTGTTGAATATGCGGCACCCAGCTAAGCTTATAATCTATTAAGACACCTAAATACTTATACTGGGTGACATGCTCAACTACGCTACAGCCACAGGCAGCCGAGTGCAGATCACCACAGGAATGGATTCTAAGCGTCCTCTGACCTGGATCACTCCAAATTCTTAAATTGTGTTAAATTCTTTTCAATATCTAAAAAATAACTACTAACTTTTTATTATAATTTAACCCATTGTATATATCTACCAAAATATTTTGAAGCATAAATTCTGTATTAAGTACTTTTCTAAAACCAAATTGATTTTTATTTAAATATTTTTTTAAATAGGATTTTTCAATATAATAAGTTTTAATCTCAGTTTTTTAGTGGACACTTGGTAAAAACCCTAGGATCACCTTACTGTTTCATTTTAAGGTCTTAATGAATCAAAAAAAAAAAAAAAAAAAAAAAAAAAAAAAAAAAAAAAAAAAAAAAAAAAAAAAAAAAAAAACACCATTTGTTCATTTTTATATGTGTGTCTGCAGTACTGACAACTGTAAAAGGTATTCTTTACTTCATTGTACTCGAAATATGACCAATATATACAGTTCTTTCTTAAAAAATAATAATAAAAACTTTTGTTTTGACAATTAATACATTATTAAAGCTCCAATTTCGAGTAATATCACTTGGTTCTATTGTGAATAACCTAAAAATTAATAAGGTTTTATTATATATTTCATTTATAAATATGATACCCTTCACTACATCAATATACTTACAGACCTGTGTAGGTTTACATGTAAAGGTATTTAATATCCTAAATAAAGTTTTTATAACTACAACATATTTTAATAAAAATATGTTGTTTAGTCCTTTATTTGCATGATATATAGCAATTTAAAGGCTTTTAGATAATTTTTTATACTTAACTCAATATGCAAAAAAAATAAATAAAAGACACAACACAGTTTTTTATGTTTGTAAATACATTAAGTAAATTTTTCTTTGAATTCAAATAATAGAAATGGATGTTTAAAAAAAATTAGCTCACTGCAAGGCACATATATGGCTTAGACACAATAAAACCGCGGTAACATTATAATGCTCAATAAATAATTAAAGCATCTATATAACTTTAATAAATTCAATAATAGCTAATTCAATAGGAAATCCATAAATATTGAGAGCATTGTACTTATTGTAGAGAGCATTGTACTTATTTTATGTAATTTTATGCTGATATTGAACTTGTTTTAGTTCATTTAAAACTTATATTACTAAATTAAACCAATTTAATCTCCAATTTTGACAATACTTATGATAAAGGTGAATGCCAAATATTACCTTAATACAATGATCCATTAAAGAAATAAAAATGATTTTGTGTAAAAAACAAAATGGCGGCTAGCAGGTTAACAAAGCATCTTAAGACATATAATTACAGGAACTTTTTTTGCTTATTTTCATGTGGTACCAATAAAATCCTGAATTTATAAAACTTTTTTTCAAACACCCTGTAGATATGTGTATATATTGTATATTTTTTCACTTTTTTGTTTTTGTTTAAATTGTTTACAGCGAACTGTTGTTAAAATATCCACAGTTGTTTTTAATTAAAGTAAGATATATGTTTTTTATGTAGAACATATATCAATTTACTATTTTATTAATTGTATATCTTTTTTAAATTTATTTCTCCACATCAATGGGAAATTTAAATAGTTTATGTAATTATTCTTTTTCTCGCTCATCAATAAAATTATTACAGTGTTTCAAACCTCTAAACAGACAATGGCTTAAAGGTTTTTTCTTAAAGCAAAGGTCATTCGGAATACTGCTTAGGAGTAAGGAATACTATGCAAGTACAGTTATACTAAGAATACAACTAGTTGGAAATGTGATGATTTGTTATTAAATACTTCCTTTATCAGTGACCTGAATGGAGAGTAAATAAAAACTACTATAAAAAAGGATATAATTTTTTTTAATAAATATTGTTGTTGTAAATTTTGTTTATAAACTGGTTTAAAAACAATAAAAAACTATTCTATTCAGTAAATACTGATTTTATCCATATTTTAAATGTTTATTATATATGTGTGTAACATGTAATTAGTGTGGTTGTTTAACAATGCAACTGAAATTAAAATGGTTATTTAACAATGTAATTGGTGTAAAAATAGTTGATTTGCTGATTATGATTTATAAAAAATCTAAAATATTTCCGTTTAAATTTAATGTCAGTTTAGGATTTGAATAATCATAAAAAGAAGATAAATATGATAATTAATTGTATTTACTTTACTAATTTATTTGTTTTTAGCAATTAAGTTGTTATCCATACAAAAAACAAAAAACATGCATTTTACTTTAAGTAGTGTTTGTAGCATATGCACCATTATAAATTAAAATAAGATTTTTCTTTTATTACAGTATTGTAATAAAAGTTTTTAAACTGCTTAATGTTGTTAATATCATTGAAACCCCAAGACAACACATTCATTCACATGAGGAGGCATTTTGAAGCAGGTAATATTGTAAACAGCAGAGACAAAACAACAAGAGCGGCATGTAGAAGAAAAATGAAGGGGTGATCAACGCTCGCTCCGCTTTTATAATAGTATGCAAATGAGGGGTAGGAGCTGACCATGACCAGTCATCGACCCAAAGGAGTGGGGGGAAGTACTTTTCTTACTACTTGGATGGAAGTAGGTTAGTAGGTCACGAGACTTAGAGTGTTAAAAAATAATGGGGGAGAAACACAACGCTATAACGCATTGTGTTTCTCCCCCATTATTTTTTTAAGCAAAAATTTGGAAAAAAACTAAGTGAATTTACTGTTTACGCCCCCACCTTGTAATACGATCCTTTTTATCCCTGAGGAGAAAGTCTTAAGAATCTAAATTGTTAAATCTCTTCTCTTTACACAAATTCTCACAAACTCTAATTTTATATTTTAAGCCGTTACATTTTGCCAAAATGTGTTGGTGGTCAACAACACTTAGAAAAAAATATTTCAAACCTTTCTTAAGCCTCTCTCCTCTGACGGATATTATTTTAGGATCATCTTCAACGGTGGGGGTTTCTGTCAGTTGTGGTTCAGAAATATGTTTCACGATATGTACACGGCAAAAACTTTCATTTTTAACACATTTCCTCCCACAAGCTGATCCTTTCTTAATTCCCTTAATAAGCATTTCAGGGCAAGTAGTGGGACGGCTAAATGCCCTACGACGCTCTTCTTGTAATGATCGAAATTGCTCTGAAGGAGCAGGTTTAGGGGCAGGTTTAGGGGCAGGTTTAGGAGCTGGTTTAGAGGAATTAGTTTTGTGATAGGTATGGTCTTCAAGTGTAGCAAATGGTGGGGTAGGAGGCA
Organism: Neoaliturus tenellus; assembly: GCA_030545055.2. Taxonomy (NCBI): domain Eukaryota; kingdom Metazoa; phylum Arthropoda; class Insecta; order Hemiptera; family Cicadellidae; genus Neoaliturus; species Neoaliturus tenellus. Next base: position 171,070,390 of record CM061531.1, on the reverse strand, counting down.
ATGGTGATAGTGGGATAATGGGTGTACTAAGGTGATGAACAATAGTTTCAATGGAAGGGGTATTAAGACGGGGAACTGGCTTCTGCGGTGGCAGCATCATAGTTGATGGTGGTGCGGAGTTGTTTGAAGGCGAAGGTGAAGGTGGTGAAAAAATACTGCGAAGTCTAGAAGTGTTGGTTGGCAGAAGAATAGCTCCAGAAGTTGAAGGTTCAGATGAAAGCTTCTTCTTATACCAATCCGGAGGGTTTTTCAAGCGAAGAGTTTTGTTTGATGCAGTAACAGCCGTAGAAGTCGAAGTCGAAGTTGAAGTAGTAGAAGTAGTAGTGGGCACAGAAGACATCGTTATAACTCCAAGTTCACAGCGTAACGTCTGGAATCGGAATGAAACACTAGCCCCGGCCAACACGTCTTTTATAACGGTATGCAAATGAGAGGGGTTAGCAGCCGGCCATGACCGGTCATTGGCCCGGGAGGTGGGGGAAGGAGTGGTGGGGGAAGGGGTGGTGGGGGAAGGGGTGGGGGGGGCTCCATTTTTTCGGGGGGGGAGGGGGGGGAGGGGGGGGGGAGGGGGGGGGAGGTCATTGACCCTTCCAAAAGTGGGTCAAGGTCATTCAAGATTTATAATGATCCAAGGTGATGGGAACAGTAATACTGTTCCCACCACCCTGTTTGCCTAACGGTTCCCACTCCCAACCCACTAGTTACGTTCTGCAAGGGACATCGACGCAATTTTGTTTGGACCGTCCGGGTCTACCGTAACGGTCCGGTCCGGGTCTACCGTAACCGTGAATTCCAAGGGAAACTGGAACACCTAATGCAGAAACGCAACTCTAACCCCACCCAAACTAATCCCACCCATTATATTCCTAAACAAAAATGCAAAAACCTAGTCCGCATTTTGCGGATGTCCCACCCCTTCTAAGTGAAGTTCAACTGAACTTCTGAATTTACATTTAATCTACCCCCTAACATCTAGCTGTAAGGCAAAACAACATTAATTAGTATTACCAACACTTAAAACTAACAACACATCATTATTAAAAAACCAAATAATTCAACACAACCAAATACCATCATTATTCTTAAAATTAATACACCTTAATGCTAAATACCTCTTAAAATTAATACACCTTAATGCTAAACCCAACTTATACTTAACATCGCAATGCGCAAATTATTTCTTAAATTTAATACAACTTAAAACTAAACACACACACACATACTACATTGCATTAAAAAACGCAACATAGTAGAAGAAGTTCAAATATATATAGGCCTACTATATATTTGAAACCTCTTGCTGAGTCGCCAACAACCTTTCGCTATGAAAGTTTGTTGACGACTGACGCTAAGATCAGGCTCGTATCGCTCCTCGGATTCTCGAGTAGTGGGGGAAGTTGTTTCACTACAGTACAGTGTTCAATCCAGTCCAATTCGCAGCATTGTAAAAGAAAGGCGAAGGAGTGGGGAGCGGCGCATGCGCAACAACACAAAACCAAGGTTTGAGGTTAGAATTATCCATGTGCAGTAGCGCTAAAGTGAGTAATACAGGACTAGGCGCATGCGCATAGCATAGACTCATTCCGATCCGGAGAACTTGTTGCATGCGCAGCAGGTTTGAGGTTAGAATTATCCATGGCAGCTGCCATATTTAGTCTGGTTTCACCACATAAAGTCAACAACCGGTGGTGACCGGCCATTGACCTGGAGGAGTAGGGGAAGGAGTGGGCGAAGGAGTGGGGGAAGGGGGAAGGGGGGGGGCTCCATTTTTTCGGGGGGGGAGGGGGGGAGGAAGGGGGGAGAGGGGTGGGGGGGAGGGGGGGGAGGGTGGGGGGAGGGGGGGGAGGTCATTGACCTTTCCGGTCGGTCATTTACCCCAAGGAGTAGGGATAGACACAGAACCCTACTTCTCTTACTACTCAGGTGAAAGTCGGTCAACCAGTCATTTGCTTGCCATCTGCCGCCATCTGGCTGGAGTTATTGCCTCTATAAAGGTGGGTAGTTTATCGCGCTACAAACATTCATTGCCTCGCATCCGCTCGGTCATCATCTCTCGTTAGTTTTATGTTATGACTACTTCACTTACTAGGTTTGAGGTTAGAATTATCCATGGAATAGCCTTCGTAAATTCTAACCTATAAAATTACTACTCTGGCTTTCTGTTTCAATTTCTTTTACACTTCATTTTATATCTCAGTCTTCTTTTAACTTCTGAACTTAACACATCGGTTATGATGACTGCACAATGTTTAAAATTAAAGCTTTTGCGAACACAACACATATTACGAAGTACTTCTAAACCTTCAATTTCAAAGTGTAGAACTAATTTAAATAGAGTTAGGAAGAAGTACAGTTTTAACCCATTATACTCTTCAAAGACTTCGCAGGTTAATGTTGATGATAGTGTTATTTACAACATTTTGCATTCTATGTTACAATTCAACAACTTTGAACTTGTTACACCTATCGACTGTGTTCAACAAGTTTTTTTATTTTACCCCTACTATTCCTCATATAAGCGCTGTCACCACAATTCCTACTTCATGCTCCTCTATTCTCTTCAGCTAAGCTAAGGTTTGAGGTTAGAATTATCCATGGCGGCCGCCATGTTTAATTCAGTTTCACCACATAGAGTCGGCAACCGGTTATTGGTCTAAGGGAGTAGGGGAAGGGGTGGTGGGGGAAGGTTGCCGTTTTATAAACCCTCTCCCTAGGCGGCGCTTCTCATTCGATCGCCAACTTTCAAACAATAAACACCTCTCCCATGGCACGAATGAATTATCCCACTATCATCAACTAGTTCAACTTTAAACTATTTCTAGTGGTAGTTGGGTAGGCTTTTTTAAAACTTACTCTGGATGACCTTGACATACTTTCCAGGCCCCCAGTTATAACTGTTGAATTTCAGTTTTGATCTTACTCTTAATTTTTGTTCAACTTTTAGAGTTTAGTTAACACAGTTGAATTTTAGTTTTCAACTAACTCTTAATTCATGCCCAATTCTACTTCAAATTCAGGGCATATGCTCTCGCCATCTGCACCCCAGCATCTGACGCCATCTGCTCGAGCAGCTGCTCGGGCAGATGGCACGACTTCCGGCGCAGAAGTAACCAAAACACACTACTCACATTGATGTGTTTAAAGGTAAGTCAAACTTTTATCCTTTATACAGGGTGTCTCTAAAAACCTTTACAACTTTACCCTCCTCCCATCCTCTTTCCATGTAACATACAAGTTTTCTAAAAACACCACATGAAAGAGTGGTTCAAAAAGTTTTAATCAGTAGCAGTTTTATCAGCTGATTGGTTTATATTGTTGCTTGGTAAACAATAACAAATAATTTGTGAGTCCCATAAGAATCGCAATGGATGTTCGTATTACAGCGCAGTGTGGAGTGGTTTATTGAAACCAAGCCCTAATTGTTGGTCTTGAAGAAGGATTCCGATTCTATCTAGTCCGAAATCTCCGTTGAACAACAACATCAGACTTGGTTTCAATGAACCACTCCATACACTGCGCTTTAATACGAACATCCATTGTGATTTATTTATTTATTTATTTATTTATCAACGGCCGAAGCCAATACATAGATTTGACATACACTTTATTTTCTACAAATAGTTTACATGCGTTGAGATCAGAAAATACATGCAAAAATGAAATGAAAAACTTACATAGTTGAATGAGAATATATGCTTAGCAGTTAGAAAAATCAGTGATTCTTATGGGACTCACAAGTTATTTGTTATTGTTTACCAAGCAACAATATGAACCAATCAGCTGATAAAACTGCTACTGATTAAAAATTTTTGAGCCACTCTTTCATGTGGTGTTTTTAGAAAACTTGTATGTTACTGGGAAAGAGGATGGGAGGATGGTAAAGTTGTAAAGGTTTTTTATAGACACCCTGTATTTTCTAATACTGTAGGTAGGCCACTAGGCCTAACTGTTCTGTCATAAAAGTAGCCTATCATGCAGAGATGACTCAGTAGCCTGCCCTAGTAATTAATTGTATATTCATTTCTTACAATATTGATTGCTCAAAACTATATTCCAAAAGAAAGCATATCACATTTTAATCGAACTGCATATAGGACAGGCCTTTAATTTGAAGGTCATATATAAGCCGATCTCAATGTTTATAGAGTTTAAACCAACAAATACTCGCACATATTTGCACATTTTTCACATTTTCATGTATATAACAGTGCACAGCGCATGTATAGATTGCTCTATTGATTGTCTTTGTTTAATGTTAAGTACTGATTTTAAGTTATAACAGACAAGCAGAATTGTAATTTCAAATATTGGCGGTAGGCAGAGCGAGAGAGAGAGATAGCGATAGGGCGTAATCGCCGAGAGAACTGGTGAACACGTCCGAAACGGAAAATTACCGATTCCTGGCTTCTGATTGGCCGATGATCCTTGCCTGTCGGTCGCTCCGAACCTCACAGGCCGCTCATTGGCTGCCGACCCATAAACCACTTCTGTTCCGTTTTTTGCGTGTCAGCAGTTCTCTTCACTTCCCATGAGGCTCGCCGTTTTGGTTCTGTTCGTTTTTCTGCCGAATAATCTCGATTGCTTTCGGCCTTTTATTCTCCAGGCACGTTAATCCTTTTGAACGTGACCTTAGTTTCGCCTATGGTGGCTTCCCCCTTTTAATTTATTTAAACATTTTGTAAAGTGGTATTGTTTTGCTCATTTAACTATTGTTCCTGTTCACTATAGTCGGGGGCAATAGAACAGGCGGGTCAAGGTCAAGCTAATTAACATGTAGTTAAATTAGCAAAAATCAGCTGGCTAATTAAAAAACTTGACCTTGACACGCCTGTTCTATTGCCCCTGAGTATAACGTAAATTGCAGTGTCTCTATAGTGTGTGTCTAGTGCGTGTCGGGCAACTCTCGGTCTCCCGCGTATATGAACATTGGACTGTACGAGAGCTCAAATCATTACTCAATTGTGCGTACGTGCGAATCCGCAGCAAGAAAGAAGATTCCCTGGACCTTGGAGAGACTTTCCTGGCCCAGCAGTTCCCGTACTCTGGTCAGGTGGCGTCTAGTCGGCCATCTTGGCGTCCCTTCCAGCTCCGCCATAAGGATTTTCACGTCAGTGAGATTAAACCTTTTCTCTTGATTTTTTACGAACAGTTTTGTAGGCATTTATTATTCTCTGGTACATGGTACCTGGTCCTTCGAACATTTTGATTTTGAACCTGACTAGTAAAATTTCAAAAAATTGACTTTTCATATTTTTCAATAAATTAATCCGCCCTTCCTTAGACATTTTTTGTTTTGTTATTTCCAAATATTTGCATAAGTAATCTTGTTGATAAACTTTGCTAGGCATCTATATAGTTTTAAGTAATTTATTTACACTGTTGTTATGTACGTAATAATTATATTTCCAATTGCTTACACTTGTATGATTTGCATGTCATGTAATCATTTTATTTTATTTGCACATTTATAGTCTTAGCTACCAACTTGAATGAGCTGCATGTCTAGTAACTAAATATTTATTTCACATTCATCATGCATGTAATGGTTTTGTATCTGTCATCTTGAATTAATTGCATTTATACCTTTCCTTGTAAAAATGGTGTTAACCGTATGTATGAAATAAAGAAATATTGTACATAAATATTTCTAAATAAAATTAAAAATTAGATAAAATTAAGGTTTATTCATTAACTTTAATTCTTTTTCAGCTATCCGCTCTTTGAACTCAAGCCGCTGGTATTGTTCCTGAGGCCAAAGTAACTGTACCTTACTGTCAATTCTACTGTAAGGAAGATGCTGACTTGACATAAGCTTGTGTTGTTTCAAAGTTGACTTGTGTTCAAAACACAGTGACTTAAGTTATTTCAAAGAAAGGGTATATGGACTAATGTAGAATCAAATAAATGAACAGTAAAAATAACAATATTTTACTGTTGTTTCAAACTTAACCAAACCTCATGAACATTAGATAAAGTACCATCAACATTAACCAGTTGCTTACTGTTGGCAATACATTAGAGACTAAAGTGTTTAGGCCTACAACTATATTAAAAGTAAAATCAACCTTAATAATTCAACAGTATCTTACTGTTACGACAAAGGTACTTAACTATGGTTGTATGGTATCAAAACTTTTTTGTTGAGCCAACATTAATAATGTATTTTCAACACAAGAGTTTTTTGGGTGTAAAACCCCAAAATAACTTTGATATGAAACAAAAAGCATAATTTGTAATAAATCCAATTTATTTCAAAAGGCTAATGCATATTTGAAATGTTAACTATAAAAATATTTTATTTGCGTAATTCATAGACTGAATAATAGTAGTGGCAAAGTGGGGCTGCTGGCTCAGGTCAATGACCCCTGAGGAATGCTGACGTCACCAAGGTCACTGACGTCATGAATGACGTCATCGGTGACGTCATCAATGACGTCATATCTATGACGTCATAGGTATGACGTAATAGAAATGACGTCATGACGACGTCATTACCGCTGACGTCACCATAATGACGTCACTGACGTAATTAAGGTCAAGGTCACGAGGAAAGACAAAAAAATTTTTCTTTGCACTTTTGTGGTTCCTAGTATTCGGCTGTGGAGTGAAAATCCACGAGAAACCACAAAAGTGCAAAGAAAAATTTATTTTTCCAGCGACCAGACCGAAAAACCTACCAAATGTGACGTAAGGCATTCCTCAGAGGCCATTGACCTGAACCCTAGCAACCCCACTCTTAAAACTAAAAAAAATAAATAATTTTTATTTCCACTTACCCACTGGAGAAACCCGAAGCCCAACTGGAAACAAAATTGCGAACAGCCGACGGTGGTGGTGTCATCACCACGCGGGAGCCGGACGCCGACTGACCGGACAGCACCGCGCCGTCCAGGTACCAGACCGCGTGGTGGGGGTTAAGTGGTCAGATGCGAAAAAATAAAAAAATTATTTTTTTCCAACAACTCATCCGAGTTTGTTCTTTTGCTGGACCTCCGTTACTTGGAGTGGAAATATTTGTCAAGAAAATAAATTTTTTTATTAATTTCTAAGTGACCTTGACACTTAGTCTGGAATTGGAGTCACCAGCGTTATTTTACTGGCAAAAGTTAGCTCGTCTAAAAGTTTTTGAAACATTTTATCATCCATAGTGATCTTGGTGTCCCTTGAGTAAAATTTTGGATTATTCCTAAGGCAGCGTTTCATTTTTGTCAAAGTGGAAGTCTTGGACACCTTAACAGAATTATTTTGCTTGGCCAGCAAAAATTTTACTCTTAATAATTTTTCTCGCAAAGTTTCAGCCATAGATGTGTCTCACAGTAAGGTTTGGATAAAACTGAAACACTTAGTCCAGTGTTGTACCTTAGCTGGAAGTAGTGGGGGAACAGGGCTATAGTGGGGGAATGAGTAGTGGAGGGGGTAATGTGGACTGTTGTTGTCAAGTGTAGAAACAGTTTGCCGGGAACTGTCCAAGGAGTAACACGTACTGTGCAGAAAAATTAACCGAGAGACTTGTGTAAAATTTTAACTCCAAGAAATATTTAATGTAAGACTAAAAGAGGTAGAGCCAAATGAAAAATAATTTTGTAGGAGATGGGCATGGATGAGTTTTGTAGTAAAGTTCAAAATCCACTTGTGTGGAATAAAATTAAATTGTGAGCGAAAAATATTTAGCCACACCTGCAAAATACAAGTGTAGGAAAATATTAAGACACCTGTATAGCTAAATAAAAATTAATTTTGTATCAAACAGTCTTCCAGCATTTCAGTTTCTAAGTCTTAACAAGTAAGGAATAAAATATTAAATAAGGAGTGGAAAATAATTTGTTAAAGTAAACGTAAGTGTAGCATAGTAACAAAAATTAATTTCGTGCAAAACAGGCTAGGTTCTGTTTTGCAAAGTTTATTAAGAAGGAAAAATAAAAAAATTACTCACAGAAAAGTCCCGCGGCGGCGAGGTGTGGTGTGTTTGTTGGCTTGCAATAAACTGACTTACCTTCTGTGGAGCTACATTTGGCCAGTTGGCCAAGAAACGAGTCTGTTATATAAGCATTATATAACCGTCTCTGCCGGCTGTGCTGAATCCGGCAAGCTAAAATATTATTATATAGTACACCTGACTTGGACTGAAAATATTCTAAGTCCCAAGACCCCTCCCCCCCCCTCGGCTCCGGACGAGAAGTGAGCCCCCCCCCCCCGGGGGAGGAGGAGGTGGCATAGCCCGAGGCGTTGCCATACCTTGACATGTGTTGCATAATGAGATCCGGTTAGTAATGTATTCAGGTGTGGCTCTTGGAGATTGTCCAATGCCGCAAACAAGTACGTGTCGAGGTCTGCCTGTTTACGTAACCAGGTCCGGTTCCCTCACTCCTGACCGGCTCAGCTTCGGTTCTCTGAGGCTTAGCTTCCTCGCAGTTGCTTTCAAACACTTCAGCTGAGTGGTTGAAGCTCTGCCCTACAGGATTCGCAATGTAATGTTGGCGCCGCATTATATTGGGAATTCTTTTCTAGTCTAAGGCATGGCATGTGTAGTGTTAGGAAATAATTTTATTTTGTGCTTGCTGCTTGGTGCTCGGTGTTGGTTGTGATTTAGTGAAAGTGTTGTGCAGTGAAAAATATTTGTGTGTGCTAATATTTCCACAGGTTGGTGTTAGTCTAAGTCTTGTGTTTAGAAAAATATTTCTTTGTATTAATCTTCCACAGGTTGTCCCTAAAATTAGTTTTTATAAATTTTTGGCTTCCTTAGCCTATGTAAATAGTTATACTGTTTGGTTTGAGGCTTAGAAGCCTCCGTAAAATTAAATTTTTTTCGAGGCTTAGCATGCCTCAAGAATTATTTTTTACCAACAATAGTATGACACTTAACGAGCCTGGGGGTTGGCCCCTGGGGATCCACCGTTAGGCCTTGTGCCAGCGGCGCTGCTGGACCTCATCACTCGTCACTGGCAACATACGGGTGGTTGGCATCCTTCAGCACGAAGTGTCGGCCCTGACACTGACCGGTACATTAGGCTTTATGTCAGTGCATTGCATTAGGCTTTATGTCAGTGTACTGGTTAAGATGGGGCCCAGGTCATGATTAGCATGACCTTATGATTCCCATTGGGAACCAAAATTATTTAGCATGTTTCCCTTGTGGAAACTCAAAATTAAGTAAAAATTTTTTATTTTTTGTAACATGAATCCCCCTATGTTTAAGTTTTGTGTTGTAAAATATTTCTTTGTACTAATCTTCCACAGGTTGTCCCTAAGAAAAAATATTTTCTAAATTCGTATATTGGAGGATTAGCCTCTGTAAATTGGCAGTTAAAGTGTTAGGTTTGAGGCTTAGAAGCCTCCATAAAATAATTTTTTTTGGAGGCTTAGCATGCCTCAATAATTATTTTTTAACAACAGTAGTATGGTGCTTAACGAGCCTGGGGGTAGGCCCCTGGGGATCCACCCTTAGGTTTTCGGACCAAGGGCGCTGCTGGACCTCATCACTCGTCACTGGAAACATACGGGTGGTTGGCATCCTTCAGCACGAAGCACCGGGTCCTGACACTGTCCGGTACGTTAGGCTTTATGTCAGTTTATCGGTTAAGATGGGGCCCAGGTCATGATTAGCATGACCTTATGATTCCCTCTAGGGGAACCAAAATTATTGTAGCATGTTTCCCTTATGGAAACTCAAAATTAAGTAAAATTATTTTTTATTTTTCACCTCCCCCTAAGTTGTGAGATTCCCCCGAGGCCTTTGACCGCCGGCGGTCTTAGGCTTCGGGGGAATTTCTTTTTAATTCTTGGATGACCTTGACCTATATTTGTGTGTGAATAAAAAAATAAAATAATTTTTGTTCCACATGTAGTCACAGTCAGCCAACACTTGGCGGATTTTTGCCAAAGTCCTGAGAGCTCGCAGGACTTAGAGCGATATGCGTTAAAGTGTTGGTTGTCTGGGCAGTGGTAAAATATTTTATTTGATATTCACACATAAGTAAGGGTAGCAGCCATCCAAGAGTTAAAGTCCTAGGGGTAGGTGACCCCCCCCCCCCGACTCCAGACGGGAAGTGAGCCCCCCCCCCAAATTTTTTTAGAAAAATTTTTTGACCTTGACCAAAAATTTTTTGCTCCGGACAAAAACTGCGCCCCCCCCCCAAATTTTTTTTTTGGATTTTGACCTTGACCAAAAATTTTTTGCTCCGGACAAAAACTGCGCCCCCCCCCCAAATTTTTTTTTTGGATTTTGACCTTGACCAAAAATTTTTTGCTCCGGACGAAAACTGCGCCCCCCCCCCAAAATTTTTTTTTTGCAAAATTTTTTGACCTTGACAAAAAATTTTTTGCTCCGGACGAAAACTGCGCCCCCCCCCCAAAAATTTTTTTTTTTGAAAAATTTTTTGACCTTGACCAAAAATTTTTTGCTCCGGACGAAAACTGCGGCCCCTGGGGGGGGGGAGGGGGAGGTGCCAAGCCAGTAGTGTGAAATTGTTACTTCCAGTACAAGTTAAAATAGTAGTGGTAAATTGTTACCACAAACACAAATTTGTGTCTTCAAACTTCTAATGTAACTTAACCCATTTAAATGTAGGTGCCAAGCCAGTAGTGTGAAATTATTACTCCCAGTACAAGTTAAAATAGTAGTGGTAAATTGTTACCACAAACACAAATTTGTGTCTTCAAACTTCTAATTTAACTTAACCCATTTAAATGTTGCTACTTAAAGGTAGCACCGTTTTGGTGCTACCTTTCATGTACTATTTTCTACATGTCCAATTTTGCTTTATGTTTTTTAAACAACACTTTTAATTACCGGTTTAATGTAAAACTATAAAATATGTTTATATATATATATGAATTATTAACAAAACCTTAGTTTTAACATTAAATGTCATTAGGAAACTTCTAATTGAGATTAAGCCATTTAAATGTTGCTACTTTTAGGTAGCACCGTTTTGGTGCTACCTATGGTGTACTATTTTTACATGTCCAATTTTTGCTTTAGGCTTTTAAACAACACTTTTAACTACTGCTACCAGTCTACCACTGAGGTATTTATGAAGCGAGTTTGGTCCATCTTTTTTTATTTCTAGTTGCTAAGGTGTTTAGGAATGAAAGGTTAGAATTACTTTTAAGGTTAAAAGAAGCACATGGTGCGAACAGAAAGTTCACTATTGTTTTAAAATTAATGGGCATTAGAAAACTTCTAATTGAGCTTAACCCATTTAAATGTTGCTACTTTAAGGTAGCACCGTTTTGGTGCTACCTTTGGTGTACTATTTTTACATGTCACAAAATATATGGGCCTCTGCTTGACGCAGAGACAGGTACTTGACCCCGTTTCTACCCATCATTAAGTGTACTGAGACTTTAGGTTTTTAAACAACACTTTTAACTACTGGTTTAATGTAAAACTACGAAATATGTTTATATACATGAAATCTTAATAAAACCTTAGTTTTAAAATTAAAGGTAATTTGTAAACTTCTAATTGAGCTTAAACCATTTAAATGTTGCGAATTAAAGGTAGCACCATTTTGGTGCTACCTTTGGTGTACCAATTTTTGCTTTAGGTTTTTAAACATCACTTTTAACTACCGGTTTAATGTAAAACTACGAAATATGTGTATATATATATATATATATATATATATATATATATATATATATATATGAATTCTTAACCAAACCTTAGTTTTAACATTAAACCGTATTTGGAAACTTTTAATTGCTGACTCAGAGACAAGTACTTGGCCCCGTTCCTGTCCATCATTAAGTGTACTTAGGCTTTACATTTTTAAACAAGACTTTTAACTACTGGTTTAATGTAAAACTACAAAATACGTTTATATACATGATAACTTAACAAACCTTAGTTTTCAACATTAAAGGTAATTTGGAAACTTCCAATTGGGCTTAACCTATTTAAATGTTGCTTAACCTATTTAAATGATGCTACTTAAAGGTAGCACCGTTTTGGTGCTACCTTTGGTGTACTATTTTCTACATGTGCAATTTTGCTTTAGGTTTTTAAACAACATTTTTAACTACTGGTTTAATGTAAAACGATAAAATATGTTTATATACATGATAACTCAACAAAACCTTAGTTTTAACATTGAAGGTAATTTACTTGGGAACTTTTAATTGAACTTAGAGCATTTGAATGTTGCTAATTAAAGGTAGCACCGTTTTGGTGCTACCTTTGGTATACTATTTCTTCCTTGTCAAATTTGCTTAAAGTTTTTAAACAACACTTTTAACTACGGGTTTAATGTTCAAGTACAAAATAACACTTTTAACTACAGGTTTAATGTTAAAGCACAAAATATGTTTATATATGAGCTTCTGCTGACTCAGAGACAAGTACTTGGCACCGTTCCTGTCAATCATTAAGTGTATTGAGGCTTTACGTTTTTAAACAAGACTTTTAACTACTAGTTTAATGTAAAACAATGAAATATGTTTATATATGAGCCTATTCTTGACACAGAGACAGGTATTTGGTTTTGTTCCTGTCCCTAATTAAGTGTACTGAGGCTGTAGGTTTTTAAAAAACACTTTTAACTTCTGGTTTAATGTAAAACTACGAAATATGTTTATATACATGAAATCTTAACAAAACCTTAGTTTTAAAATTAAAGGTAATTTGGAAACTTCTAATTGAGCTTAAACCATTTAATTGTTGCGAATTAAAGGTAGCACCGTTTTGGTGCTACCTTTGGTGTACTATTTTTACATGTCCAATTTTGCTTTAGGGTTTTAAACATCACTTTTAACTACCGGTTTAATGTAAAACTACGAAATATGTTTATATATATATATATGAATTCTTAACCAAACCTTAGTTTTAACATTAAACCGTATTTGGAAACTTCTAATTGCTGACTCAGAGACAAGTACTTGGCCCCGTTCCTGTCCATCATTAAGTGTACTTAGGCTTTACGTTTTTAAACAAGACTTTTAACTACTGGTTTAATGTAAAACTACAAAATACGTTTATATACATGATAACTTAACAAAACCTTAGTTTTCAACATTAAAGGTAATTTGGAAACTTCTAATTGGGCTTAACCTATTTAAATGTTGCTTAACCTATTTAAATGATGCTACTTAAAGGTAGCACCGTTTTGGTGCTACCTTTGGTGTACTATTTAATAGCATTTTTATGTGTAAAGTTTAACATAATTAGTTTTGTATTTGATTTTATTATTGTTTGGAACACTTGTTATGTGTTTTAGTTAAGCAAGTCTTATTTTGGTATAAAAAATAATAATAACCTTTAGCACATGTATGTAAAGCTAATTTTTTAAGTTCAATTTATTAAATAAAAAATGAATGTGGCATTAATGTAAAATATATTAAAAAATCAGTTTAAATAAAAATCTACAGGAAATTGTCAACAAATTTAAAATGTATCATATTACTGTTAAATGTGCAGTATTTCCCTTCATTTTGCATGCCCAGTTGCGCTTCATCATTTATGAAAGTGGTTTGTTGAGTGTGCCCTTATTATTGACATCCGCAAAAAAAAATTGTTTAAATTTAACATACAATTGTGTATGAGCAGTAGTACTTGTCTACTGCGCATGCGCAGAAGGTTTCCACCACTCTTCGTCGGGTATATAAGCAGGTCGGTTAACCATGCATTTCATTGTTTGGCGAACTTTTGCCAAGTGAACATCTTATTGACAACTTCGGTTATTCCGGATATTTAAAAGGTGTATGCTATTTTTGTTACATTTGACTTTAATATGTCTGAACTGCAGTGTTACATGTTTGATAGTAAACCTGTAGCTGTATTATTTGATCGTGAAAACAATCCATGGTTTAAGGCTAATGATGTATCAGAAATTCTAGAATATAAAAGACCGCGAAAAGCAATAAATGATCTAGTTAAGGAAAAATATAAAAAGTTATGTAAAGATATTGATGGAAACAGTTTAGTGCTACCCTCTAACTTTCAAAAAAGTACCGTATTCATCAATGAACCAGGTTTATATTCCTTAATTTTATCGTCTAAGATGAAATTAGCTAAGCGCTTTCAAGATTGGGTGTTTGAAGAAATACTACCATCAATTCGCAAGTATGGAGAGTATAAACTAAAAAGAGAAAACCTTAAGTTGACTCACTCCTTACGTAAAGCGTTGTCAAATAATCAAAAACTAATTGAAACGTTAATTGATCAAATACCTAAAGTTGCTGTTATACCTGATGATATGGATTTAAAACATATCTTTTGTGTATTGGAAAAGGACACATACTATGAAAAGTATGGAGTAATGGAGTACAAGTGCATTCGTACAGAGAGGAGACGATATAAAAGAGCACTGAAAAGAGCAAAGGAAGATGGTTTTGTACCAAGTTTTACAAGATATCCTGTACCAAACAGTATAAATATCTTTAATAAAGCTAAGGAGGTTATGAATACTTATGGTATGCATTACGAATGTTCTTTGAATAACATACTGACCCCCCATAATTTTGTAAATATTGTAAAAATTATTCTTAATGAATAATAAACTGTATGAATGTATGTATGAATGTGGGACTTATTAGATTGAGAAGTTAAGGTATTAACTTTAGCTACTCATTTGAAAAGTCTGGTGTGAATGAAGGTCACTGGCGCGGTTGACTAAAAGACCCGTAAACCATGTGTGTGTGTGTGTGTGTGTGTGTGTGTGTGTGTGTGTGTGTGTGTGTGTGTGTGTGTGTGTGTGTGTGTGTGTGTGTGTGTGTGTGTGTGTGTGTGTGTGTGTGTGTGTGTGTGTGTGTGTGTGTGTGTGTGTGTGTGTGTGAATGTGTGTGTGAATGTGTGGAAAACGACGTACACCCACCTCCTCGTGGTGTTTTCTGGGTAACGCTAAGAGGTGTACAACCAATGTCTTGTAAAACCACATGAATTAATCTATTTGTATTTTTAAAATATACATTCATAGGTATATATACAATAATAACATTTATTTAAATTAAACAAATTTAAAAGCATTTTAAATGCATACAATTTATAATTGTTGCTGCAAAAACACCTCGTGCTTTACTAATAATAGATGAAAACGATATAATGTATGTATAAAATATGAGTTTTTTAATTAATGGAGCTAGAAAAAATAAAGATGGCATTAAATTAGTGTTACCATAAAATTTGTTTATAGAACAATAAGTTTTTCTTCATAATTATGTGGGTTTTAAGATCTATATTTAGGTAGCACTAAATTAGAGCTACCATTATGTTAATAAAATAGCTACATACATTTATAATTATATTTTATTATTTAATTATTAAATATATTAAATTTATTCAATATTAATTTGACTGACTTTTTTACAGCATAAATAAGTATAAAAACACAAAATCTGAAACAAATTAGTCATTTTAATTTTAATGTAAAATGATAAAAGCTCAAAACTTAATACTTTTTTAAAAATTAAACAAAAGTAGCCACAAAATATTGGTGTTACCTTGAAATATTTATAGAAATTATAATATAGTATGGTTTTATTAATTTATAAACTAAATTGAATTCATCCTTATTCTACACATAACGGTAAAACCATTCATTCTAAACCTTAATGCTTAGAACTCTGACATATTGTCTTAGAACTCTGACATATTGTCTTAGAACTCTGACATATTGTCTTTATTTCAAGATACAGCTCAACCTTTCATTATAAATCTTGTTAATTTTTTAAAATCTATCTTCTTATTTCTATAAGGGTTTTGTCTGTCACGTCCCTTTTTTCTCTCGACCTACTGAACCGATTTTTAAGATTGAGGTGTCATTTGAAAGCTTAGGATATACCGCAGTGACGAATTATAATTAAAAAGGTCATATTGTTTCAGGCTTCGACCCCCTGGCCTTTAATTTATTTCTAGAGGACGCTTCAAAATGTTGACCAACTTTTATTGCAAGTTCTTTAATGTGAATTGTAATTTAACAGCTGATTACCTTCAGATGAATTTTAAAAGCTAGATAGTAAACAAAAATAGATCTCCGTCACTTCATAATAAGCATTTACATACTGTAGGTGAGATTTACTCATACAGAATCATAAAACGCGCAATTTGCACACGGGCCACCTCGTAATATAATAAAAATATAAAACACATTAACTTTTAACTAATTTACCAATAGGGAATACGCTATTGCGGTATTAGTCAAGACCTAAGCCTGGGACCATGATACTTTTTCATTTTGAGATCTCTAGAAG
>CM061531.1:170638843-171054102 GCA_030545055.2 Neoaliturus tenellus | reverse complement strand
TTTGTTATGAATGTTTTCACCCAACAAGCTTATGTTTGACGGACCTTCCCTTGTCTCTTCTTCTTTTTCCTCTTCACTAGCAGTTGATACAACTTCATGTCCTCTTTTGGCTTTTACTTCATATAATTCTTTTATTCCACTATAGTCCGGTGATTCTAGCTCTCTTTCGGGTTCTCCACCGGTAAAACCACTATACGTAGAGGATTCCAGGTCTTCATCACTAAAATCTTCTGATTTTACATTTTCTCTTTCAAACTTCGTAATAGGTGCAATCGCATCTCCTTCCAATACAGGTTTAGCAAATTTTTTGTTTAATTGTTTCAAGGGTTCAGTAATAGGTTTAAAAGTAGATTCAAGGAATTTCTCCCTCTCGCTAATACCTAGTTTCAATGCTCTGTTTTTAGCCCGAATAGAATCACTAAGTGATTTTATTTCTTTTACTAATTTTTCTTGGTTAACCATGTTTGTAGCAAGACGTGTTGTACAACAATGAATAGTTTATACCATGTTCAATGTATTAATATAAATTTATCAAATCCTATCCTGTATCGACCATTGTTTAGCGGTTGTTCCTTCATAATTGTTAGGAACCCATACTTTTCAGCCCAAGCCTTTCCACATAACTCTTTAAATCGTTCAAATGTCATATCCGCATTTACATGATCAAAATATATATGTTTTAGGTTGGTTTCGTCCTGTTTAAATACAATTAACATGTTTGCATTGTCTCTAATAAGTTGTTTTGGTATTTTGCTGTAAGTTTGACCAATATAAATGCTATCTATGTTGTTATGTCGACCCATAGCGAAGTAATTTCTTATTGTGTTTTGGTTTTCACAAGATACATCGTCGAATATGAACACGGAGAATGGTTTAGCTTCTTGTGGTTGCATGACACTCTCGCTTGCATTAAACTTTAAATATTTAACTTCAGGCACATTAGTCAGTATCTTTTCCAATAATTGATACTTTGGTTGTTGTAGTGATTTTGAAAATACATATAGATTGTTAAAACGTAATCCTTTAGGGTTTGTAATCAAATTGAATACTACATTAGTTTTTCCACAGTTGGAAGGTCCGGTAACCAGACAACGAACGGTGTTTGGTAACAAATTGCCATGTTTCCCACTATTAAATTCTGAATTATCCACTGTGAGTTCATCTATATTATTAATAGTAAAACTCTCTTTTTGTGGTACTATCTCCATCCTTTGTAATGGTTCAACCTAAAATGATTCTCTATCGTTATATCAAATCCTTTTTAGGTATCCAAGAATCTTCCGTCTTATTAAATCCTAACCATCGTACTTTGACCTTATCTTTTTTCCGTTGCAACACCTTTTCAACTAAATATACATCGCCTACTGTTGATTTTAACATTTCATGTCCATAAAACCCTCCTTCAAGCAATTGTCCTTTATTATCTTTTAAAATATATGTCTCAGGTACTGTAGGTTGTACTTTGAATACAGTAAAAACCTCATTGGTCCAATTTGGCAGGTATCTTTTACTGAATACACCTTTATATTTACTTATTCGCACTTTATCACCCACATTAAATTTTTTAGGCTTTAGTTTTTCAACTTTTGGTTTAGTATTCGTTTTTATACGTTTTAATACAAGGTTTTCATTTTTACTAGTTACTTGGTTTGGTTTCATCCCGATAGTCCTATGAAATTTGTTATTGTAATTGTTTATAAGTTTTGGTAACATATCAATCCATATGTGCGATCCTCTGTTGGAAAACATTTTATACATTGCACTTTTTAAAGTTCTGTTGAATCTTTCGATTATTGAAGCTTTTACCTCTGAATTGGATGAGTAATGGTTTATATTGTGTTTTTTCATTAAATTTGCAAATTCCTTATTAAAGTATTCTTTTCCATCATCTGTTTGTAAATGTTTAATAGTATGTTTGTCTCTTTGTATAGCTGTTTCCATTGCTTTTGTAACACTTTTGCCACTTTTATCTTTTAGTGGTAAAGCATCTGCCATTTTTGAAAAACAGTTAATAACAGTCAATATGTATTTATATCCTTTATTTTGTTTGCTATAAGGAATCATTTCGATTAAATCTGCTTGATATAAATCATTAATTCCTTTTATCACCGTATTTCTTCGTGGAAACTTTCTTCTTGCAGGTTTATGAAGTTCGTTGACAATTTGTTGCTTCAAGTCCTTCATATTGCAGGTTTCAATGTTTGTTGTATCACATGTATAATCACAATGAACGTTGTCTTAAATATTCACATCATTTATATGGGTCAAGGTCATCCAAACTTGTGTAAAAAAATGGGGAACACGGCGTTGGACTTGCCGTGTTCCCCATTTTTTTACGGAAGGAGAAAGGAATAAGGTCGAAGTTGTAGAAGGACGAAGAATAGGTTACTAGTTGATAGGGTTTAGGGAGTAATGGCCGAATGGAAGAGTGTGGATTTTGTCGGGCAAAATATGTCTTTTATCATCCCGAGCTGACAGTGCTTTTTTAATTTCGGTGACACTGTAGACTTGATGCTTGAAGCTTCGGATATTGTTGAATGTTGCTGATATCGTAGTATCTTCAAACAAACAAGTCTTGTAGTGGTCAAATGTTACGTGTTTTTTCAAATAAGATGTCTTCACTCCTTTTGCTTTTTTCACTGTCGGTGTGTTGTTCTCGTGGTACATCTTAAATGAATACAATTTTGCCATCAGCGCCACTATTTCTTCTAAAGGCATTCCATTTGCTTCATCTTTGAATTTTCCAATTACTTTTTTATTTTTTTCATTAAAATTTGGATGGTTCTTCGGATAGTCAGAAAAGTCGAAATCTTCTTTGTATGGAAAAGTCCTTAGGTCTTCATACATGTCCAAAGTCTTTATCCAGTAGATAAACGCGTCCGTATCCATGTATGCGACTCCAATGTTTTCCCTTCCGTAGTGTTTAACCATTTTGTTATAATGGAAATCATACATCAGGGTTTTACTTATGTCCAAAATCGACATACCTATGTATAACGGACGGTCCATGACTATTGTTGTTTTCTTCATACTGACAGCGACTAGATTTTCGTTTATAATCATGGATGTTCCGAAATTTGGTTTTTGCACTAATTTTTCCAATTTCCTAGGATCACTCACTAATTTTACATTTTTGTGTTTTCTTTTGTTCTCCAAGGTCTTCCCAAAGATGGCATTGTTCATTAATTTATAGAAGTCCTTTTCAAATGCTGTTGTCGCTGCAGCTCTTCTTGTAGTGTTGGAATCAATATATGGTTTCAACCAACAAGACTGGGTGAATTCAATTGCTCTATGAATTCTCACTATACGTAGACCCAATTCGAGAGCCTGTTGAACTACCCAATAGTGAGCCACATAGCGATCTTTATTCTCCAAGGTCATCATCAATTTTGGCCATCTTCCTGTCGGTGAAACTTCAGTCTTGGCTAGGAGAGGCAAGTCGTAGTGATGGTCATGAAGGTGCTCCGGGTGTTCAAAATCACAGTCCAAAACATAGCCTTTTGGACCATCCTTTGGAATCTGTGAGATGTCTCCGATGGTGGCCGGGTCGATCCATTTGAAGTCAGCGTAGGGAAGCGGATTTGACATTGCCCAACCATAAAGGTTGTTTGCGTCAAAGTAGCCAAGGTAGACCGATGGTTGTTGCTCGTCGAAGCCGGGGATGTACTTGTTGTTGGCTTTGACATGACGTGTTACAGCTTGTGTCAAACCGCCCCGTACACCAGATTCCATCATGAGCACCATATCAATATCCGTTAGAAGTTCCAGTCGACAGTTGGTTGACTTTAGCATAGCTTGCCATGCTAATCCTGGAGATGTGTACGAGTGTAGAGGGTCCAGTCCATAGGCGGAGAAGCAGGTGTTTCGAAATTCTTCCATCACATCGCACAGCAGAGTTACGTCCAATTTTATATAAAAGTCAGAATATTCCCCTAAGGTTTGAATGTTTAGTTGGTTCCAAACATTACAAGCATGATTGTAGTCTTCAACGGAGATTTCACTTTCGTTTAATTTGCTGTTGAAGGCTTCAATCGGTGGCAGACTGGTTTCTTCGAATTTTTCTGCAGACGTTATGTAATCATAGGGGAAAACTCCTTTCCGTAATACTAGGTCTAATTTATCTTCAGGTACAATTTTTCTGGTTTCTTTTAGGTCTTCTCTTCTTAGGTTCTCTGACAATTTGGCTAAACTAGATGCCATAAATCTGTAAGAGTCTACGAAGCGAAGTTTAATTTTACCTACTGTTTTTGAAAAGCTGATGTACTTTTCCAATGTTGTAGCAAGAACATCAATTTTACCATCATCTCTTCCTAATTCTGGAATAATAAAGTGGGAGTCGTAGCCGCTAAGATTGTGTAAAACGACAGGAATAAAGTTTGGCAGTTTGTAATTTATATTGCATGAATTACAAGCAGCTCCTCTGTATAACCCTGTCAGGTGATCGTGATCTCTTACTTTTGGATTTTCTTCACTAAACATCTTCTTGCATAAATAGCATCTTGTCGCTAAGTTGTATTCTTCTTGTTGATTTTGGTTTAAAGGTTCCATAGGTACAATATTACCGAACAAGCGTTGAACCTTTCCAGCAATATCGTACAGTTGGTCTACAAAATACTTAGCGGCTTCTTCACCACGGTAGAGTATTGGAGTGGATGTTAAACCATAGTCTTGCAATTGGTTTTCAGACAAGGTTGATTTAACTAGTAAACAAAAACTGTTGGGCTGATGCAACTGATATTTTGTTCTTCTAGTCACTTCGCCGTCCGGCAGCTCCTGTGGTACTAACGTTGATTCAAAATCTGCGTAGACCACTAGTGGAATTCGGTATTGGTGAACTGTCTTGTTAAATTGTATTGAAGCTCGGGTAGGCGGTGGAAGACTTATCTTTACTTCATAGTTCTCGTTGCAAAGTCTTTTATGTTCCAATAACCAGTCCAATCCTCCACGTCTTGAATCTTTCCAAGAAAAGCAGAAACATCTCTTGCAAACTGTAATCCTATTTACTCTTTTGGTCAATTGTTTTACAACTAACGCTTCAAAGTCTTTTATCCATACATAATGGGAAATTTCACCCTTGGTTATCAATAGCAAATCCGTATGGTTTCTTTGCTCAACCTTTACTACCCGCAAAGGATAAACGTTGTTGGAATCATCCAGACCAAAAACATTGACTGAAACGCCAGGATTTTTCTTTTCAAATTTGCCAATATCTTTTAAAGTAACTGGGTAAGTAAGACCTTGAAAGTTGTAGCGGTGTTCATTTTCGTAGTATTCTCTACCAACTCTACAAGGATTGTTTTTAACATACTTGGTTAACATTGCATACTTGAAACATTCATTACCCTCATTTTGAACATTTCTACACGAGTTAGTGTTTTGGATTTTCTTTGGTAGAGGGATAAAACTACTACCTCTTAAACCATATCCATGTTTATGAACCCTAACATCCATACCTTCGATTGATGACAAAGTCCATCCAGATCCTCTTCCTTCATGTTCTTGGAGTTTGGTTATAAGTTCCTCCAAGCATTCTTCAATAATATCATCAATGTCGGAGGTGAAGGTAAGGGTTCGATTTTTGGTAATGAATGCTCTCAATGCTGTTTCACCATCAGTATTGTTAAACATAGCCTCTAACACCATTCCAAATTTAATAAAATTTAGCCTTTGTAATTCTTCCCTCAACGTTTGACCAACAAGTTCCTTAGCCTGGGTTATAAATGTTTCCAATTCCAATTGAACGTTATTAATTTTGAAATGTGTTACAACTCGTCCTGGCAAGGCCGTGGTGCGCAGTTGTCTTACATCTTCCAGTTCTTCTTCTTCCATATCCTCTTCTTCGGTGTCCTCTTCTTCGGTGTCCTCTTCTTCAATAGGTCTTGTAGCAGTAGATGGTCCAGCACCAGCAAATTGTATCACACTAGGTCTTCTTCTTTGCATTTGCTGTAGATAGCTGTCCCAGTAATTCGTCTGCTTCTGGTGCTCTTCCAAAAACCGGTCAATTGAGTCTAAGTCTATTTCATCCATGGTATATATCTTCTTTTCTATCTTCGTCTTCATGTAATTCTCTGTGTAGGGTGAAAAGATCTTCGTCTTGAAAGATTTCCCCACAAATGTCGCAAAGAGCCATTTCAAACAGTTTGGCTTTGAATGCACACTCTGTGAATGTCCACGCAATAATGAGCAGCGTGCTCGACCGGGACCCTTTATATCCGAGGCAGATAGGTGGGGAAAGTGACGTCATATAAAACAGGTTATCAATCATGTGCTAAATTTAGCCTTTACACAACCGTTTGTAATAAATTTATCAGTAGGCTTGATATATTGATGATATTTGGTCTAGATTCAATAATTTGTACAAGTTTTTTTAAAAACGTCTGTTTGAGCAAAATTTGTAGGTCAAGGCCATTTAGAATTATTATTTTGAGCGGGGGATAGAGCACTAAGCAGCATCATTTACTACAAAGTGCTCTATCCCCCGCTCACATTCTTTTTTTTAACTTTTTGTTTAAGCTTTTACAAAGGTGAAACATCACCATCAGAGTCGGAATCATCCTCATCACGGAATAAGCAGCGATGACAATACATAATTCTTCTGGCAACTAACATCCTATCCATTGGACGATGAGGAGTGTCTTGTTCTTCTTCTTCTTCTTCAATTTCCAATTGGAATTCCATTTCCGACTCAGATGATGACTCTAATGTTTCGTAGGCGTGCAAGTCCACTTCATTGCCCGTTGAACCAGCTTCGTCAGAGTCCGTTTCAATATCCATTATTTCTTCCTCCTCCTCTTCCTGATCAACCGCAGGTAGTTGGTCCTCTGCTTCTATAACTTCTACAGGTATTACCTCCAGAATTGAAAGAATTCTGTCGCGATGGAACACGGTGTTGTCAAGTGGAGCCATGGTATGAAAGTGGTGTATCTATCCAATTGGTTTGCCCTTTTTATACCCCCACCAACTATACATCTTATGTGGGTCAAGGTCACATCAAAATACCCTTTGAGCGGGGGATAGACCACTAAGCGACATGCTAGTCCATTGTCGCAAAGTGATCTATCCCCCGCTCTATTCCGCAGACCACACTCAAGTCCAAGTCCAAGTCCAAGCCAAGAATTTTACACACTTTATTGCCACCAGGTAATAGTTATTCGCACATTCACTTGGTTTGCAAAGAGGTACTGAACAAACTCCATATTAGTTGTATTTTCAGTATGTAAATGCGTCATGAAATATGCAATCTTATCTATTGCGGCATTGTCCAAAGGTTCACAGTTTACAAGTTCCAATGTGCCTAGGCTTGTCTTCTCTTCGATAAGTTGCACAACTTCATTAATATCTTCTTCCAAAAGAATGAACTCCACGCTGTAGCTTTCCATTGCTAGTGGTAGGTTGCAGCGGATGTCTAGACAAATGCTTGACTAAATGTGCTCTTCATTGGTCCTACATATATACTGATTCCCCCTCCACATTACCCATTCCCCTCTACTTTTAAGTGGGTCAAGGTCATCCAATAATACCCTATGAGCGGGGGATAGACCACTAAGCAGCATGCTAATCCATTGCCGCAAAGTGATCTATCCCCCGCTCTGTATTCCACACAAGTCCCAGTCTTTACACACACATACAAGTCCCCAGTCTTTAACACTTAGTTATATACTCTGTCCGCCCTGCCAATTAAAAGTTCCCCATGTTTGCCACTACTTTCCATCAACCTTTCCAAGTCCCAAAACACAATGTCCAAATTCACCAAGTTCGCTCGTCCAATTTCAAACACACTATTCCCCCCAAAGTCACTTGCTCTCACTTGTTGTCCTGTATACTGTTTCTTCTTCCACGCTACAATCACTACCCTACCCTCTTCAACAACCATTCTTTTAACACTATCATACACATTCTTCAACATCTCTCTACAGTTTAAATAGTTTATGCTTACATACTCCCATTCCTTACCAATGATTACTGAACCACTCATGTCTACAAACTCTACTTGTTACCTAGAAGGCTCAAAGCAGAATGAAGTCGAGATGTATAGACCCCCTCTTTTATACCAGTTAACCGGTTGTCCTTGGTGTAAAGTGGGTCAAGGTCATCCAATGCTACCCTTTCAGCGGGGGATAGACCACTAAGCAGCATGCTAGTCCATTGCCGCAAAGTAGTCTATCCCCCGCTCTGTATTCTACACACACACACACACACACATGTCCCTGTCCAAGTCTTTCATTACATACCCAATATATATTCAGTTCCTTCATCATCACTATCACTCATCACTGCTTCCACAAACTCCACAGGATTAAAGTTAAATTGTTTCAATTGTTCTTTTAAGTTTTCAATTTGTTGGTCCTTTACTTCTAAAACACTGTGAAGGTGTGATATGTAGTCCGCTGCCTCGTTGATGCTTGCTACTCTCGGATCGCCTAACTTCAAGCTGGGAACTACACCCTGCAGCCTGAAGTACGCCATACGCCTTTCTTGCTCCTGCCGTTGACCAGGACTGAGCAAGCCTTGTCCGTCTTGGCTTACCTCCAGCAAGGTCCGTAGCATCGGAGCTTTGCAAGCGTTTGCCCGAGCAACAGTTATGCTGTGAAATGGTCGAGCAGGTCCACGAGTAGCAGGCAGGACGTTGGCAGCACGCCTTCTTGAAGAAGAAGAGGAAGCCTGAGAAGTTTTGGAGTTAAAAGCCATGTTACAATGCTGTATTCAGCTAAGCGGTACAAAGCAGAATAACCAAACTGCACGTTAATACCCGTATATATACACTTATCAGTAGTGGGGGTACTAGCTAGCCTTGGTAAAGTGGGTCAAGGCCATCCAAAAACATTACCAGAACGGGGGATAGATCACTAAGTGGCATGTTAGTCCATTGCCACAGAGTGATCTATCCCCCGCTCTGTATTCCGCATTCACACACACATTCATACAAACACACAAGTCCCAGTCCGAGTCTTTACCCACACACCTATCCACTCTCATCCTCACTATCGTCACTGTCCAACAGGCTTTCACACTTCTTAATCAGTTTTTCCCATTTACTCCGGATATAAAGTAGCTCACTGCGAGTATTCTCTAGCAGTCTGTCCCTTTGCTCTATGACTTCGTCGTACCACTCCATGATGCTTGGTGAAGTCTGAGTTGATGCATCCGTCGTGGTTGGTTGAGAAGCTCCGCTGCTCCGCAACTCCTTCCTCACAGGACCAAAGCCGGAGAATCGGACACGACTCCTTGACGTAGGCCCCGATCGGATTGGTCCAATGCTCGGGCTGGAGTTGGAGGCGGCCGGGCCAGAGGTAGAGGCTGGGAGGTTCATAGCAGACATGGTGGTGTTCAGCTTAACAGTGTAAAGCAGAATGAGAAGACGGTTGATCACCACTCCTATATATACCCATTTTTAGTGGTGGGGGTAACCCCGGGGTGAGGGAGGGGGGTGGGGGTGGGGGTGGGGGTGGGGGTGGGGGTGGGGGGGGGTAGCTTAAGGACTTCTACTAACTTTCCCTTAGTCCTCGCGGTCATCGGTTTTACATACCTTTAGCACACCCATCATTTTGGTTTCTTCAATAACTTTACACACCTCAAAAACCCAAGCAAACAGCTCATCTATGTTGTTATAATTAATTTTTGTCCAGTGTTCATACTTATGAGTTTGGTTGTTTATAATACATAGATAAAATGTAGACCCATCTCGTCTTATACAATACTCAACTTCCATTCTATGCCGGTTTAGCACTTCCCAAGCATTGTGTTGATCTATCAAGAAGTCACCACCTTTGTAATTGTACCGTGACATGTTTACACGGAGTACAGAAACAGACTGAAGCAAATGAACGGCTCATACAGGCTTAGTAAGAGCGTTAGAGTGGGGGGTATCACGTGATACACGACATTAGTTGTAAGGTTAGCACTTTACTTTAAACAGTAATTTATATGGGTCAAGGTCATTCAAACTTTGAAAAATTTTTACCTCCAAACACTTGTAGCAAGCTACAAGTGTTTGGAGGTAAGTTTTTATTTGTTAAAGATTTTTGTAACTTAGTCTTCACCCTCAAGGACACGGTTTGAGATTGTCCCAGTGACTTTACATCACCGCCAGGTTAAAGTATTATACAAGTCAAGTGTTTTTTTTTTATTCCTTGACTTGTATAATACCCCTCTCCCTTACTTTAAGAGGGTTAGGACTAAATTTGGAAAAAATAATTTGGAAAAAGAATTTCTGTTTTTACTTATTGTCCAACACAACCTAACAATTTAGAATTTCTTTTTTTTTGGTGGGCCTACATCCTAATCCATTTCCCACACAGATTGGCATCCTTCCTTCGTATTAGATAGCCTTTTTTGTGGATGAAAAATTGTCTTTGTACCATCCGAACGGGTACTTTCATTGTATGAAGGTTGCCATCACCTTTTACAATGATTTCTACATTTGCATCAAAAGCTCCATACGTTTGAACAATAAAATAATATTTTTCATCCACTTTAAGTCTTCTAATATCAAGCGGTTGCGGACTGTGGGGATGTCTGGGTTGGGATGTTTTAGACCTAATGTTGTTAAGACTGTAGGGTCTTACTCTCGGAAGATTGATATTTTTGTTCAAGTGCGTTTGGCAACGGTCTTCATCTAAAACAGCAAACTTCTGACAGCAAAGAACCCCAAAGTCTTTTGACATATACACGTAATCGCATTTATTACCCTTGCCAGCAGGGACTTTAACACGCTTACGTTTTTGTGTTGGACGCTTTATTGGAGTGTTTTGGAGCTTGTCAGGTTTAGGCTGGCTAGAAGGAATAGGGGTAGAACACTTTACACGGTGAAGAGGAAGGGAGCAAACAATTTTGGGTGGGGTAGGAGAACGTGTTAGGTCGATGGTTGGTAAGGTAAATTTGGATGTCATATCAATAGTAGGATAGGGAGCGTCAGGAGAAAAGATAGATCGACGGGGTGGTTTAACAGGTGTTGGTGGGATAGGGGATAGAGGTAGAGGACATTGGGATTTGGTGTATGAAAGGATTTTTTGTGAACGGGAGTATGGGGTGTACTTCGGCTTTGAAGTCTTCTTCTTCTTCTTGTCGTCCTCCTCCGTCTGGAAAACGGCAGCATCCGAGTTGGAGTCCGAGGAAAGGGAGACAGCTGGAGAACAAATCAATCCTCGGCTGGCCCCAGCGGCAGTTGTATTGGTTAGCGCTGGCATCGATGGCAGAAGGCTGGTCACAGTCGTGATTACAGCCAGCGCTTGCCGCAGGACCGAGTACTGCATCGTAGTGGTCCCAGACGAAGAATGCGGAGTAGACTGGACAGCCGAAGTGGGGTTAGCAGAAGAAGCAGAAGCTGGAGGGTAATTCTTCAATTTCAAACCCTTCAAACCCATTTTAAAAGTGAAGAAGTGAAGTGAAAATATGTAATATAAAGATGCAATATAAAAATGCAAAGAGCAGGAGCACCGGTCAACACGAGTGTTGGTGGTCCAATGAGAGGTGCATGCAACCCGGCCGCCTTATATCCCCACCGACCACGGGCGAGCCCCACCCAAGGGTATAGGGGTAGGGGTAGGGGCGGGGCTGGGGGTGGAGGTGTGGGGTGGAGGTGTGGGGTGGAGGTGTGGGGTGGAGGTGTGGGGTGGAGGTGTGGGGTGGAGGTGTGGGGTGGAGGTGTGGGGTGGGGGGGGGGGTGGAGGTGTGGGGTGGAGGTGTGGGGCGGAGGTGTGGGGTGGAGGTGTGGGGTGGAGGTGTGGGGTGGAGGTGTGGGGTGGAGGTGTGGGGTGGAGGGGGGGGGGAATGCTGGAGCAGTCTTTCCTATAATTAGGTCAAGGTCACAAAATAACTTGAAAAAATAAAGCCCCACCTGGGGCATTTAGGTTGCCATCGCTGTAGCCTCCAAAGAGACCCAACTATGGACAACAGCAGACTTGTATGTTAGTAATACCTAACCATTAAGAATTTAGAAAACTACTGTATTTAGGTCAAGGTTACGGAAAAACTTTAAAAAATAAAGCCCCACCTGGGGCATTTAGGTTGCCATCGCTGTAGCCTCCGAAGAGACCCAACTATGACAACAGGGCAACATCCAATGTTGTGTTCCCTTCGCCACGCAAGACTTTTAAATATTTACTGCATTGGTAACAAATAGCTAACAAAACATTTACATAATTTTGAGAGAGGTTGAGGACAGCCCTAGTGGCTTACACGTCCTCGGTCAGAGTGCAGAGGCCGCCGCAAATTGGCCACAGCTGTGGTCTGCATGCCAGCGTACAAACGGACCGGTTCCCAACCCAGCCGCAATATTGCATGCCTGAGAGGACCCATGCTACAATTGGTTTAAAATAGCTTTACACGGGGGTCTACTCCCGTACCCTATCTTTAATATTTAACTTTAGCAATGCAGTAAATTTTTAAAAATCTTTGTGGGTCAAGGCCACACGAACATTAAAAAATTTCGGCCCCCGTTCATCCATGGCGAACCACGAATGTTCGGGGGCCTTGGGGGCAAAAACACAAATAGCTAACAAACTTCATTTATATAATTTTGGTTTCCAGAAGGGAAACAGAGGTTGAGGACAGCCCTAGTGGCTTACACGTCCTCGGTCCGAGTGCAGAGGCCGCCGCAAATTGGCCACAGCTGTGGTCTGCATGCCAGCGTACAAACGGACCAAGTCCCAACCCAGCCGCAATATTGCATGCCTGAGAGGACCCATGCTAACGTTGGTAAAAAATGATTTTACACGGGGGCCTACTCCCGTCCCTATCATTACAATTTACTTTGAGCTGTGAAAAAGGCTCAAGGGGGAGTGCTAAAACAAGCGTATACACTTTAGATAGATATAACACACACTTACAAAATAGGTTGAGCTCAACATGGTACGTGCTGGAACAAGCATATACACATTAAACACATATGACATAAAAGACAACAAGACAAAACACGAACAAGACACATAGGAGACATAGGGTACAAGTAAAACACTCACATATAAAACAATTCCAAATACCCATACGCAAGCGCAATATCTTAAAAATAATACAACTCTTAAAGTTAGAGTAGACTTCGCTAAACAGTGAAGGCGCCTTTCAGTGTTTAGTGAGGCCTATGGCGGTCCGTCCCGATCGTTCACGTTCAACGCTCGGGAGCGGACTGCGAGCCGGCTGTGGCCGGGCCGCCTTATATCCCCACCGGTCTCCCCCGAAGGGGCGGCATGGGGCGGAGGTCCACCCCGGGGGTGGAGGTCCACCCCCATGGGGTGGGGGTGGGAGGGGGTGGGGTGGGGGGGGGGTGGGGGTGGGGGTGGGGGTGGGGGTGGGGGTGGGGGTGGGGGTGGGGGTGGGGGTGGGGGTGGGGGTGGAGGTGGGGGGGGGGTGGGGGTGGGGGTGGGGGTGGGGGGTCCACCCCTCAGGGGTGGTTCAAGGTCACCGACTACTTCTACTCTAAGTCTGGTTCAAGGTCACCCACTACACTTCTACTCTAAGTATTGCCAATACCCCCACCTTAATCGAGTCCCTAAGCTACGCGATGGCGCTCAGCCAGTATGTCTCAGGCTTGCATGCGGTAAGCATCGCTGCTCTTCGACTCTGTTCATGTAAGTGTTTTACAAATTTTTTGCCTCAAGGTCATTACACTTTAACTCTGGACAAACATGGCTTGGATTTTCTCTGATTTTACTCAAGGTCACTACACTTTACCTCTGGGACAATATCGACTTGTAGTATTTCAGTGTTTTGACTCAAGGTCATCACACTTGAACTCTAGCACGTCGGTTATCGTACCAGAGGTGCTCAATAACCTAACTTGTAATGTTTAGGGTGGCGTTTGCACGCCACGTGGTATCGCCATGAGTGTCCAGTCCAAATTTTAGGTTAGATTAATTTTACTCTGATCTTTTCCATTTCCACTTCGTTTTGCCAAAGAATAAGGTGTCGCTTTATAAAGTGGTATTTCTCTAATGTTATAGGGGATTGCAGGGATACAATTAGTTTATTTAGGAGACTCTTCATCTTGGAGTTTAACACAATTTCCACTTTGACTTTGCTTCCTCGGCTCTCACAGCCTAAGCTGTACAGAAATGTTTCTTCTAGTGCCAACTCGGGCCAAGAGAACAGTGTATTGACTGTAGGACAGGTCATGGTGAAGTGATGCGATACTCCAGCGTACAACCTCACCTTCCCCCACCACTGTGACCTTCCCCCACTCCTGCTGTTTCCCCCACCTCTTTTCCCTTGACTCATGCGCTACAAGCAGTCTCTCAGTATTGTGCGGACTTTTGTGAGGGAAGCCATGTCGCGGGACGCTTTAGGTAAGAAACTTAACCGTGTTAAGACTTTATTAGTTGCTCACTGTCCACCACTCAAAGTCAAAAGGGTTTCGACTTTAGCTAAGTGGCGCAAACTGTTGCGCGGACACCCTAAGTTTTATACCAAACAGACTAATGTAAGTTTTACTGATGAAGATTTGTTTAGAATGTTGGATGAGATGACTTTTCCTTGCAAAATTCAGTTAGTTACTCCCATTCCTGACAGTTTGGAGTCTTAGTCTCTCAAGCCGATATACCTAGAGTACGCGGAGCCTGGAGGTCAGTCGCTCGGTGACTGTCGTGGGGTGCGCATCGGTGTCGGCGCTCCTTTGTTAGGTTTTCTAGGTCACAGTAATATCAAATTGTTGGTGTTGTGCTGGTTCAAGGTCACCTGAGGGATAACCGATTGGCCGTTTAGGCAGAGTCATGTCAGAAACTCGAGTTTAACTTGGCACTTTTGCCGTTTCTCGTCGAATATTCGCTCCAAGTGGTCAAGGTCACGGGGACTCTGACTGAAACTCGGAGCGTAGTGCGAGAAACGGCAAAAGTGCCAAAAAATTTTAAGTTTCGGCGTGACCTTGACCTTAGTGGCGTCGGTGACGTCATTTTGATGACGTAAGGGGTGATGACGTCATCAGCACGTCATTTCTGTGACGTCATGGGTGTGACGTCATCGAAATGACGTCATAGGTGATGACGTCATCGATGACGCAATCGATGACGTCATCGATGACGTCATCGGTGAGGTCATTGACCTCGATGACGTCATCCCTCAGGTGACCTTGAACTGAGCCAGCACCAACAATTTGACACTACTTCTATAGTCAACGTCAAGCTGAAGAAATTTATTGGCCACTTAAAAAAAATCCGACATGGGCGGGAAATGATCCGACGTCACACTAGTGACGGGAGAAATGGAAAGATGGCTGAAAAAAGTAGTTCCTTATACATAATTCAAGGAAAATTATTTAAATGATTATTTAGACAAAGATTAATTTCTCAAGATAAAATAAATAAATAATAATTATATTTAAACAAATACATAAACTAAATTTCTTATACAGATACAAAAATAATTAATTTGAGAATACGCCTGCCAAATTTTCCTACGCGATACCTTGTGGAGAGAAGAGCTCGCTTCTCGTTCTTGTTCTCGATGCATGATGCATGGTTTTGGATAATGCCGGTGGCATAAGTAGTTTTCTGTGGCGATTATTAAAAGTTAATTCAGTTTTAGTTCGTGGAACTTTTCAAATAGATAGTGAAAGTTAATCATCGGTGGTTTAATTTGGTGACTGTAATTTGTTCTATTTTATAAACTGTGCACAACAATATATTTCCATTGTAATAAACTTATGAATTTAGACTCAAAGTGTGCTTTCTTGTTTAGCCTAGAACCTCAACGCTGTCCCACCAAATTACCCGCTAACGACCCTGAGAAAAGAGAACAATATTTAAAGTAGCCTACAGTCGATTTATCAGTTTAATTTAAATTAAAATAAAATGGAAAGGAGAACGTTACAAATTGGCGCCGCGAACGTGGGACAGCTAGGGGTAGAATAGGCCTAAAATGTAACAAAACGTGCAAGTTATTCTCTGATTTAGAAAGTGAAGTGATAATGGATATAACGATACCTGAACGTTTGACACAAGAGGACATTTTCAATATAATTGGAGTAAATCAGAATTCAGACCAAGGCCTAGGCCTACAAATAAGGAACAATAACGATCAACTAGACCTATCCTTGGCGACTTCGGAAACTGAAGAACTACGTAATAAAGAGCAAGGACGTCAAATGAACAATAACGATCAACTAGACCTATCCTTGGCGACTTCGGAAACTGAAAAACTACGGAATAAAGAGCAAGGACATCAAATGAACAACAACAATCAGCTAGACCTATCCATGGCGACGTCGGAAACTGAAGGACCACAGCATCCGGAGCAAGGACATCAAATGGACAGCGGTGAACAGCGCGACACATCCCTGAAGACTTCGGAGTCGGACAAACTAGTGAACTTGGATCCTGCAGAGGACATTAACTCTAGGACTGACATAAGAGTAAGTAGAGAGGATGATATCATGAACATATTGTTAGAATTAAGTAAGGGTATGAAATGTATTGATAGTAAAGTTAGTAAGTTGAGTGATGAAGTAGCTAATATGAAAACAGAAGTTAGGGAATTTAAGGAAAATATAAGTAGTAGTAATGCTAGATTGGAGGCTAGAATGGAAAAATTAGAGAAATGTTTAGATAGTAAAGTAAGTAGGGAAGAGTTTAAACAGGAAACTAAGAAAATTAGTCTTGATCTACAAGCTGAATTAAATGAACAAACACAACAGATGAAAACAAATGTTGATGAGGAAATTAAATCCTGTAAAAGTATCGTTTCCAAATTGTCTTGTGAATTTAAAGATCAAATGTCTGAAAGCAACAATAAAATGGATAGGGAAATTAGTGTAGTTAAAAACGAATGTATTAAACGTAGGGACGAAACAGTTAAAGAATTACTAAATTTTAAGAGTGATGTTTTAGCTAGATTCAATTTGCATAACAGTGAACTGATTGCATATCAGGATAAAACTAACAGTAGAGTAACAGAACTAGCAAGTAAAATCAGTACACATGAAAATAAAGTTCTTGATGACCTGAGAAATATGGCAGAGCAAATTAAAGAATCTAACCTAACTTTTGACAGAAATGTAAATGATAGATGCAATCAGATTACTGATAGGCTTATTAGTGAAGTTCAAAATATTAATGTTAAGTTGAAGGAAAATCAGGTAGGGTTGAATGTAAATTCAGAGAGTAAAGTAGCAGGCCTTCCCTTAAACATAGTATCCGATTCTAGAGCCGAACTATATTTAATAGACTTTGAACCAACAAAGGGAAATCACCCTATGTATTTTTTGAAATTTGCATCAAAATACGTAGAGCTAAGTAATGACCCATGGCATATTAAAGTTTTGCAAATTTTGAAACACACCAGGGGTGAAGCTAACGATTGGATGAGACAAAGTTTAATTAAGTGGGACAATTTCGAACAATTTGAAGTTTCCTTTAAGAAAAAGTATTGGGGGGTTTTCGCACAGAAAGAATTTGAAAATAAATTAATGGGCAAGGGTAATTTCAATCCCAACAAAGATGATTTAGTTGATTATGTAAAGGACTATTATATCAAATCAACATGTCTAGATGCCAAAATAGACATGAACACCTTTCTTAAATTCATTGTAAGACATTTACCTAAACATTTAGGGAGCGCCCTTGTTGTCCATGGAAATATAACCGATCTAGATGATCTTGAAAGAGTACTAACAGATCTAAATGACATGAATAATCATGAAACTAAGAATTTACATACTGATTTTAATAGCAGTGCTAACAAAACAAAACTAGAATATGGTAGGGAAAATCATCGAAACTCTTTTTACAATAGGGATGATAGGCCTAGACAAGAATTTGAGAATGGAAGGGGTAGACCCTATAATAGATCATATCAAAATGACAGTACCGGTAACCGAAACAGATCAAATGATACACCATCAGCCAGGGTGAATAATGTAACCTATAATTATGATAGTGATGGATTTAGAGGTCGAGGTAGAGGGAATAGACCAAGTCCTAGGGGAAATTATCACAACAACAATCATAGAGATAGAGAAAATGACAGCTGAGATAATGTACCGGACACGACCCATAGTGTAGACTCTTCAATTTTTGGGGCAGAAATTAATAATTTTCAGTTATTAGGAGATAGTCAAATGTGTAGATTAGCAGAAAAATTTTTAAATAAAGAAAGAGAAATCGTGTCCGGAAATAATAAAAGTTTTATTGGATTTTGTAGAGGGGGACAGACAATAAACCAACTAAGGGATAACTTAATATTAAATAAAGACAAGTTACACAGTAAAGTTGTATTAATGATAGGGTGCAATGACCTTTTGAGAAAATACAGAGTAGGAGACATGATAAATAATATGAAACAACTAATGGAAATATTAAATGAGGAGGATAGGCTAATAATTATTTGCACTTTGCCCCCGATACCTCAAATATCACTTAGAGATTCATGGCATTTCAGTAAGTTAAATAAGTTTAATAAATTTTTAAGGAGTCTTGACAATAACAATAATGTTAGAGTAATGAGCATTGAGGAAGAGTTTATTGATGCATTTCATGAAAGTAATTGTAATATAAAGTTATATGAACCTACTATATATTTTAATAAGCGAAGTAGAGTGGATTTAATTCATTTGAATAAAGATGGACTTAGATTGGTGTATGAAAAGTGTAGGAAATTTACGGGAAAGTTCATAAATGAGGCAGGCCCTAATGTAATGAAAAGCAACCAGAGTAAAGTAAAGTTTGGAGAGAATTTTAATGAAGAATTGTATAATGAGGACAATTTTAATGATAAACTCATGAAATCAACAAATGAAAAACTACCAGAAATTGAATTAAATATAAATGGTAGGATGCATAAATGTATTGTAGATAGTGGTTCACAAGCTACCATAATAACGGAACAAATATATAATGAGATAAAAGACTATTCTAAGGAACAAATACCAGAATTACCAGTTAGTAATCTGTCTATAATAGGAGTAACAGGTGTAAGATCTAAGAAAGTAGAAAAACAAGTACAATTGAATCTTGAGGTACAACAATGTATATTTCCAACTACATTTTTAGTAATTAAAGGTATAAATACTGACATAATTCTAGGTTGTGATTTTTTAAAGCAATATGAAGCAATAATTGATTTTGAAGCAAAGCAGATGTCATTAAAGTATGATAGGATTAGTGAAAGATTAAATATTCAGTTTCTGGCAGAAGCCGAACATCAAGTAGGTTCGATTAACCTAATTAAAATTCATAGGGTAAATTTTTATGACAATCCAAATGAATGTGAGAATGCCATAAGTAATTTAAAGGGGTTTTATGAAAGCAACGATAAATTAAATAACTCAGAGGCTCAGATACAGAATATTGAGGAACAAATAAACACCAAAATAAATGAGATCAAAACTTTAAACCATGCATTAAATAATGATGACCTTAAAAAGTTGGAAAGTATATTATTAAAGCATAAGAATATTTTTTCTGAAACTCCAGGTTGTGTAAAAGGCTATTCAGCCAAATTGAATATGAAAGAAACAAAACCCTATATTGGTAAACCTTATCCTGTACCATTTAGTAAGAGAAAAGAAGTAGAGACTGAGCTAGAAAAAATGAAGTGTGCAGATATTATTGAAGAATCAAGTAGCCCTTACTCTAATCCATTAGTTTGTGTAGTGAAAAAAGATCTATCAATCCGATTGTGTCTAGATAGTAGAAAATTAAATACCTATTTGATAAATGATTGTCAAAGTACAGAAAAAACTGATGATATATTTCAGAAGTTTATGGGAGTTAAATATTTTACTGCATTAGACTTGACACAAGGGTTTTTCCAAATTATGCTTGATGTAGATTCTAGAAAGTATGTTGCTTTTACGTTTGGTGGAAAAAATTATCAATTTAAACGCTTACCGTTTGGTTTATGTGTCAGTACGGCTTTATTTACTAAAGCAATGGATAAAATATTTACTCAGGGATTTTCAGAGTTTGTAACCTATTATGTAGATGACATTCTAATAACTTCAAAAACATTAGAGGAACATTTAAGTCACATAGATAAAGTCCTGAATAGGCTAGCAGAATTTGGTGTAACTATTAAACTGAGAAAGTCAGAGTTTTTTAAGAAAGAAATTAAATTTTTGGGTCATATAATTAGTGATGAAGGAATAGCGATGGATCCAGAGAAAGTAGAAAAAATTAAGAACTATAGAGAACCTAAGAATTTAAAAGAGTTACAGGCTTTTTTAGGCCTATGCAATTACTATAGAAAATTTCGACAAAATCATAGTGGCCTATCAAGTAAGTTTAGCAATATTATGAGTTCAAAAAATAAATGGGTTTGGGGAGACGAACAAAGAAACACTTTTCAAGAAATAAAAAATAAATTTTTGGAATCAGTAATGTTAAAACATCCTAATTTTAATCGACCATTCTTTATAAGCACAGATGCATCTGATATTAGTGTTTCAGCCATATTGTATCAAATAGATGAAGAAGGCAATGAAGGAGTAGTCTCATTTGCAAGTAGAACACTTTTAAGCTCAGAACAATCTTATACAGTAACTGAAAAGGAATTACTAGCAGTAGTATTTGCCTGTAAAAAATTTAGGTCATTTATCATAGGGCACAAAGAAATAATAATAAGATCGGATCATAGGGCATTATCTTTTTTGAAGACATGTAAACTAACCCATGGAAGGTTATTAAGATGGAGTTTGATACTACAGGAGTACAATTTAACAATTGAATATGTAAAGGGCAAGGAGAATGTACCAGCAGATGTGCTGTCACGAGTGACAGAAAATAACTATGAAAGTCCTGTAGAAAAATATACTATTAAAGTACTTAGTTCAAAAAATAATTATGGTTTTGTTGAGTCAGAAGGTAATCTTATTTTTAGAAATATGGCGGATAGTCAACAGTTAGATGAACATTGTAGGGAAATAATGAACAGAATAAATGACCCATCAGAAGAAAATAAGAAAATTAGGGACCTTTATGGAATTCATAATGATGTATTATTTAAGAGGAAGTCTGTAGAGGAGGAAAAATATCGTATTTGCATTCCAGAACAAATAGTTAAACGATTAGTGGAATTTACTCACCTTAAATTTGGCCATATGGGGGGTAGAAAGATATTTTTAATTCTTAAAGAATACTGTGTTTTCAGAAATATGGAGAAATCCATAAAAAATCTGCTTAAAAAATGTATTTTATGTCAAAAGACCAAACATGCAAATATTAAACAAATAGGGCAATTAACACCTATTGTACCAACTAAAGTAGGAGAGTTAGTGGCTGTAGATTTGATAGGGGAGTTACCAACTGGTAGAGGAGGAGTGAAGTATATTTTTGTTGTAATTGATGTTTTTTCTAAATTTGTTAAACTGTATCCAATAAAAAATGCAAACAGTAAAATATTGTTAACAAAAATAACAGATGATTTTTTGAAGTTTGTAAATCCAATTGAAAATATCTTAAGTGATCATGGAACACAGTTTACTAGTAATAAATGGTATGACACCCTTGGACATTACCAAATAAGACCCATACATTCATCAGTTTATCACCCTGCCAGTAATCCAACAGAGAGGGTAAATAAAGAGGTTAATCGTATGATTAGAACTTATTGTTATGATAAGCATACGAAGTGGCCAAATACATTAGACTTTATTGAAAATTGTCTTAACAATGCTGTTCATGGAACTACAGAACAAATTCCTTACGAAGTAGTTTTTGGTAAAAGAAACAATGGTTTTATTAACTCAATTATTAAATTTCCAAATGAAAATAAATTTGACCATGGAAAAACAATAGAAATAGTAAAAAGAAACTTACAAAGTAAAGGCGAAAAAAGAAAAGAACGATATGACAAAAGAATTAAACCTGTATCTTACCAAATTGGTGAAAAAGTTTTGGTAAAGACTCATTATCTATCAAATAAAACATTAGGGAAAATAAAGAAATTTTTTCTTTTATATGAAGGACCTTATGTTATAGTAGACATTAAAATGAATAATGCATATGTATTAAAGGATCCTAACAATGACAATTTAATTGGTACATATAATGTAACTCAACTTAAAAAATTTCTTGAATAAGGTTTAGGAGTTGAGAAAGTCTAAGTAGTTTTAAATAGGTCTCTTTATTTGAGGGTACATTCCTTACCTTAATACAAGACCATATATCAAGAAGTTGTAGAACAATTTTGTTATTCATTATATTTAAGAAATGTTAAGAATGTTAGAATCAATATGAATTTTGTGTTTTCTTTATTTGTAGTGTAATTGTACGTAATTTGAATTTCATGTTGTCTTTATTTGTAGTGTGATTGTATGTTTGCTAAGGATGTTTAGCTTACTTTAGTAATAAAATTGTATAAAAGGAAAGGAAATTAATTGTAAAGCCACTGATGATTAATAATAAAAAAAAAAAAATAAAATAATAATAATAAAATTAGTTTTAATTATAAATTTTGATAAAACGCATATACACAAAAGGTGGTAATTCACTGCTTCATAACAGAAGTTATAAATCATTGAATTAGGGGGGTTTCTGTAACGGTATCAAAATTTATAATAAAATATTTAATTTAAAACAACAATAGCGTACAAAATATCGAACGGAAAATGGCAGATTAAAATAAATAAACAATTAAATGAGTATATCTATAGTCAACGTCAAGCTGAAGAAATTTATTGGCCACTTAAAAAAAATCCGACATGGGCGGGAAATGATCCGACGTCACACTAGTGACGGGAGAAATGGAAAGATGGCTGAAAAAAGTAGTTCCTTATAAATAATTCAAGGAAAATTATTTAAATGATTATTTAGACAAAGATTAATTTCTCAAGATAAAATAAATAAATAATAATTATATTTAAACAAATACATAAACTAAATTTCTTATACAGATACAAAAATAATTAATTTGAGAATACGCCTGCCAAATTTTCCTACGCGATACCTTGTGGAGAGAAGAGCTCGCTTCTCGTTCTTGTTCTCGATGCATGATGCATGGTTTTGGATAATGCCGGTGGCATAAGTAGTTTTCTGTGGCGATTATTAAAAGTTAATTCAGTTTTAGTTCGTGGAACTTTTCAAATAGATAGTGAAAGTTAATCATCGGTGGTTTAATTTGGTGACTGTAATTTGTTCTATTTTATAAACTGTGCACAACAATATATTTCCATTGTAATAAACTTATGAATTTAGACTCAAAGTGTGCTTTCTTGTTTAGCCTAGAACCTCAACGCTGTCCCACCAAATTACCCGCTAACGACCCTGAGAAAAGAGAACAATATTTAAAGTAGCCTACAGTCGATTTATCAGTTTAATTTAAATTAAAATAAAATGGAAAGGAGAACGTTACAAATTGGCGCCGCGAACGTGGGACAGCTAGGGGTAGAATAGGCCTAAAATGTAACAAAACGTGCAAGTTATTCTCTGATTTAGAAAGTGAAGTGATAATGGATATAACGATACCTGAACGTTTGACACAAGAGGACATTTTCAATATAATTGGAGTAAATCAGAATTCAGACCAAGGCCTAGGCCTACAAATAAGGAACAATAACGATCAACTAGACCTATCCTTGGCGACTTCGGAAACTGAAGAACTACGTAATAAAGAGCAAGGACGTCAAATGAACAATAACGATCAACTAGACCTATCCTTGGCGACTTCGGAAACTGAAAAACTACGGAATAAAGAGCAAGGACATCAAATGAACAACAACAATCAGCTAGACCTATCCATGGCGACGTCGGAAACTGAAGGACCACAGCATCCGGAGCAAGGACATCAAATGGACAGCGGTGAACAGCGCGACACATCCCTGAAGACTTCGGAGTCGGACAAACTAGTGAACTTGGATCCTGCAGAGGACATTAACTCTAGGACTGACATAAGAGTAAGTAGAGAGGATGATATCATGAACATATTGTTAGAATTAAGTAAGGGTATGAAATGTATTGATAGTAAAGTTAGTAAGTTGAGTGATGAAGTAGCTAATATGAAAACAGAAGTTAGGGAATTTAAGGAAAATATAAGTAGTAGTAATGCTAGATTGGAGGCTAGAATGGAAAAATTAGAGAAATGTTTAGATAGTAAAGTAAGTAGGGAAGAGTTTAAACAGGAAACTAAGAAAATTAGTCTTGATCTACAAGCTGAATTAAATGAACAAACACAACAGATGAAAACAAATGTTGATGAGGAAATTAAATCCTGTAAAAGTATCGTTTCCAAATTGTCTTGTGAATTTAAAGATCAAATGTCTGAAAGCAACAATAAAATGGATAGGGAAATTAGTGTAGTTAAAAACGAATGTATTAAACGTAGGGACGAAACAGTTAAAGAATTACTAAATTTTAAGAGTGATGTTTTAGCTAGATTCAATTTGCATAACAGTGAACTGATTGCATATCAGGATAAAACTAACAGTAGAGTAACAGAACTAGCAAGTAAAATCAGTACACATGAAAATAAAGTTCTTGATGACCTGAGAAATATGGCAGAGCAAATTAAAGAATCTAACCTAACTTTTGACAGAAATGTAAATGATAGATGCAATCAGATTACTGATAGGCTTATTAGTGAAGTTCAAAATATTAATGTTAAGTTGAAGGAAAATCAGGTAGGGTTGAATGTAAATTCAGAGAGTAAAGTAGCAGGCCTTCCCTTAAACATAGTATCCGATTCTAGAGCCGAACTATATTTAATAGACTTTGAACCAACAAAGGGAAATCACCCTATGTATTTTTTGAAATTTGCATCAAAATACGTAGAGCTAAGTAATGACCCATGGCATATTAAAGTTTTGCAAATTTTGAAACACACCAGGGGTGAAGCTAACGATTGGATGAGACAAAGTTTAATTAAGTGGGACAATTTCGAACAATTTGAAGTTTCCTTTAAGAAAAAGTATTGGGGGGTTTTCGCACAGAAAGAATTTGAAAATAAATTAATGGGCAAGGGTAATTTCAATCCCAACAAAGATGATTTAGTTGATTATGTAAAGGACTATTATATCAAATCAACATGTCTAGATGCCAAAATAGACATGAACACCTTTCTTAAATTCATTGTAAGACATTTACCTAAACATTTAGGGAGCGCCCTTGTTGTCCATGGAAATATAACCGATCTAGATGATCTTGAAAGAGTACTAACAGATCTAAATGACATGAATAATCATGAAACTAAGAATTTACATACTGATTTTAATAGCAGTGCTAACAAAACAAAACTAGAATATGGTAGGGAAAATCATCGAAACTCTTTTTACAATAGGGATGATAGGCCTAGACAAGAATTTGAGAATGGAAGGGGTAGACCCTATAATAGATCATATCAAAATGACAGTACCGGTAACCGAAACAGATCAAATGATACACCATCAGCCAGGGTGAATAATGTAACCTATAATTATGATAGTGATGGATTTAGAGGTCGAGGTAGAGGGAATAGACCAAGTCCTAGGGGAAATTA
This sequence comes from Neoaliturus tenellus, assembly GCA_030545055.2. NCBI lineage: Eukaryota > Metazoa > Arthropoda > Insecta > Hemiptera > Cicadellidae > Neoaliturus > Neoaliturus tenellus. The sequence continues at coordinate 171,028,710 of CM061531.1, read as the reverse complement.
TCACAACAACAATCATAGAGATAGAGAAAATGACAGCTGAGATAATGTACCGGACACGACTCATAGTGTAGACTCTTCAATTTTTGGGGCAGAAATTAATAATTTTCAGTTATTAGGAGATAGTCAAATGTGTAGATTAGCAGAAAATTTTTTAAATAAAGAAAGAGAAATCGTGTCCGGAAATAATAAAAGTTTTATTGGATTTTGTAGAGGGGGACAGACAATAAACCAACTAAGGGATAACTTAATATTAAATAAAGACAAGTTACACAGTAAAGTTGTATTAATGATAGGGTGCAATGACCTTTTGAGAAAATACAGAGTAGGAGACATGATAAATAATATGAAACAACTAATGGAAATATTAAATGAGGAGGATAGGCTAATAATTATTTGCACTTTGCCCCCGATACCTCAAATATCACTTAGAGATTCATGGCATTTCAGTAAGTTAAATAAGTTTAATAAATTTTTAAGGAGTCTTGACAATAACAATAATGTTAGAGTAATGAGCATTGAGGAAGAGTTTATTGATGCATTTCATGAAAGTAATTGTAATATAAAGTTATATGAACCTACTATATATTTTAATAAGCGAAGTAGAGTGGATTTAATTCATTTGAATAAAGATGGACTTAGATTGGTGTATGAAAAGTGTAGGAAATTTACGGGAAAGTTCATAAATGAGGCAGGCCCTAATGTAATGAAAAGCAACCAGAGTAAAGTAAAGTTTGGAGAGAATTTTAATGAAGAATTGTATAATGAGGACAATTTTAATGATAAACTCATGAAATCAACAAATGAAAAACTACCAGAAATTGAATTAAATATAAATGGTAGGATGCATAAATGTATTGTAGATAGTGGTTCACAAGCTACCATAATAACGGAACAAATATATAATGAGATAAAAGACTATTCTAAGGAACAAATACCAGAATTACCAGTTAGTAATCTGTCTATAATAGGAGTAACAGGTGTAAGATCTAAGAAAGTAGAAAAACAAGTACAATTGAATCTTGAGGTACAACAATGTATATTTCCAACTACATTTTTAGTAATTAAAGGTATAAATACTGACATAATTCTAGGTTGTGATTTTTTAAAGCAATATGAAGCAATAATTGATTTTGAAGCAAAGCAGATGTCATTAAAGTATGATAGGATTAGTGAAAGATTAAATATTCAGTTTCTGGCAGAAGCCGAACATCAAGTAGGTTCGATTAACCTAATTAAAATTCATAGGGTAAATTTTTATGACAATCCAAATGAATGTGAGAATGCCATAAGTAATTTAAAGGGGTTTTATGAAAGCAACGATAAATTAAATAACTCAGAGGCTCAGATACAGAATATTGAGGAACAAATAAACACCAAAATAAATGAGATCAAAACTTTAAACCATGCATTAAATAATGATGACCTTAAAAAGTTGGAAAGTATATTATTAAAGCATAAGAATATTTTTTCTGAAACTCCAGGTTGTGTAAAAGGCTATTCAGCCAAATTGAATATGAAAGAAACAAAACCCTATATTGGTAAACCTTATCCTGTACCATTTAGTAAGAGAAAAGAAGTAGAGACTGAGCTAGAAAAAATGAAGTGTGCAGATATTATTGAAGAATCAAGTAGCCCTTACTCTAATCCATTAGTTTGTGTAGTGAAAAAAGATCTATCAATCCGATTGTGTCTAGATAGTAGAAAATTAAATACCTATTTGATAAATGATTGTCAAAGTACAGAAAAAACTGATGATATATTTCAGAAGTTTATGGGAGTTAAATATTTTACTGCATTAGACTTGACACAAGGGTTTTTCCAAATTATGCTTGATGTAGATTCTAGAAAGTATGTTGCTTTTACGTTTGGTGGAAAAAATTATCAATTTAAACGCTTACCGTTTGGTTTATGTGTCAGTACGGCTTTATTTACTAAAGCAATGGATAAAATATTTACTCAGGGATTTTCAGAGTTTGTAACCTATTATGTAGATGACATTCTAATAACTTCAAAAACATTAGAGGAACATTTAAGTCACATAGATAAAGTCCTGAATAGGCTAGCAGAATTTGGTGTAACTATTAAACTGAGAAAGTCAGAGTTTTTTAAGAAAGAAATTAAATTTTTGGGTCATATAATTAGTGATGAAGGAATAGCGATGGATCCAGAGAAAGTAGAAAAAATTAAGAACTATAGAGAACCTAAGAATTTAAAAGAGTTACAGGCTTTTTTAGGCCTATGCAATTACTATAGAAAATTTCGACAAAATCATAGTGGCCTATCAAGTAAGTTTAGCAATATTATGAGTTCAAAAAATAAATGGGTTTGGGGAGACGAACAAAGAAACACTTTTCAAGAAATAAAAAATAAATTTTTGGAATCAGTAATGTTAAAACATCCTAATTTTAATCGACCATTCTTTATAAGCACAGATGCATCTGATATTAGTGTTTCAGCCATATTGTATCAAATAGATGAAGAAGGCAATGAAGGAGTAGTCTCATTTGCAAGTAGAACACTTTTAAGCTCAGAACAATCTTATACAGTAACTGAAAAGGAATTACTAGCAGTAGTATTTGCCTGTAAAAAATTTAGGTCATTTATCATAGGGCACAAAGAAATAATAATAAGATCGGATCATAGGGCATTATCTTTTTTGAAGACATGTAAACTAACCCATGGAAGGTTATTAAGATGGAGTTTGATACTACAGGAGTACAATTTAACAATTGAATATGTAAAGGGCAAGGAGAATGTACCAGCAGATGTGCTGTCACGAGTGACAGAAAATAACTATGAAAGTCCTGTAGAAAAATATACTATTAAAGTACTTAGTTCAAAAAATAATTATGGTTTTGTTGAGTCAGAAGGTAATCTTATTTTTAGAAATATGGCGGATAGTCAACAGTTAGATGAACATTGTAGGGAAATAATGAACAGAATAAATGACCCATCAGAAGAAAATAAGAAAATTAGGGACCTTTATGGAATTCATAATGATGTATTATTTAAGAGGAAGTCTGTAGAGGAGGAAAAATATCGTATTTGCATTCCAGAACAAATAGTTAAACGATTAGTGGAATTTACTCACCTTAAATTTGGCCATATGGGGGGTAGAAAGATATTTTTAATTCTTAAAGAATACTGTGTTTTCAGAAATATGGAGAAATCCATAAAAAATCTGCTTAAAAAATGTATTTTATGTCAAAAGACCAAACATGCAAATATTAAACAAATAGGGCAATTAACACCTATTGTACCAACTAAAGTAGGAGAGTTAGTGGCTGTAGATTTGATAGGGGAGTTACCAACTGGTAGAGGAGGAGTGAAGTATATTTTTGTTGTAATTGATGTTTTTTCTAAATTTGTTAAACTGTATCCAATAAAAAATGCAAACAGTAAAATATTGTTAACAAAAATAACAGATGATTTTTTGAAGTTTGTAAATCCAATTGAAAATATCTTAAGTGATCATGGAACACAGTTTACTAGTAATAAATGGTATGACACCCTTGGACATTACCAAATAAGACCCATACATTCATCAGTTTATCACCCTGCCAGTAATCCAACAGAGAGGGTAAATAAAGAGGTTAATCGTATGATTAGAACTTATTGTTATGATAAGCATACGAAGTGGCCAAATACATTAGACTTTATTGAAAATTGTCTTAACAATGCTGTTCATGGAACTACAGAACAAATTCCTTACGAAGTAGTTTTTGGTAAAAGAAACAATGGTTTTATTAACTCAATTATTAAATTTCCAAATGAAAATAAATTTGACCATGGAAAAACAATAGAAATAGTAAAAAGAAACTTACAAAGTAAAGGCGAAAAAAGAAAAGAACGATATGACAAAAGAATTAAACCTGTATCTTACCAAATTGGTGAAAAAGTTTTGGTAAAGACCATTATCTATCAAATAAAACATTAGGGAAAATAAAGAAATTTTTTCTTTTATATGAAGGACCTTATGTTATAGTAGACATTAAAATGAATAATGCATATGTATTAAAGGATCCTAACAATGACAATTTAATTGGTACATATAATGTAACTCAACTTAAAAAATTTCTTGAATAAGGTTTAGGAGTTGAGAAAGTCTAAGTAGTTTTAAATAGGTCTCTTTATTTGAGGGTACATTCCTTACCTTAATACAAGACCATATATCAAGAAGTTGTAGAACAATTTTGTTATTCATTATATTTAAGAAATGTTAAGAATGTTAGAATCAATATGAATTTTGTGTTTTCTTTATTTGTAGTGTAATTGTACGTAATTTGAATTTCATGTTGTCTTTATTTGTAGTGTGATTGTATGTTTGCTAAGGATGTTTAGCTTACTTTAGTAATAAAATTGTATAAAAGGAAAGGAAATTAATTGTAAAGCCACTGATGATTAATAATAAAAAAAAATAAAATAATAATAATAAAATTAGTTTTAATTATAAATTTTGATAAAACGCATATACACAAAAGGTGGTAATTCACTGCTTCATAACAGAAGTTATAAATCATTGAATTAGGGGGGTTTCTGTAACGGTATCAAAATTTATAATAAAATATTTAATTTAAAACAACAATAGCGTACAAAATATCGAACGGAAAATGGCAGATTAAAATAAATAAACAATTAAATGAGTATATCTATAGTCAACGTCAAGCTGAAGAAATTTATTGGCCACTTAAAAAAAATCCGACATGGGCGGGAAATGATCCGACGTCACACTAGTGACGGGAGAAATGGAAAGATGGCTGAAAAAAGTAGTTCCTTATAAATAATTCAAGGAAAATTATTTAAATGATTATTTAGACAAAGATTAATTTCTCAAGATAAAATAAATAAATAATAATTATATTTAAACAAATACATAAACTAAATTTCTTATACAGATACAAAAATAATTAATTTGAGAATACGCCTGCCAAATTTTCCTACGCGATACCTTGTGGAGAGAAGAGCTCGCTTCTCGTTCTTGTTCTCGATGCATGATGCATGGTTTTGGATAATGCCGGTGGCATAAGTAGTTTTCTGTGGCGATTATTAAAAGTTAATTCAGTTTTAGTTCGTGGAACTTTTCAAATAGATAGTGAAAGTTAATCATCGGTGGTTTAATTTGGTGACTGTAATTTGTTCTATTTTATAAACTGTGCACAACAATATATTTCCATTGTAATAAACTTATGAATTTAGACTCAAAGTGTGCTTTCTTGTTTAGCCTAGAACCTCAACGCTGTCCCACCAAATTACCCGCTAACGACCCTGAGAAAAGAGAACAATATTTAAAGTAGCCTACAGTCGATTTATCAGTTTAATTTAAATTAAAATAAAATGGAAAGGAGAACGTTACATGTTTTGTTTCTATCATTTTGTTTTATCGCGACGCTCACTCTGGCAATAGAATAGAATCATTTTTTTAATTATTTGACCCCATCCCTGTCACGTAGAGTAATCTATTCAAATAATGATCTATTTTAACCCAAGCATAAATAATTCTATTTGGATTTCTGTTTCAATATAGAAAAAATTTATTATCAGTCTTAAATAAAAAGTATTGCGCAAAATTTCCAACGGCAAAGCTATTTTAAAGCCTACATGTAATAGACATACAATTTATAACCAATTTTGTATACAAATAAAAAATAGATTTTCTTACGACTGAAATGATAAGACACTTAATAGGTTACATTCCTCGTCTGACAGGTCATGATAATCGCCTCTCCACGACATGTTTCGCCGCTACAGCAGCATCCTCAGGTGTCAAATACAAAAATGTTTCATCCGGAAAGGAATCGTTGAAATGATAAAATTGACGAACACAACAATTGATGACTCAATCGATAATAATTGATAACGATTGATGAAATGATAAGGTGCAAATACAATAAATTATCTCTAATAAGTAGGACTGTAAACATCCTATAATAGAGATTGACAAAATAATAAAACATGACAAAAGATAAAAGCAATGAAAATAAATCCTGTACAGCCATTAATAGTTTCTAAATATTTAATAATGAGATAATAACAATGATAAGGGTGCAGTAACAAAAATGCTAAAGAGAGCTCCAAAACTTATTATAGTAGTATAACAAAGAGAAAACATAAGTAATAATCGAAAGAAAACTGGAAAATCGGACAACACAACTATATTGTACGGTCATGAAACCACGTTGGTTGTTGCAGATTTTACAACTAATGATATTAAGGACAATTATTTTCGAATATTTTGGCAACAACAGACAGAATACATGTAGGTAGGCATGTAATTTCGTATGTCACTAGTTGATCCTTTCATGTGGACAGGACCAATGTGGGACATTTGGTATTTTCAAAATGTCAGGGAAACACTCTCAGTTAGAGATTTGTTGAATAAAATAGTGAGAGGAAGAGGGAGGGTATATTCAGTGTCTAATGACAGCTGGAGTAGTGGAGTCTGGTCCAAGGCTATTGCTAATATCGAGAGTCGAAATTGCTGTGGACATCCACTTATTAAAGCTCAATACAAAGGGTGTCTTTAAAGTCCGTCACCAAACTTTATAATATGGCTAATTGTAATGACCATTCCCACCATAAACATTATTTTTATCGGATGTATGTGTTCAAAATGGCAGAAAATCTTTTAAACTCAAATACCTTAAAACCGGTAAATTTTATAATTTTACAAGACACACAAAAGTTTAAAAATTTTATTATCTAACCAATAGTACCAAGTTTGTAAGGATTTAACATCAAATAACAGAGTTATAGTGATTTTTCAGCAGAGATTTTGCGTTATAATTAATGCAAATCAAGGTTATTTTAATAGAAAAATCAAAATAACTCCAATATTTGTTGTCAGATCCTTACAAACTTGGTACCATTGGTTACATAGTTACATTTGTCAACTTTTTGTGTCCTGTAAAATTATGATAAAATTTAACGGCTGATATAATTTAATTGCTGCCATTTTGAAAATATACATCGGGAAAAAATAATTTTATTGTGAAAATGGACATTGGTATTGTTAAGGTCCAAGCTAAATATGAAATTCCTGTATCAATCCGTCGCCGAAATAAAAATTATTAAGTGAAAAAATGGCGGATATCTGTGTAAATATGCATATTAGGACATAGAGTTGTTCTGAAAATCAGTTTTACTGAGAACCGCTCAAATACAGACGATTATTATTATTATTATTATTATACTAAAAAAAATAAAACATGAGTACCCTTTTTAGTGGTTTTATTCTCACTTACACGTGTTTCGACAGTTATGTCATGGTCACAGTGAAGGATTATTTTTATTAAATTATAATAATAATTATAATTTAATTATTATTATAATTATAATAAGTTATAAGTAATTCGATAGTGTTTGTAAGAAGACTCGTGGCCGCAAAAGCAAGTTGAAGGTGTAGTACTGGATCTGTTGACAGTTTTCACAAAACTCCAAAAGATTATCGGGTTGGAAGGAAATTTTTCTCGCATGTGACTAGTGTAATTCATAAAGCATGTTCTGGACAGTAGCACTCAGACACTCAGACCTGACGGCGGCGTAGTGATTGTAGACAGAAATATAATTTGTTAGCTTATATTTTTGTGAGGTTTTTTTTAGTATTTTTAACGATTAGATTTTAAATCTCTCGGAAACCATATGGGAAAGAGCGAGGACTTATATCTTTTTGTAGGGGAGATTTTTTACCACGCTCGTACTGATGGAACTGATTAAGGAAAAGCAGAGTTTACACGGCCATTATTGACTAACTCCAGTAAGTAATTCTTATATTCATTGAAATACAAACAAAGCAATTCATTTAGCTCTGACTAACTCTATTAATATATAATGCAATAACCACTGCAATCCAGGTCAGTGAGTAAGTGCGGACTGTGAACGGCGTAAACACACACGAACATACTCCATATTCAAATTGTACTCGGCAGTTCAACATGAAATGTTAGCTGCAAACCAAGTATTATGTTTAAAATATGATTTAAATTACAATTATTACGTTTTATAGCTATTTTAATTTTAAAAAAACTACGTTTTGTATTATTTCATTCAATTAAAAATATTGAGACATCATCAAGTCAATTTAAATATTTATGGCAATTGTATTCATTTTCTTAGGATAACTCTCAATCCTTTTTTAGTATGAATTGGGTTATTTTTCATTAATATTATTAATACATGCAATCAGAGATGTGGATTTTGTAAACATGATTTTAGTAACTTTGGGTATCTTTCCATTTAATGGATGAATTATTTTCCTTACGATTTTGTGTTTTGTTTATAGTTATACTTTTTTATAGTTCTGTATAGTTAACTTCATGCCAGGGAATCGAAGAGTAGGCCTAATGGACTGACTTATATTAATAAAATAATCATATGGCTTTTAGTGGAAGAAGATCAGCAACTGACTGATAGTTCTCCTCGCCTGAAAGGCCTGCATTTTTTGTTTTCTATGCAGGTGGACCAACGGTTTCCGAACCACGGGAGCCGCCGAACGATCTTTTTGTCCCCGAGCCGGGATTGAAACCCGGGGCCACTGATCTACCACGGGATTTAAACCCAGAGTTCTGAAATATGACTTATTATGGGAAATATGGTTGAAAAATGAGCTAAGCACAAAGTAATAAAGATTTTCTAAACTTACGTCCAATGTATTAATGGTTTTAGATTTTATCAAATTAAATAATTAGTAAGAATCGTTATAATGCCCTTTAAAGGATAGACTACCTACCTACCTTACAACACACTCCTCAACACATACACTCTTTGACGACTTACGTTAGCGCAAACACATCCACTCTACGTCAATCAAAGTTGCAAGAGGGTTTAGAGTTATCCAGTTAGCCGCTGCAACCACGAGAGGGAGAGAGAGTCGAGAGTTGGTAGTAACCCAAACCGCTGCTGGGTGACATGACACTCAGCTGACTCCGCTACACTTCCAACACAACCCATTAATTCCAACACGACTGTTTTAACATTGGCGCCACGTCGTGTCAAAATATTTCAATCCGATGTTGCTGTGATTTACTGTGATCGCTGACTCTACCATACTACGGTTGAATTTTTTAAATCAGAGAGCATCACATGTGTAAAGTTTGCTATTTAAAATATACATTTTTGTAAAACTTTAAGTCTATAGAAAATTACTACATTTTCTCCTTAATTTATTTTTAGATGTACTTGAGGTTCAATTATCAGATTTACTACAGACACAAAAGGTAATACGATGTGATTCATAAAACAATTAACAATTTGTTTTTAGATTTTTGTAACAACTGGTTCACCAATGTTTTTCCCAAACATTTAAAAACGTAATCATTGACCAAACTATATACTATGCTCTTAAGAAATAATACTTGAATTGGGAAATGATTCCTCACTGTATTCAAAGCAAGCGTTAATGCAAAGGGACGTGATATCGAAATTGTCAAAAGTCGGCAATATTGCCGGACCGCGACAAAGCCATACTTCCCGTTAACCGGACAACGATGCCGTGATCAAGATTCCACTGTCAACAACTGAGCAAAGTAAACAATCCTTCTACATTATTCACCATTATTGCTGGCCAGCTCGGCATTGATTTTCCGTGTAACACACCCCAAGATTGCCTCCGCTCGCCCTGTAATAGCGATCGCCTATCATCTCCATGGCACTGGGCCACCACACGATTGTTCGCCAACCACTGCTAATGGTCTTTATGTGTACTCACTCCTTAAATTGGTTCTGCTGATTTGTCGAGTCAAGTATTATGTTGGTAACATAATTTTCTATTCCAAATCGACATTGTTGGACCTATATTGAACCCGTGTGTTTACGGAATTCACATCGCAGATATTGTGCAATCATATTCGCCTTAAAATATGCCCTGGTAGCGTCGGCGTCTTAAAGAGTGATAAAGTGATATATATATATACCTAATCCTTTGGTGTCAATAGATTTAACAGTTTACTGTTGTCCTTAATGTAACTTCATATTGCTAAATACATGGTAAAAATTTAGTTGAGAACTCATAGACTTAGGCCTACTGTCAAAATTTTCAAGAAGCTCTGTGGTCAGTGAAAACTTGTAATACAATAAATTTTTGTTAATAAATAAAAAAAAAATCTTGAAAATTACCTATCATTTTTACGGGCTGTCAGTAAGTAACTAAATAATGTATATTTTCTCTATTTATTATCAATCTTTATTACCTATAGTAAATAACAAATAACAGCCTTAATTCTTCTACGCTAAAATTTTAATTACCGTATGGCTTTTAGTGAAAGGAGATCTGCAATTAACTGATAGTTTTCCTTGCCTGAAATGCCTGCACTTTTTTGTTTTCTATGCTGGTGGATTAACGGCTTAACGTGACTTCCGAACCACGGGAGCGGCCTTACGATCTTTTTGTCCCCGAGCCAGGAATTGAACCCGGGCCCGCTGGGTGATAACCCAGAGCTCTACCACTGAGCTACGGCCGCTGAATGACAAAGAAACGAGAATTTCAGTACGGCATTTAACAATTTTTTTAGAATACATAATAACTTCAGGCCACAATGAGGGACTTTCTACCAGAGGTAAGAACAAGTTTTATATGTAAACAAAGGTTGATCAATTTATCAATATATGTAAATATCAATTTACATAACATTATTAGAGTAAAACACCTCGAACTCAATTTCAAAAAGATTAGACTTTTATGGCTCTGGTCTACCTGAGCCAGAATGCCGCCTCACGGCCGCGGCCGTAGCACTAGGCGAGTTTTATGGCTGCAGAGGTTTACGAGAATCATGTTTTAAAATTAACCAATTAAGATAGAGATTGGCTCTTAACTTTTTCTAAAATTAGAAAGGCGGATCTTGTCTTCTGTGTGTTTAAATTTTTAAATAAAATTTCTAATTTGAGTTATAACTGTCTAAAATCTTTTTTTTCTCTAGTGCCGAGTTTATACCTGCAGAGGTTTACGAGGATCGTGTTTTAAAATTTACCAAATAAGATAGAGATTGACTCTTAATTTTTTCTAAAAGTAGAAATACGGATCTCGTCTTCTATGGTTTTTGAATTTTTCAATAAAATTTCTAATATCGGTTATAACTGTCTGAATTCATCTGTTTTCGAAATTTTTAACTAAAGTTTTCAATTGGTTTTTACTATAATTAAAAAAAGTGTAACAGAGGAAAATTAGTACCGTTCTACTTCTTTAATATGACACCTTATTTATAGTTCTAATCTGAATGTAGCAGGAGGTAACACGTAAAAAACCTTGCATTTGGGAGGCGCGCTATGGGTAGACCGGAGCCTTAAATGACATTAACATAAACCCGTATTGCAAAAATAAAAAAAAATAATATATTTTGGGGTTGAGATTGTGGCTGGTTGCTTAGGACTCAAAGACCAACAATGGTGTATGATATGGCAAAATTTAGCTCAGCTTTTCGTCTATGATTCAATTAGAAATTCCTTAATTTGGAAGGTTCTTATGAAAACATTTAATTTATAATGACAATAATAAGGGCATAGGTACGATTTTATTTTGGGGGTTGCTAAAATAGGATAACCACGTTGGCCTATTTCTTGCCCTAGCAAGGCAATGTAATACTTCATTTTAAGGAGGTAATGTTTGAGAATTTTTGTGCTGAAGCCCCCTGGCTATGCCCTTGGACAATGATGACAACTCCAACCACATGAGGGCCACATGTAATACATGTATCCCTCAACGCACGTGTGTTTTGGCTTACATTTTTAATTTTCTTCAACTTCTAGTTTGCGGTCCTCCAAGAATACAAGATAATATTGTATCCAACATTTAAGAGCTAAAACAGACGTGTAAGGTTCCATTTCTCTACATCCATGATTATACCCCGTTCAAAATAAATGTGCGGTCGAAACACATATTTTTATTTCCCACCACAAGGAAAATTCCCTCAATATCTTCCTGAATTCCCCGATTTTCTTCACAATCAGATGTTATGTTAATTTCGCCAGTAGTGTGTTTTTGCGGTTGCTGGCTCAGTTCAATGACCTCTGAGGAATGTGATGACGTCATCGCCAAGGTCAATGACCCCGATGACGTCATCTATGACGTAATCGATGACGTCATCGATGATGACGCAATCGATGACGTCATACCCATGACGTCATCAAAATGACGTCATCGATGACGTAATTGATGACGTCACCATCGATGACGTCATTTCCGTGACGTCACACCCATGACGTCACAGAAATGACATGCTGATGACGTCATCATCCATTACATCATCAAAATGACGTCACTGACACTGTTAAGGTCAAGGTCACGCCGAAACTCAAAATTTTTTGGCACTTTTGCCGTTTCTCGCACTACGCTCCGAGTTTCAGTCAGAGTCCACGTGACCTTGACGACTTGGAGCGAATTTGCGATGAGAAACAGCAAAAGTGCCAAGTCAAACTCGAGTTTGCGACATGACCTTGCTTAAACCGTCATCCACTAGTCCTCAGAGGCCATTGAACAAGCACAACATCCGCAATTTCATATTACTGTGACCTTGAACACTTAACAACTACAGAGCGCCGACACCGATGCGCACCCCACGACAGTCACCGAGCGACTGACTGTCTGGCTCTGTGTACTCTAGGTATATGGGAAGTGGTGGGGGAAATTGTGATGATCTTGGGAAACTTTTAAATCTCAAACAAGGGGGCACCGTTTTGGTGCTACCTTAATTGTACATGTTTATTAGTTGGAGTTAAAGTGTGATTACCCTGAGACTGTTTTAAAGATTTATCCAAAGTACCTCCAGGTTTGAGCCAACACTTAGAAAAAATAACTCTTTGTACAACAAATTGATGCTTTTGCCATAGTTTAAGTGGGTCGACCTTGAACTGGTTAAAAATGAAAACTTTAATTCAAAACTGCACAGCAGAGTGCATGATACAGATGGGCACCCCACGACTGTCGGCGAGCGACTGACTCTCAGACCTTGCGTACTCTAGGCATATGGGAAGTGGTGGAGGAAATTGTGACGATCAAAAAATTGTGAAAGTTAAAAACGACAAGTCAGGTAGCACTGTTTTGGTGCTACCTTAAATGTACATGTTAAAGTGTGATGATCTTGAGTCAAAACACAGAAATACTACAAGTCGATGCCGTCCCAGAGTCAAAGTGTGGTGACCTCGAGCATAAGAGTTAAAATTTTCTTGGTATGACAATATTATGTTGTTCCAGAGTTAAAGTGTGGTGACTTTGAGTCAAAACTCTGGAATACTACAAGTCGATATCGTCCCAGAGTTAAAGTGTGATGACCTTGAGGTTGACTGTAAACTTGGGACTTAGGATTGTTTTTAAAGATGTATCTAAAGAATCTTCAGATTTGAGTCAACACTTAGAAAAATTACTCTTTGTATAACAATTTGATGTTGTTTCCATAGTTTAAGTGTGTTGACCTTGAACTGGTTAAAATGAAAACTTTAATTCAAAACCGCACAGCGGAGTGCATGATACAGATGTGCACCCCATGACAGTCGGCGAGCGACTGACTCTCAGACCTTGCGTACTCTAGGCATATGGGAAGTGGTGGGGGAAATCTCAAGGTCATACAAACGGAGTTTTAAAAAAGTCAAAACGAATTGGAAATGGAAAAGATCACAGTAAAATTAATCTAACTTAAAACTTGGACGGGACACTCATGGCGAAACTACGTGGCGTGCAAACGCCACCCTAAACATTACAAGTTAGGTTATTGAGCACCTCTGGTACGATAACCGACGTGCTAGAGTTAAAGTGTGATGACCTTGAGTCAAAACACAGAAATACTACAAGTCGATATCGTCCCAGAGTTAAAGTGTATTGACCTAGATTCAAAACTTGTAAAAATACTTACATGTATAGAGTTGGAGAACAGCGATGCTTACCGCATGCAAGCCTGAGACACACTGGTCGAGCACCGTAGTGTAGCATAGGGACTCGACTATGGTGGGGGTACTGCCAATACTTAGAGTATAAGTGTAGTTAGTGACTTTGAACCAGACTTAGAGTAGAAGTGTAGTCGGTGACCTTAAACCACCCCTGAGGGGCGGACCCCCCCCCCGAGCTTTTTTAATTTTTATTTTCCTTGACCTTGACCAAAACTTTTTCGCTCCAGACGAGAAGTGAACCCCCCCCCGAACTTTTTTTTCGGAAAAATTTTTGACCTTGACCAAAAAGTTTCTTGCTCCAGACGAGAAGTGAACCCCCCCCCGAGCTTTTTTAATTTTTATTTTCCTTGACCTTGACCAAAACTTTTTCGCTCCAGACGAGAAGTGAACCCCCCCCGAGCTTTTTTAATTTTTATTTTCCTTGACCTTGACCAAAACTTTTTCGCTCCAGACGAGAAGTGAACCCCCCCCCGAGCTTTTTTAATTTTTATTTTCCTTGACCTTGACCAAAACTTTTTCGCTCCAGACGAGAAGTGAACCCCCCCCCCCCAACTTTTTCGCTCCAGACGAGAAGTGAACCCCCCCCCGAACTTTTTTTTCGGAAAAATTTTTGACCTTGACCAAAAAGTTTCTTGCTCCAGACGAGAAGTGAACCCCCCCCCCCCCCGACCGGTGGGGATATAAGGCGGCCCGGCCACAGCCGCCTCGCAGTCCGCTCCCGAGCGTTGAACGTGAACGATCGGGACGGACCGCCATGGGCATCACTAAACACTGAAAGGCGCCTTCACTGTTTAGCGAAGTCTAATGTAACTTTAACACTTGTATTAGTTGTAAGATATTGCGCTTGCGTTTGGGTATTGGGAATTGTTTTATATGAGAGTGTTTCACTTGTACCCTATGTCTCCTGTGTGTCTTTTATCCTGTGTGTATTGTTTCTCATATGTGTTTAATGTGTATGTGCTTGTTTCAGCATTGACTACGTTGAGCTCAATTACATGTTGTAAGTGTGTTATATTTATCTAAAGTGTATACGCTTGCTTTAGTATTCCCCCCTTGAGCTTTTTCAATGCTCATAAAGTAAATTGTAAAGACAGGGAACGGGAGTAGGCCCCCGTGTAAAGCCACTTTTTATAATTGTTAGGCTCCTCTCATGCATGCTTCAATGCGGCTGAGAAATAGGAGTTGGTCCGTTTGTACGCTTATACGGGGGTAATGAGCCGATGGCCTCTGCACTCGGACCGAGGACGTAAGCCACTAGGGTGTCCTCAGTTTCTTTCAAAATTATGTAAATGACTTTTTGTTAGCTATTGGAAAAGTTATTTGTTAGAAATGCAGTAAATGTTTACAAGTCTCGCGTGGCGAAGGGTACACGACATTGGATGTTGCCTTGTTGTCATAGTTGGGTCTCTTCGGAGGCTACAGCGATGACAACCCAAGTGCCCCACACCCCCATAGGGGGGTGTGGGGCTTAATTTTTTTAAAGTTTTTTCGTGACCTTGACCTAAATATAAAAGTTTTCAAAATCTTTAACAGTCAGGTCTTATTAACACAGTTTATATATAGAGGTCTTTTAAAAAGTTAACAGTTAGGTATTAGTAACACACAAGTTTGGAGTTGTTTATAGTTGGGTCTCTTGGGAGGCTTCAGCGATGGCAACATAAATGCCCTAAGTGGGGCTTATTTTTTTGAAAAAGTGCGAGCCCCCCCCCCCTCTGGACTTAGAATATTTTCGTAGATGTAAATGAAGTACCTCCAGGTTTGAGCCAACACTTAGAAAACTTTACTTTTTTACTTTTTCTAAGACACTCAGACTTAGAGTAGAAGTGTAGTTGGTGACCTTGAACTACCAACCATCAACCAAGGTTGTGTATCATGTGATACCCCCACTCCAACGTTTTGCTTAGCTTGTATGAGCTGTTCATTTTGCTTCAGTCTATTTCTACGCTTGATACTAAACATGGCACCGTTCTCCTACAAAGGTGGTAAATACAACTTAGATGAACACACTGCATGGGAACTTTTAAGCGGTTTGAGAAGGGATGTTGAGTTTTGGATAAGACGTGATAGGGCTATGTTTTCTTTATGTGTTATAAACAGACAAAACTCGAACATTACACACTCCATGACCCATATAAACTTGTTGGAACAGACGTCTTTGAAAAACTCGTACAAAATGGTGGATTTGGATCAAACATCATCGATTTCTCAAGCCTGTTGAAGAATGTATTGGAAATGGGTGTTTAAAAGTTAAAAATCTACTACATGATTGATAAACCGGATGTATATGATGTCACTTTCCCCCACCCTTAAACCTCGGGTATAAAAGGACCCTGTTGAGCGCGCTGCTCATTATTGCATGGACATTCACAGAGTGTGCATTCAAAGCCAAACTGTTTGAAATGGCTCTTTGCGACATTTGTGGGGAAATCTTTGAAGACGAAGATCTTTTCACCCTACACAGAGAATTACATGAAGAAGAAGATGGAAAAGAAGATATTATCATCGATGAAATAGACTTAGACTCAATTGACCGGTTTTTGGAAGAGCATCAGAAGCAGATGGACTACTACGACAGCTATCTACAGCAAATGCAAAGAAGAAGACCTAGTGTGATCCAATTTGCTGGTGCTGGACCATCCACTACTAGAAGACCTATTGAAGAAGAGGATATGCAAGAAGAGGACACGGAAGAAGAGGACACGGAAGAAGAACTGGAAGATGTGAGACAACTGCGCACCACGGCCTTACCAGGACGAGTTGTAACACATTTTAAAATTGATAATGTGCAATTGGAATTGGATAATTTTATAACCCAGGCCAGAGTACTTGTTGGAAAAACGCTAAAAGAAGAATTACAGAGATTGAACTTCATTAAATTTGGACTGGTGTTAGAATCAAAGTTTACCAATACTGATGGTGAAACGGCATTAAGAGCATTCATTACCAAAAACCAAACCCTTACAACTGAATCTGATATCAATGAAATTATTAAAGAATGTTTGGATGAACTGCTAGTTAAACTGCAAGAACATGAAGGAAGAGGATCCGGCTGGAGTCTGTCATCGATTGAAGGTATGGATGTAAGGGTTCACAAGCACGGATATGGTATAAGGGGTAGTAGTTATATACCTTTGCCAAAGAAGATACAAGCTACCAAATCTTGTATCAATGTGCAAAATGAGGGACAATGAATGCTTTAAATATGCTATGCTAACAAAATATGTGCAAGAAAGTCCATGTAGAGTTAGCAGAGCGTATCAAAATGTCCAACACCGCTACAACTTTCGAGGTATGTCATACCCTGTTAGTGTTAAAAGTATTGGTAATTTTGAGAAACAAAACCCAGGTGTTTCTGTAAACGTGTTTGGTTTAGATGATTCCAATAGTGTTTATCCTCTGAGAGTATCAAAAGTTGAGGAAAGAAACCACACGGATCTGTTATTGATAACTAAGGGTGAAATTTCACATTATGTGTGGATAAAGGACTTTGCAGCCTTGGTTAAAAATCAATTATCAAAACAGAAACGTAGGTTAACAGTGTGTAAAAGATGTTTCTGTTTCACATATAAAGAGTTGAGACGTGGAGGATCGGAGTGGTTGTCGGAACACCAGCGGCTTTGTAATGACAACTATGAAGTGAAGATTAGTCTGCCACCACCATCTAGAGCATTTGTCCAGTTCAAAAAAACAGTTCACCAATACCGGATTCCACTAGTTATCTATGCTGACTTTGAATCCACGTTAGTGCCGCAGGAACTTCCGGATGGTGAAGTAACTAGAAGAACCAAATATCAATTGCATCAACCTAACAGTTTTTGCTTATTGGTGAAATCTACTTTACCTGAAGAACAATTGCAAGACTATGGCTTAACATCCACTCCGATACTCTACCGTGGGGAAGAAGCTGCTAAGTATTTTGTAGACCAGTTGTATGACATTGCTGAAAAGGCGGAACGCTTATACGGTAATGTTTTACCCATGGAACCTTTGAACCAAAATCAACAAGAAGAATACATTTCAGCAACAAGATGTTATCTATGTAAGAAGAGCTTCAGTGAAGAAAATCAAAAAGTAAGAGATCATGATCACCTCACAGGGTTATACAGAGGACCTGCTTGTAATTCATGCAATATAAATTACAAACTGCCAAACTTTATCCCTGTAGTGTTACACAATCTTAGCGGCTACGACTCCCACTTCATTATTCCAGAGTTAGGAAGAGATGATGGTAAAATTGATGTTCTTGCTACAACATTGGAAAAGTACATCAGTTTCTCAAAAACAGTAGGTAAAATTAAACTTCGCTTCGTAGACTCTTATAGATTTATGGCATCTAGTTTGAGCAGATTGTCTGAAAACCTAAGAAGAGAAGACCTAAAAGAAACCAGCAAAATTGTACCTGAAGATAAATTGGACTTAGTAATGCGTAAAGGAGTGTTCCCCTATGATTACATAACTTCTGCAGAAAAATTTGAAGAAACCAGTCTGCCACCGATTGAAGCCTTCAATAGCAAGTTAAATGAAAGTGCAATCACCGTTGAAGACTACAATCATGCTTGTAATGTTTGGAACCAGCTCAACATTAAAAC
Organism: Neoaliturus tenellus; assembly: GCA_030545055.2. Taxonomy (NCBI): domain Eukaryota; kingdom Metazoa; phylum Arthropoda; class Insecta; order Hemiptera; family Cicadellidae; genus Neoaliturus; species Neoaliturus tenellus. The sequence continues at coordinate 171,010,252 of CM061531.1, read as the reverse complement.
CTTAGGGGAATATTCTGACTTTTATATAAAACTGGACGTAACTCTGCTGTGCGATGTGATGGAAGAATTTCGAAACACCTGCTTCTCCGCCTATGGACTGGACCCTTTACACTCGTACACATCTCCAGGATTAGCATGGCAAGCTATGCTAAAGTCAACTAACTGTCGACTGGAACTTCTAACGGATATTGATATGGTGCTCATGATGGAATCTGGTGTACGGGGCGGTTTAACACAAGCTGTAACACGTCATGTTAAAGCCAACAACAAGTACATCCCCGGCTTCGACGAGCAACAACCATCGGTCTACCTTGGCTACTTTGACGCAAACAACCTTTATGGTTGGGCAATGTCAAATCCGCTTCCCTACGCTGACTTCAAATGGATCGACCCGGCCACCATCGGTGACATCTCACAGATTCCAAAGAATGGTCCAAAAGGCTATATTTTGGACTGTGATTTCGAATATCCGGAGCACCTTCATGACCACCACTACGACTTGCCTCTCCTAGCCAAGACTGAAGTTTCACCGACAGGAAGATGGCCAAAATTGATGATGACCTTGGAGAATAAAGATCGGTATGTGGCTCACTACTGGGTAGTTCAACAGGCTCTTGAATTGGGTCTACGTATAGTGAGAATTCATAGAGCAATTGAATTCACCCAGTCTTGTTGGTTGAAACCATATATTGATTCCAACACTACAAGAAGAGCTGCAGCGACAACAGCATTTGAAAAGGACTTCTACAAATTAATGAACAACGCCATCTTTGGGAAGACCTTGGAGAACAAAAGAAAACACAAAAATGTAAAATTAGTGAGTGATCCTAGGAAATTGGAAAAGTTGGTGCAAAAACCAAATTTCGGAACATCCATGATTATAAACGAAAATCTAGTTGCTGTAAGTATGAAGAAAACAACAATAGTCATGGATCGTCCGTTATACATCGGTATGTCGATTTTGGACATAAGTAAAACCCTGATGTATGATTTCCATTATAACAAAATGGTTAAACACTACGGAAGGGAAAACATTGGAGTCGCATACATGGATACTGACGCATTTATCTACTGGATAAAGACTTTGGACATGTATGAAGACCTAAGGACTTTTCCATACAAAGAAGATTTCGACTTTTCTGACTATCCGAAGAATCACCCAAATTATAATGAAAAGAATAAAAAAGTAATTGGAAAATTTAAAGATGAAGCAAACGGAATGCCATTAGAAGAAATAGTAGCACTAATGTCAAAATTGTATTCATTTAAGATGTACAACGAAAACAACACACCGACAGTGAAGAAAGCAAAAGGAGTGAAGACATCTTATTTGAAAAAACATGTGACATTCGACCACTACAAGACCTGTTTGTTTGAAGATACTACAATCTCGGCCACATTCAACAATATCCGAAGCTTTAAACATCAAGTCTACAGTGTGACTGAAATTAAAAAAGCACTGTCAGCTCGGGATGATAAAAGACACATTATGCCTGACAAAATTCACACTCTTCCTTTTGGCCACTACTCTCTAAACCCTATCGACTAGTAACCTATTCTTCGTCCTTCTACAACTTCGACCTTATTCCTTTTTCCTTCCGTAAAAAAATGGGGAACACGGCAAGTCCAACGCCGTGTTCCCCATTTTTTTACACAAGTTTGGATGACCTTGACCTATATAAATGATGTGAATATTTAAGACAACATTCATTGTCATTATACATGTGACACAAGAAACATACAAACCTGCAATATGAAGGACTTGAAGCAGCAAATTTTCAACCAACTTCATAAACCTGCAAGAAGAAAGTTTCCACGAAGAAATACGGTGATAAAAGGAATTAATGATTTATATCAAGCGGATCTAATAGAAATGATTCCTTATAGCAAACAAAATAAAGGATATAAATACATATTGACTGTTATTAACTGTTTTTCAAAAATGGCAGATGCTTTACCGCTAAAAGATAAAAGCGGCAAAAGTGTTACAAAAGCAATGGAAATAGCTATACAAAGAGACAAACATAATATTAAACATTTACAAACCGATGATGGAAAAGAATATTTTAATAAGGAATTTGCAAATTTAATGAAAAAACACAATATAAACCATTATTCAACAAATTCAGAGGTAAAAGCCTCAATAATTGAAAGATTCAACAGAACTTTAAAAAGTGCGATGTATAAAATGTTTTCCAACAGAGGATCGCACATATGGATTGATATGTTGCCAAAACTTATAAACGAGTACAATAACAAATTTCATAGAACTATTGGGATGAAACCAAACCAGGTGACTAGCAAAAATGAAAAAGTGGTATTAAAACGTATAAAAATGAATACTAAACCAAAAGTTGAAAAACTAAAGCCTAAAAAATTTAATGTTGGTGATAAAGTGCGGATAAGTAAATATAAAGGTGTTTTTAGTAAGAGATATCTGCCAAATTGGACCAATGAGGTCTTTACTGTATTCAAAGTACAACCTACAGTACCTGAGACATATATTTTAAAAGATAATAAAGGACAATTGCTTGCAGGAGGATTCTATGGGCATGAAATGTTAAAGTCAACAGTAGGTGATGTATATCTAGTCGAAAAAGTGTTGCAACTGAAAAAAGATAAGGTTAAAGTACGATGGTTAGGATTTAATAAGACAGAAGATTCTTGGATACCTAAAAAGGATTTGATATAACGATAGAGAATCATTTTAGGTTGAACCATTACAAAGGATGGAGATAATACCGCAAAAAGAAAATTTTACTATTAATAATATAGATGAACTCACAGTGGATGGTTCTCAATTCAATACTGGGAAACATGGTGTTTTGTTACCAAACACGGTGCGTTGTTTGGTTACTGGTCCTTCCAATTGTGGAAAAACAAATGTAGTATTCAATTTGATTACAAACCCTAAAGGATTACCTTTTAATAATTTATATGTATTTTCAAAGTCACTACAACAACCAAAATATCAGTTATTGGAACAATTACTCAATAATGTGCCTGAAGTTAAATATTTTAAATTTAACGCAAGCGAGAGTGTCATGCAACCGCAAGAGGCTAAACCATTCTCAGTATTCATATTTGACGATGTATCTTGTGAAAATCAAAATACAATAAGGAATTACTTCGCCATGGGTCGACATAACAACATAGATAGCATTTATATTGGTCAAACTTACAGCAAAATACCGAAACAGCTCATTAGAGACAATGCAAACATGTTAATTGTATTCAAACAGGATGAAACCAACCTAAAACACATATATTATGACCATGTAAGTGCGGATATGCCATTTGAACGATTTAAAGAGTTGTGTGGAAAGGCTTGGGCTGAAAAGTATGGATTTTTAACAATTATGAAGGAACAACCGCTAAACAATGGTCGATACAGGATAGGATTTGATAAATTTATACTAATACACTGATCATGATGTAAAACATTCATTGTTGTACAACACGTCTTGCTACAAACATGGTTAACCAAGAAAAGTTAATAAAGGAAATAAAATCACTTAGTGATTCTATTCGGGATAAAAACAGAGCATTAAAATTAGGTATTAGCGAAAGGGAGAAATTTCTTGAATCTACTTTTAAACCTATTACTGAACCCTTGAAACAATTAAACAAAAAATTTGCTAAACCCGTTTTGGAAGGAGATGCAATTGCACCTATTACAAAGTTTGAAAGAGAAAATGTAAAATCAGAAGATTTTAGTGATGAAGACCCGGAATCCTCTACATATAGTGGTTTTACCGGTGGAGAACCCGAAAGAGAGCTAGAATCACCAGACTATAGTGGTATAAGAGAATTATATGAAGTAAAACCTAAAAGAGGACATGAAGATGTATCAACTGCTAGTGAAGAGGAAAAAGAAGAAGAAGCAAGGGAAGGTCCGTCAAACATAAGCTTGTTGGGTGAAAACATTCATAACAAAGGACCTTTAGGAAGGAAATACATGATAAAAATGTTAGCTGGAATAAATCCTAATAAAAACTACCATAGTTATGGAGTAAGATTAACAGAAGAAGGTTTAATGGTTGGTAATAGCCCGGTAAACATTGATGAACATGATAATATTATTGTTGGTAATCAAAGATATAAGGGCACAAGGGGATTATTTGAATTATTATTTGAAAAAAAGCCTTTAGAATTGTTAGTTAAAGAAGAAGACATGGAAGCATATAAACAGATTTTGGAACACACCAATGCATACAGGAGAAAATATTTAGCTGACCAACCAGTTTTTAGATCTAGGTCTTTAAAATATAGAGAATTTGTATCCAAGTTAATACCAACAACGAGAAGACAACCAATGCCGATAATGCCAAGAAAACCTGTAAAACGAAGGTTTGTGTCATCCACTTTGGATATAAGTGCTGCAGAACCAAGAAAAAGAAACAAATCTGTTACAGGTACAGGTTTAATGAAGAAACTATATAACACAAATGTGATTTATTACAATAATATCAATAAATTGGTGGATAGAATGAAACTAATACATGAAGCTAAAAAAGCGGGTCATACTGGATTGGAAAACGAATGGGTGGCTTTAGTGGATGAACTCCGAAACCGTGGGGTAATCTCATAAAAATGCGTTACTCCCTAGATTACTATTTAGTTGCACCATGAGTGTCGACAAGTTCGGACGTTACTCCTCGGATGGGTTATATTATGCGAATAGTTAAAAAAGAAGTGCTGGTTTACCACAAACACCTGATGGAGATTATGATATGAGTATAAAAGGTTAAAAAACATAAAAGATCCTACTGATGAAAACGATGCAATAAATTTAAAAATATTAAAGGAAAAGATATCGCCAACATTAAGACTACAAAATAACACATACGACGCAGAAGATCATAGAATTATCAACGTTGGTAAACCAAATCAAAACGGTGATGCAATAAACAAAGGTTATTTGGCATCTGAATTAAAAAATACGTTAAAATTCAATGGGAAAACGTATAGTGCTAACAATAAACGTATATCCAACGTAGACGACCCTAAAGATGCAAAAGACAGCGTAAATAGACGCTATTTACATTCCTTGATACCTGAAAAGACAAAAGATGGATTTTCTTTTTATAAATTTGTTATTAACGATATAGGTTATCCAAAAAATGAAAATGATGCCGTAAATCTCAAATATATAAAAGATCATTGTGTCATACATGATGTGGGAGTTATCGATTGTCTTGGCAATTGTTTGGCGAATGTAAAAGATGGTTCAGCACCATCTGATGGTGCAACAGTGGGTCAAATGAAAGAGACTTTAAAACAAGAAACAACTGGATTTGCAAAACGAGATGAAGTATTATCAAAGCAAGGGGATGACTTTATTCAAGGTAATGAAAAATTTCATTTATTGACATACAAAAATGCTGCTTGGGATTGCATGTATGGAAGGTTATCAAATGTGTCATGGGGTCATACAGATAGAGACGCAGCTACCTTAGGACAAACAGTACATCTAGATCCAAATAATTACTGGGCGTTTTTTACATGTAACAATCACAAAATAAAAGACTTGGCGCAAGGAAGAGAAGCAAATGATGCTGCAACCGTAGGACAGGCTATTACATTATCACAAATGGATAGTAAAGTGTATACTTGTAATAATAAACGTATAACAGACCTTAAAGACCCTGAACATGTGGATAATGCTGTCACTGTTAATTTTCTTATTAAAGTTTTAGGAAATGCATTATTTGATGTATACAATCTTATTGCAACCCGTACACATCATAGTTGGGTGTCCGAATCCGATAGAGGTAATTGGATTAAACGGGAAATTTTTAATAAATACTTTACAAACCCTAATACGCAAAAGTTTAGATCATCAGATTGGGGTGATATTGATATTTAATTAAATAACCCAATAAATGACTTCATTTATGTGCAACCTGTCATAGAGGTAACACATAGGTTACGCTTTTCGAATATAAAAGACAATCATGGCATTTCATTACACCAGTCCATATCGAGACACTATACGGAAAGGAGGCGGTATCACGTCCACAGCGGTTTCTCTGTTAAGTAAAGCTTTAAATCGTATTCCAGTAGGATCTATCGTAAACAGAGCAATAGACGCTTTACCATACGAATTTCACATACTGGGAGGTTATCAGTATTGCGGACCAGGAACTAAATTGCAAAAACGACTGGAAAGAGGTGATCCAGGCATAAATAAGTTAGATCAGGCTTGTAAAGAACACGATATCGCATATTCCACATTTACCGATTCAAAAAATAGGTCAATCGCTGATAAAAAGCTAGCAAATACAGCTTGGCAACGAGTAAAGTCTAGTGACGCTAGTATTGCGGAAAAAGCAGCAGCTTTAGCGGTAACAGCAGGTATGAAGGCTAAAACAGCGGTAGGAGGTGGAAAAAGGAGGGGTAGGAATAAAAAAGGATCAACCATGAAGAAACATGGTGGTAATATTAGACTAAAAAGACGTTCTACGAAGAAAAATAATAAAAAACCGACAATATGGTCAATGGTAAAAAACGGGGCGGGTCTATACCTAAGACCGTATCGTGCATATTAAATAAAAGAAATCAATTAGTTATACCACATAAAGCGTTGACTAATGTTGAATTATTCAGATATATTTCCTGTTTAAAAATACCATTTTTTCGCGGAGTATTCATGAAGGACAGTTTACCAAAGAAAATATGGAAAAATGAGACTGGAATCGTAAATTTGGATAATACTGAAGGGCCCGGCACCCATTGGGTGTGTTATAAGAAACTGAATAGCAATGTATATTATTTTGATAGTTTCGGTAACCTGCCACCACCAAAAGAACTTCAAGATTACTTTAAATCTGCTAAAAACATATATTACAACTATAAAAGAGAACAACCTGATAACACATTAATATGCGGCCATTTATGTTTAGAATTCCTAGCTAAAAGTATCAGTCACTATTGAGATGTCTTCCTATACGGTATCATTAACAGGAAAATCGTCCACTTTACGAAGTATCCTTTTTCCAGCGTTACGCTTGCAAAAAGGAAGATTTTGGGAGGCAGCACTGTTAGATTTTACAACTTACAACTCTATTCCCAATGTTACGGAAGGTAAAAATAACTTATTGCATTATTATAAAGGAAAAGATTCCAGTGGGAAGTTTACAGACTTAGAAGAGTGCAGTTTACCCACAGGTTCTTATGAAATTGATCATATTAATGAATTTTTGCAAAATAAAATGGGAAAAGACAATATATCGCTAAAAGGTAATAACAATACAATGAAAGCTGAGCTTACTTCAAAATATTATATTGATTTCACTAAGCCAAACTCAATTGGTGATTTATTAGGATTTCCCAAAGATGGAGCAATTTTAGAACCAAATAAAACACATTCCGGTAAACAAACTGTAACAATATTAAAAGTCAATAGTATAGACATAACTTGTAACATTATACAAGGAGCTTACAGAGATGGAGCAAATACTCATATAATACATACTTTTTACCCCAGTGTACCGCCTGGATTTAAAATTGTTGAAAAGCCACAAAACCTGGTATATCTACCGTTGAACACCACTTTCATTTCAGACATCGTGTTGAACGTATTGGATCAAGACGGTAACTTGATAGATTTCCGAGAAGAGCCTATTACGGTTAGATTACATTTAAAATCGACACTTTAATACAAAATCATGGGTTTAACATTTAAAAGCGAACAACCTACGGGAAACCGCATTAGTAGCTCTTCAGCTGTGGAGGAGTTAACACGCGAGAACATTCGTTTTTTAGAGAGAATTGGATTAAAATTAACCGATTATGGATATACTGGATATAGCGCAGGGTCCGACATTCGACGAAACCCTATGGGAAAAAGAATATCACACCCACAACCCTTACACTTCATCAAAATTAAACAATAACGATGAAATCCGTATTCCTATACAAAATCAAGACATTTACACACTACCATGTGAAAGTTACTTGTATATTGAAGGAAAAGTTACTAAAAAGGATGGTACTACTACTGGTACAACAGTTCCATTTATAAATAATCCTATGGCTTTCCTGTTTGATGAAATTAGATATGAAATATCAGGTGTTACAGTTGATTCCACTAAAAAAGTAGGTATTGCAACAACTTTAAAGGGATTAACATCTATATCACCTAATGAAACCAATTTAATACAACCTGCAGGATGGGTTTTACCTGAAAAAGACACAATCACTCCAGATACAAATGGAAATTTTGATTTTCATATTCCATTACGTTTGTTGCTTGGTTTTGCTGAAGACTATAGAAAAATTATATTAAATGTTAAACAAGAATTAGTTTTGTTGAGATCTTCTAACGATAAAGACATTATTAAAGCTCCAGACGGTACAACGGATGCAACTTTGGAATGGAAATTAACATTAGACAAAATTGTATGGCGAGTTCCACATGTTAAATTAGCTGATGAGCATAGAATGCTACTATTAAGAAAGTTAAAGGCTGATCGTGATATTGTAATTCCTTTTAGAAGTTGGGAATTTCATGAACATCCCAGCTTGCCAACTACGGATCGTCACACTTGGACTGTTAAAACATCTAATTATGTGGAACGAGCCAGGTATATTATATTTGGTTTACAAACAGGCAGAAGAGACACCATCACCAAACATGCAGGCCAATTTGATCATTGCAACTTGAAAAATATTAAAGTTTATTTAAATTCACAATTTTTTCCATACGATAATTTAAATGTGTCATTCGCTAATAAAAAGTACAGCATATTGTACGATATGTATGCAAGATTCCAAAGTTCATATTATGGTAAAACGAATGCACCTTTACTATCACCAGAAAAATACTTAGATGGTTACCCTATAGTTGTAATCGATTGTTCTAAACAAAATGAATCGGTAAAATCATCAAGTGTAGATATAAAAATAGAAATGGAATTCAACGCGCCTATACCGGCTAATACAACTGCATACTGTTTAATTCTACATGATAAAATCGTAACATACACACCTTTAACTGGAATTGTTAAAAATGTATTGTAAGAACCGGTTTTGTTACATTCCAATGCATTCCGCGAGTATAAAAGCAGAGCGCGCAGACCGCTCCTCATCAGTTTGTTGCCTGTTGTTGTATGGGTAGCATCGTATTCAATATGGCTTCTCCTAGTGGTACACCTGAAAATGTGGTAGATATTGAGAAGGAGATATCTGAGTTTTTAGATCTTCAAGGTCAACGGGAAGGAGATGAACACAACGTTTGCGGACAACTTCACGCCAGTAATAATGTTGAAGAAAAAGGTAAAAGAAAAAGGAATGCGCAAAAGAGGAAAAGGGATATTGAAGATAATATTTCTCCAAACATATTGAGTGAAGTATTCTTACGAATATTTTATCCAATCTCATCCAGTTTGGACAAAAGTGTTTTAATCGGTGTTATGAAATCAACAGGTTATTCCCCTACTGTGATTTTAACTCATGGACCCAAAATGATTTTGTTTACGGATGGTGCTTGGGAATCGTTTATGAAACACTTGCATCTTCTAGAATGCTATTTAAGTAGTAACATGTTTGGAAGAAAGACAAGAGTAGGACTTTTGGATTCAAATGTGGAAATCGATATTGTTAAACATCGTGGTGATCATCAGCTGCGGTTTAGAGACACAACAAGACATGATAACAAGATTCAACTTAGTCGAGAGGAGTTTTTCATTTTAACTTGTGCAACCGAACCTATAACAAGATACTTGAGACAACTGGTATTTTCAAGTTCGATTATTAAAGATTATCTGGAAGACACTTTGGACAAACAACCAGACGCACCTATATTATACGGACCTGTGGATACTTCTATATTCAATAGGGTTCCTCATGAAGTACAAATGTGGAGACAATTGGAAAAATACGCTCAACTACATAAAACATCAGTAATACAAGAAGAAGAGGAAGAAGGAGGAGAAGAATCAAGTGTTAGTGATGAAATTGAAAACAAGGAAAATGTAAAGATGGAAACTTAGATGACAATGGTTGGTTTTTAAAACAATATCAAACACTTTGTGGGGTTAGGCCTACCGGGGACGGTGCCCACGTTAAATATACACCAACGCGCCAACAACTGTACGGCCTGGTATAAAAGTCGTACCTACCGTGGTGTGGAAATCAGTTGATCTTTGGACTTCGTCATGAGCAGACGAGTGGCCTTCGCAATGGACAAGGAAGAAGAACAAGTAAAGTCCAAACCTGGTATAATTGAGTTCCAAGCGTTTCGGGGTAATGACGATAGATTTATCATAAAAGAACTTGTGTTTTTCGACATCAATACAAGTGTTCCATATACATTTTTGTTCAAACCACCATGTTCTTATTCATCTTTAACTAGCAAAGCCGCTACTACCAACAGGTGGATTTCAAAATATTTCCATCATATCGATTGGTATGATGGTTTTGCAAGTTACACGGACTTGTATCACATCATGCATCAGTTTTCAAACAGGTTTACCAATATTTACACAAAAGGACTGAAAAAGAAGAGATGGATCGAAGAATTTACTCATGTTCCGGTTAATGATGTGGAATTGGATAAAAACTACAAGTATATAATGGAAAATGTTTGTATTTGTACTAAAAGTCCAGAACATGAAAAAGATAGACATTGCGCTTTAAAAAACGCCTATAAACTCGCATCTTACCTTCAAAGTGGGGAAGTGGGGAGTGGTGGGAGTAACGGGGGTTATATAAGTGAGGAGCAGACCGGGACCTGGCATGAGTATTACTCGAGATTCCGAGACGACAACATCTCCCAGCAAGAAGACGAAGAAGACGATCTATAACTCGACCATGGCATCTCACCAGTTCCTGCAAACTTTGGTTGAGCAGTTCAATGCTCACTCCAAGTCTACCATACTACCTGTCAAGAAGTGTTCCGAACTTAAAGACGAGAAGCACTACATTATCCATGCCATGAAGAAGATGGAGACTACAGTTGGAGAGGCTATCTGCTGCAGTCTTAGCGAGGCACCGTTCACTCCGGGGGATGAGCCTAAGTTCCAAGTCTACCTGCCGAAACGGTTCGTCCATCTCCTCCAGAACGAGGATCTGCGCTCCATCCAACCCGGATGTCTCTACCTGGTTTCCCACGGTTGCACGGGTAGCAATTCCACCGAGTTGACCATCCACATCGCCGACAAGCAGCAGTGTTAGATTTAAGTTTTACTGTTGTACATATGTTATTGTAATGTTTTATAAATAAATGATTAAAAGAAACAAAAAAAAAATAAAAGAATAAAAGATGCAACATATCAATATGTGAAGTTTGTCACATATTGATATGTTGCATTTTTTTTAAACTTCGCGGGTGGCCTTGACCTTTGACCTTTGCATTTCACAGTTACCCCCACCACGGACTACTAGCCATCTTTTTTTAGAACACGATTTGGATGACCTTGAGATTTCCCCCACTACTCTGCTATACCAGCATTACCGTCTGTAACATGTGTCATTCCTCCTCCAACAACCATGGCGGACACACTTGCTTGCGATGCCATGTCTTCCACCGAAGATGTACCTACTACAAGTTGGAAATTAACAATCGACAACGTGCATTATTTAGAAACCATCTGCGATTGGATGAAGTCTATTCTCCTTGACAACCCGGGAATAAAGCTCAAGGTCACTTTAGATTATGATTGGTCTGAAATTATAATGCAGCAAGACAATCAAGAATCAAATCACAGTGGAGGTCAACAATCACCACAGTATTTGTCAAATTTACCATTGTCATCCATATATCCTACGGACAAGATGGAAAGGGAAGAAATGGACCATGAGGTTTAGAGTTTCTTATTTTTTTTTAAACCCAATTTGGATGACCTTGAGATTTCCTCCACTACTAAAATCAATCCTAAGTCCCAAGTTCACAGTCAACCTCAAGGTCATCACACCTTAACATGTACATTTCAGGTAGCATCAAGACGGTGCCACCTGGCTTGCCATTTTCAAGTTCCTCAGGGTCACACTTTAACTCTGGGACGATATCGAATTGTCTTACAAAGAAAACTTTAACTCTTATGCTCAAGGTCGCCACACTTTAACTCTGGGACAACATCGAATTGTCGTACCAAGACAACTTTAACTCTGAAGAGTAGAGTGGTCTCTCTACTCTTTGACTTTTTTAAAACTCCGTTTGTATGACCTTGAGATTTCCCCCACCACTTCCCATATGCCTAGAGTACGCAAGGTCTGAGAGTCAGTCGCTCGCCGACTGTCATGGGGTGCACATCTGTATCATGCACTCCGCTGTGCGGTTTTGAATTAAAGTTTTCATTTTAACCAGTTCAAGGTCAACACACTTAAACTATGGAAACAACATCAAATTGTTATACAAAGAGTAATTTTTCTAAGTGTTGACTCAAATCTGAAGATTCTTTAGATACATCTTTAAAAACAATCCTAAGTCCCAAGTTTACAGTCAACCTCAAGGTCATCACACTTTAACTCTGGGACGATATCGACTTGTAGTATTCCAGAGTTTTGACTCAAAGTCACCACACTTTAACTCTGGAACAACATAATATTGTCATACCAAGAAAATTTTAACTCTTATGCTCGAGGTCACCACACTTTGACTCTGGGACGGCATCGACTTGTAGTATTTCTGTGTTTTGACTCAAGATCATCACACTTTAACATGTACATTTAAGGTAGCACCAAAACAGTGCTACCTGACTTGTCGTTTTTAACTTTCACAATTTTTTGATCGTCACAATTTCCTCCACCACTTCCCATATGCCTAGAGTACGCAAGGTCTGAGAGTCAGTCGCTCGCCGACAGTCGTGGGGTGCCCATCTGTATCATGCACTCTGCTGTGCAGTTTTGAATTAAAGTTTTCATTTTTAACCAGTTCAAGGTCGACCCACTTAAACTATGGCAAAAGCATCAATTTGTTGTACAAAGAGTTATTTTTTCTAAGTGTTGGCTCAAACCTGGAGGTACTTTGGATAAATCTTTAAAACAGTCTCAGGGTAATCACACTTTAACTCCAACTAATAAACATGTACAATTAAGGTAGCACCAAAACGGTGCCCCCTTGTTTGAGATTTAAAAGTTTCCCAAGATCATCACAATTTCCCCCACCACTTCCCATATACCTAGAGTACACAGAGCCAGACAGTCAGTCGCTCGGTGACTGTCGTGGGGTGCGCATCGGTGTCGGCGCTCTGTAGTTGTTAAGTGTTCAAGGTCACAGTAATATGAAATTGCGGATGTTGTGCTTGTTCAATGGCCTCTGAGGACTAGTGGATGACGGTTTAAGCAAGGTCATGTCGCAAACTCGAGTTTGACTTGGCACTTTTGCTGTTTCTCATCGCAAATTCGCTCCAAGTCGTCAAGGTCACGTGGACTCTGACTGAAACTCGGAGCGTAGTGCGAGAAACGGCAAAAGTGCCAAAAAATTTTGAGTTTCGGCGTGACCTTGACCTTAACAGTGTCAGTGACGTCATTTTGATGATGTAATGGATGATGACGTCATCAGCATGTCATTTCTGTGACGTCATGGGTGTGACGTCACGGAAATGACGTCATCGATGGCGACGTCATCAATTACGTCATCGATGACGTCATATTGATGACGTCATGGGTATGACGTCATCGATTGCGTCATCATCGATAACGTCATCGATTACGTCATCGATGACGTCATCGGGGTCATTGACCTTGGCGATGACGTCATCACATTCCTCAGAGGTCATTGAACTGAGCCAGCAACCGCAAAAACACACTACTTTCGCCCTTAAAATTTAGAGTGGAAAATAGCGCTGACAATCGTGTTAAATCCCTACTTGCCGTTGGAAGCGCTTCTTGTTACATCTCAAACGTCAAAATTAGAATATTTGTTTACGAAAAATCAAAACATTGGCATAAAGAGACATGAGATATTAAACAGCTGTAGTGATTCTCAGTGATTCTGATTGGTGGATTCTTGGCAGAGGGAGGAACGGGAAATATGGGGGAATTGAAATCTGCGTTTCGACCGCACATTTATTTTGAACGGGGTATAATGTATAGAAATGCATAATTAATGTATAATGGAGGAGACATTTACCATACTGCATACATTACATAATGTTTCTCTTAACAATGTATCTAGTTTGTTGTATTTGGTCTATATTATTAAAAATAATACCAATAACAAAGTTATATGATGGCACTAATGGTGAAATTCTAAATTCCAATTTATTTTTTATTTGTAACAATGTTGATAAATAGTAAGTTTAAAGTATTATCTTTAATGTTTCCCCCCCTCCCCTACTATCAGGTTATGATTATATGTGTGTGATTACAAACTCATTTTTAAGTATATTTTTCATTATTTATTTATAATTTAGAGTTTAGTATTAGGTGACATTTCAATGTTAAACTGAGTAATATAAAGTTATCATATTTTTGCTCGAGTGAGTCGGCAAAAACTGAGCCAGAGACGTAACATTTTATTCCCATCACACCATTCCGAGTGTTATGGGGTTCCAGCCCTCTAGGTTGAATGGGCACTTACGTTCTGCTGTAGTCATCAAAACATGCTATCAACAGTAAGTAAAATGAAGTATGTTTTGCACTCTCATGTTCCCCCATTTTCTGGCTTGCAATCATTAATTTTAACGACCACCTAATTCACTTCATAATGAGTGCATTTCAGGACAGTTATTTTCATGAAGTAAAATTCTTTAAAATAATATTGTAATAGTAAACAGTTAACCCTACTGATGTTTATTAAAGGATATTAAAGAGTGCAAGCAAATTCCAGAACAATTGTCATATACCAATTTTATATAATTTTTTTAGTACACAAATTGTGCAGATCTACATAAGGCTAAAAGAAATTTGTATAACTCTGGTCAAAAGTATGTTTTACTAACTCCATTCCTGCATGACTTCTAGGGAAATATTTAAGGGAATTATTTGGAGCCTTTATTGTCTTACTTTTGACAATAGAGTATACAAATATACAGGGTGTTTCCGAACAACCTGGAAATATTTTGTGTATTTGTTCCTTAGGTTAAGACAATAAAAAACATTACATAAACATATGTCCTAAAATGCTTCGTTAAGTCGCTGGTCGTCTTTTTTTCACACATAATAATTTTTATTTCCGTGACGGATGGTTGTGTTGTTTATATTTCGTATGAACCTTCATTACATCAATGCCCATGCCAAGAAAAACATTTTTTTCCAATGTGTATTTTCAAAATGGTGATCATTTAAAATGTATAAACTCAAATAGGCTATCTCAAAACCGGTAGATTTTATCAAAATTTCACAAAAGACTAAAAAGTTGTCAAATTAAATTATCTAGCTAATGATAACAGTTTGTAAGATCAAACAACAAATAACGGAATTTTTTGGATTTTTCTGCAGAAAAACATTGATTTTCTTTTATAATGCAAATTTAGGTTATTTAAGTACAAAAATCACAGGAACTCTGTTATTATATGTGCGATCCTTAAAAACTTGGTATCATTAGTTTGATAACGTTATTTCTCAATTTTTTTAACTTCTGTAAATTTGTTATAAAATTTAACGTTTTTGAGATATTTGAGTTTAAAAATCTACCCCCAATAAAACTACTCTTAGAGAAAACTAGCCAAAATGGATGGACCCCAGAAAACTACCCCCAAAGAATCACACTCATGTCCACAGTGTCTGGATTGTTATTGTATAATTATTGTTTTTGCTATTTATTCTTCAACTTAATTTAAAATATATATTTGAGCCACCTCATTTTTATTATTTTTTGTATCCTATACATAATAAACTACTATACAAAACTTCATGATCTTATGTCAAATTAAAGGGTATGGTGTGAATATTTGTAATTCATAAATAAGAAATCTCACCAATTAACAACTTAAATATTTACAACTTCGCTTTCCATGTTGAGAGTTAGCTAATGTCACGTCATTCCCCTATAGGAAACCCCTATTAGGATAATAGCCACGATAATAATCTTGATCTGCCTCCACTAAAAACCATACTTAATTATTATAGTATACTTAACAAAATAAACAGATTCAATAAATAACATGATTTTTTTTACAATCATCTGCCTTGTTATTCCTGTGCCCATAGGGATAACATAACAAGTTTTAAAGCCAGTACGGCAAGCCCTGTTACTAGATGAAATGAAACTGATGAATATACCAATGCCATTATAGGAGTGTAAACTGTACCTAGAAATGTATTCAGTTTGATAATTATAACTTCCAGTGACAGTGTTACAATGTCTACAGAACCCAATAATAAGTAGGAACATCACATGTTAAAAAACTTAGTTTTCCCCTCGAAAACCAGAGGAAAATTAAGCCCTGGTGCTAGTATTACTTCTTCAAATGTCAAAATGAGCATATTTGTTTACAAAAAAATTAAAACAATAACAAACTTCTGCAAAATTATTTTAACCATTTGTTTCCATTCAACCAATCAGCATAACCTTAGATAGTAAACTGTATCAGATAACTGACACATACTCCATACTCTCTCCCAACAATATAAAAAAGTGTTAAAAGCCTCCAAACCAAAGAACAATGTCTTGGTGTCTCAGTTGGATAACTACCAGCTGAGCAGCATGAGTTTGACTCTACACATATCTGTGGTGTTTTACAATGTGCTAGATGTTTACCGATAAATGAAAAATTGAATTTTCTCCGCATCCACTTTATGTAGAGCAATAGTTTAAAATACTGGAGGATTATTTAGTCTTTTGAGCTTTTTTTAATAATGGTGATGAGTAAAATTTTACCATACAGTAGCTAACAGTTATTTTGAAAATCCGAAAATTGATTTTTTAACTACTTTTTGCTCTACAACTTTTGAATGGAAATTTTCTTGGAGATGCGGTTGGTGTCATTTTATTCAGCATTTTAATCTTAATAAATCACAAAATTTTAATCAAATTTGTTAGAGCCGTGTTTAAATTTTTTTTATTTTTATTTTTTGTTTTTTATTGTTTTCGGGGATAAACTACCCTTAAAAATAAAGAAATTTTTTAAATTAAAATAAAACACCTGGAATCATTGTGAATTTGGACCTACATACCAAATTTCATCAAAATCGGGCCATTGGGGCCTTCTCTAGCTCTATCCAGACATACACACACACACAGACATCACTCTGAAAACCACTTTTTTGGATTTAGACATCACCAAAATGGATAAATCCACCAACAACTCAAATCCGAAAATTTTGACAAAAACAAAACTTTTTCCATATTCTATGTATAGGGGGAGAAAGTAAAAATTACATCTTGATGGTGTTATCTGTGTTTCAAGGGTGGTGTTCTCACATCCCCAAAAGGATTTCGTTACTTATTCGGTTCTGTATACATTGCAGTGTACTGTTAATACAGCAGAAATGATAGCTGCATTCTATTGTACAATTGTTGAAATATTTTATTCCCAAATTAACACCTGTTTAAGCGATTATCTGAATTATTAAAATTGTTTCCTTAAGAATAACATGGGGAAATCAAAAGCCAGTGGAGCGGTGACAAAAGGACAGATTGAGATTAAAACTATCACGTTCTCCTATTTGGGAACGATTTTGAATCAGTGTACAAGGATCCAACTCTATACCATAACGGGAAGTTGGAGAATTAGTGATGAGTGAGTCAGTCAATGATAGGGTTACCACATATTTTTAAGGCCCACCCCGGACCAGACACTTTTGATGGTACTGTAGTAAATAAAGCCCCCTCCTCACTAATTCAGTAAATAATAAATCTAGAATCAGACATTATTTTTAGACAATTATTGAATTAAAAAATAACATATTTTATGCAAGGAGTGCTGGACAATCAAACAGTAATCAATTGTTGAATACGATTAACTAGAAGAGCTTAAATATTTGTGGATGAGAAAACATGCATAATATATGACTAAAAAACCCATAGCATAATATCCAGTTGGACCTATTCCAAGGAAGGAAGGAATGTTATCGTTATCAATAACATTCTTTTAAATTATTTCAATCCCACTTAAGGGGTTTATATTGCTTTTCATAACTCTAAATTCCAGAGAATTCCAGAAAGTACTCAAACATCTTAAAAATCTTCTTGCAAAAAAAGACTGTGCCAACGAAAAACGCAGTTTCCTTTCAAGTGCTTGGAAACTATAATAAATTTTTATTCACTTTGTCTATTAGATGAAAATCAATTCCAGATTATACTCGAGATTCCTACTAACACAGCGTTGCTTCATGCAAATTTTTAGGCAAATGAATTTGTAACATTGCAGAAGACCTTAAAACCCTGGATAAATAGCAACCCCGGGTCGGTCGCCGGACAGACCCTCAAAACCTGGACTGTCTGGAGTAAACCTCCGGTTCAGTTTAATTTCTGTGATTCACATTACAGTACTTGCAATAATTGGGAATTCCAACGAGAAGGCTGGTTACCTGTACCAATAGGGATTGCGGGATTGGTGACACTGCTTTATTTTTTTGCCACCCTCAACTCTGAGGTATATTATATATAAGGAAGCTTCACATCCTGCACTTGTAAAGAATGATGTCTGTAACTTGGTCAAAATGCTGCAGGAAAGTTGGACAATAAACTCATATAGTTAAGGAACATAAATGTTTATGTAAAAAAACATATAATTAAAATTGTTATATTACCAGAACACATACATAGAATACCAGTTGTTAAATACTGGCATTTTTATATGTGGGGATACTTTTCCGGGGATAGAAATCCGGAAGTAGTTTTCCGGTTGATGTTTGGTTTGCCTTAATGTTAATTTATAGCAACTGAATAAGATAATAATTCCTACTAATATTATAAATGTAAATTTCTGTATATTTGTTATGCTTTAAAGCTAAAAGTACTCAATCGACAACAATAAAACTTTGAACGTAGCCTACATATTCTTGGAAGTATAAAATGTAACAAAAGATTATTTGTTATAAAAAAAATTAACAGGTTTTCCAGCGATTTCTTATATACAAGGTGAGCATAGCAAACGAGCTAAACCTGATGGTGAGTAATGCGAGCAAAGCCGCGGGAAAAAGCTAGTGCAAAAAAAATAAAGCAGTGTCAGCAATCCCGCAATCCCTTTCGGTACAGGTAACCAGCCTTCTCGTTGGAATTCCCAATTATTGCAAGTACTGTAATGTGAATCACAGAAATGAAACTGAACCGGAGGTTATCAAACTGGGGGTGGTTTTCTAGCCCCGAACTAAACTCCATACCACTTTAAGCTCCATTCCTCATGATCGTAATAACGACTTTTTTCAAGGAGGTACTTTTCCAAGGGTAGAACTCTTGCGCCCCCAAAACAGCAGAAGATAATCCCACAATGGACATCACAGATCTTTGTTACACCATGCAAGCTTCATCACAACTACTAATGTTTCCTAGTGGCATGCCACTAAATGTGCTTCATAAATTCCACTCAACGACTTGAAGTTTATGTAGATGGGTAATTAAAGATCAAAAAAAGAAAATAAATTACAGATATTAAGTCTAAAGATTGAAAACTAATTACAATTTAGGTTTGCCATTTTATATTTATACAACATGTCTCTTTAAGTAATGAAATTCATGTCGTATCTACAAATATGGTATGATTATAGAAAGGTAAGAATTGCCAAACATATTCCTTAATAGACACTTGATAAATTATGTTATCAATATAACTGATCATAGCACCGATATCTTGATCTCAGTTATGACTGTTGAACGGAATCCAAGTGCCAACATATGGTGCATGCCAATACCGAGCTCATAACCACCATCTTTACAACCCGCACTGCTTGCTGTTCCCTTCCACTTTACTCTTTTGAAAAGAAACAGACCAATTTTGTACAGGTTTTGAATGAATATATTAAGTTACAGATATAGTGGATAAGGTGATAACACAGATATAGTGCTCTACCACTACAGCTACAGCCGCTACCTTAATTTTGATAAAATAATATTTAAAAAATATGAAAATTAATGCACATTTTAAAATTTTAACAGGTATGTAACAGTAAATGTCTTAAGCGCATGTTTAAAAGTAACAAAGTGGAAAACCGGTCTGTTTATTACCATTAAAAAGTTTAGGCATAGGTTAAAGTACCTGCTATTTTAATCTTTGACCAGTCGGTGTGTCATCTTCTATCTTATTTACCGTATTTCATATTACACTACCAGTACTTGGGTTGGTAAACTTGACAATTCTTTTGAAGTAATAATCTCAGTTTTACATAAGGTCAGGGTTGCCAAACGTCCCGGATTTTAAGGGACAGTCCCTTATTTAGTTAAATTGTCCCGCGTCCCGGAGAGAAGTCATCCGGGACCGTAAATGTCCCGTATTTGGCCAAAATCAGAAATTTACTCAGGCCAAATTTAGTCATGAAGCGAATTATAATCTAACCTTAACCTAAAAATTCCAAAAACTATTGCTTATTGTGCTTAAAAACAGTAGCGGTTGCCATGACAAGTGTCTGCTGTTATTGTATGATAATCATAATTTTTAGGGACCTTCTTGTGGTTCAAGTCTTGGAAAAACTTCCATCTGCTCAGCGTGCGAACTGTGAACTCATCTCGGGCCTCGCCAAGTCGTCTCCGCCCCACTGTGTTGGTTGGCGAATGCCATTTTTATTACAACAGTCATTCATTTACTGTAGCTTAAGTTTAAGAATTATAAATGTAGTTTAGTGTTATTATGTTGTAATACATAATTTTTAAATTACCCAGTTTGTTACAAAAAAAAAAAAAAACAAAAAAAAAACTAGCCTATCTGAAATAAGAACAGTGGGAAATGTTCAAAAGTTAAAATATTTCAATCATGTTTACTTTTAAACATACTATAGTTTGAAATTTGTTGATTATTGTACAGTATTAATTTACTCTAAAATATATTGGATATTATTTTTGCAAGATTTAGGCAATAAAATAATTAGTTTTTTTTTATATAGGCCTATAGTGAATTTATCAAGTGCTGGTGTTGGTATTTTTTACCGGGTATTAAAAAATATTTATTCTTAAACTTTCAAAACTCCCTTTCTAAAAATTCCATGGATAGGACTAGTAGCCTATTTAAACACATGTCTATTGGCAGACTAATTTAAACGCACATCTCATTATTATAAAAAACTTAATTTGTAATTGCTACAGGGTGCGGCAAAAAACCGATCGGTTTTCTTTCGGGCACCGTTCAGCGACAGGACCTCTGAGAAAGGTGGGGGCAGGCTTGTTGGAACGACAATTTTATGCCATTTTAGTAGTCATGTAGTAGTGGTCGCTTGAATAACGCTAGTTTGTTATCAAGACGTATTTCAATATTGGTGATTCAATCATTGCTACTCACCGGCAGATTTTTGCATTTCTTTAAATTAGGTCAACATTTAGAATTCCGTATCTTAGCACAATTATGCAGTGGGTTAATAACTTTTGATCAACTTGTTTTGAGTTGAAAATGAAGAAACAGGCCGTCTAAGGTCAGCGCGGACGCCAGAGAACATGGATAGAGTCCATGCTGCTGTTTGGAAAAAAGTCCTTGTCGGCCCGCCAGAAAACAAGCTAGTGCTTTTCTAGTGTCTACGCCACGGGCACTTTGTTCAGAAAATTTTACAATGTACACTTAATGCTTTTAAGGGAGACAAATTCAGTCTCCCAATATTCTCCAATATATTATTGGAAAGTCGGACTATTTTCATATTAATATTCACAAAGGGCTACGCCCTAGACGTTCTCACAGTTACCATGCTATTTTTATGGAAGCAACATTTTCGTATTCTAACCAGGGGCGAACCCAGGATTCAATTTCGGGGGGGGATATTTTTGCCAAAGGGTACGGGGGTCCAAGTGCCTCCCCCAGAAAATGTTGGAATTTTTTAAGCTAAATGGTTAAAATTTTTGTTTAAGAACGGCTTGACGTAATAATTTAAAACTCTGTACACAGCTTGTTTAAGTAAAGAAATAGCTGGAAAAAAGAATCATGTTTTTATCATTTATATTTTCAAAATGGCGACTGTTTAAAATCTTTAACCTTAAATTGCATAAAAACTACATAAGGTAGAAAAATTTATGTTTTTATGTGTTTTTTGGAAAATTTAATTTAAAATCCAATGATGTAAAAACTGTGAAAATTGGTTCATAAATAAGCGAGAGAGAGGGATTTTAATTCAAATAATTACGCACTTCAGCGAGGTGCCGCTCGAAAAGCGTGGTCGCGGCGCCAGGTCAATAGGCCTAATGGATTTCCTACCAAAACCTATCCCAGTAAGCGGTACGACCTTGACTAGAATCAGTAAAATTGTTCTATCTCGCTTATTTATGAACCGATTTTCACAGTTTTTACATCGTTTGATTTTAAATTAAATTTGCCAAAAAACACATGTTATCAACATAAACTACCTTACGTAGTTTTTATGCAATTTAAGGTTAAAAATTTTAAACAGCCAACATTTTAAAATATGAAGGATAAAAATTTGATTATTTTTTTTCCACTTAGGTCTTTATTTAAAAAATCTGTGTACCGAATTTCAAGTTATTACATCAAGCCGTTCTTAAATTAAAAATTATTCTTTAAAAAATACAAAATGGCGGCTGTATGGGTAACTATGGGGTTTTAGAAATTTTAAATATGATATTTTGGCTTGTCTTTGGTCTAGTAATAATATCTGAAAAGGTCGGTAGAGAGTTCCGAGACACCTTGTATAAGACACAGATTTGCAGCATCAGATTTATTTGTATTATAAAGATAACATAATAACTAAGTACCAGGTTAACCGAGCCTTGCTCGTTGGTTTTAATTCTCTTTTGTTATAGTGTCATGGTAATTAAGCTATTAAATCTACCAGACTCTTTACAGATAACAGCTGTTAAAAAACTGCTTAAAATTAATGTTCCTTTATTTTTGTTTACTTTTTGTTGTTATTTCGTTACCAAAATAGCAACCCATAAGACCAATGTTAAAAATTACGATTTTAAAACTTAAATTTAGACCAAATTCGATTTTTTCTGAGATTGAGGCTGTTTCTAAACTTATTTTTGGGCCAAAACACTCTTAAATGCAAAGTTTAAGCAAAATCTAACCGCTAGATTCCGAGATCGTGGAACACACAACCCTTTAGACATTGCTCATATTATAGTATAGGATAACAATAACTAATACAAATTGTACAATTGTAACTTATTAAAGTATTATATTATTTTAACAGTGCATATATCAAGGCAAAATATATCGTGTCTTCTTAAAAAATAGAATCAAGTTGTCAAAATTCAAATGAAAAATAGTAAATGATAGTCTACAGTCTATAGGAAATACCAAAATAAATGCATTACTTAAAAATCGTGAAATATATGAGTTACCTTTATCTCTAAGATACACAGGTTTGGACTAACTAAAAGGCAAAACCACAAAATAACTAATAAGTCAAGGGTAGCAGCACTACAAGTGAATTAGAGCTCGCTTCGTGCAAATTGCAAGAACTGGACAGTGCCGACGTGAGCTTTGTATGAACCCGTCAGTAATGCCAAGGCGCAATAAATAATTAATTTCATTTCAAAGACTAAAATTACAGTACACTCTCGTTCATCGGACTCGGCGACATCGGAACTCCGCTTCATCGGAACTGAAAATCTGGATATTATTAATTTTTTTTCTTACGAAATAAATAATTTTTCCGTTTTAGCTCCTTCAATTTACATTCGTTCTATCCGCACAACAGTGAAGTATCACATTTTGCGTCTAACCTCATCAGGCGTTTTCCATAATCTGTAAGTATCGATGTGATTTACGAGGCCGTGGAGTATTCGCACAAAAATAGAAAGAGGAAGGGGGCAGGAAGTGAACATCCGTTTCGACCGCTTCCCAAACTGTCATTCAGTCTGTCTCACGTCGCGACTGCACCTGTGTACGTGGAAGTCAGTTGACTGCTGGAATATGAGTGGAATATAAATATGGAATATGAGAATAACGATTTTGGATCTTTATTTCCTCGTTGTTTTTATTCCTATAGGTTCATTTGTTACCATGTTCAAAGTTTGAGTGCCTTATTTTTATATAAAATCTCTAGTGTTGCCTTAAAAACAAGAGTGAATACAATCACGATAGGTTACCGTACGGGCGGAAATGATGACTCACGACGGCCTCCGCTTCATCGGAATTTTTTGACATCCGAACCGGCCGTCCGCCACATTAGTTCCGATGAACGAGAGTGTACTGTACCTGTTTTGGATGAAATATTACTGTTTTATCTTTTTGCATTGTGCAATTAAAACCCCTATTATTTTTATATAAGTTTGCTTTTGTATTTGTTTATAAATGTCTAGCATTTGAAAATAATTTTTTAACCATTTGTCATAGATTATTTTTATTTTTGAACATATTTTTTTAAGTCTCCAACATTTCGGGGGGGGATATATCCCCTTTATCCCCCCCCTGGGTTCGCCCCTGATTCTAACACATGATTATGGGAAATAGGTTTGTTGACATCTACCACATGATGATTCATGAAAGCAAATGCTTATAACCATAAAAGTAACAAGCTGTGAGATATAATGTTTATATGTTTGTCTTTGTCAAGATTTATATTTTCATAAAGTGATGATGTACAATTATTTTTAGGTGTGATGTACTTTGTATTAAGTGCAGTTTACTTGATTTCATATTTTAATACTATATACTTTTTTTACTGCTCATAGGTACTAACAAATGGTTCAGCAAAATATAGTTTTTGAAGCACTTTAGGGCTCCGCCCTACTGCATTTAAAAATTACTTAGGGCCTTCACAGAATTGAAATCTTTTACTTCAATGTTCCTCTTTGCTCATGGGAGCTCACTAAGAAACGGTTTTGCAAATATATTTTTTGAAGTACTTTAGGGCTCCGCCACACTGGACTTCCAAATTACTCTAGGGCCCACGGGGTTGAAATATGATGGAGGATTCTCTTTGCTCATGGGTACTCACTAAGAAAACAGGTTTGCAAATATAGTTTTTAAAGCACTTTAAGGCTCCACCCCACTGGAATTCAAAATTACCTTTGGGCCTCCACGGGGTTAAAATTTGACATGGACTCTTTGTTGGGGTGTTGCTAGGGGATTTCATGGGTGTTCACCAAGAAACGGTTTTGAAAATATAGTTTTCGAAGTTCTTTTGGGCTCCACCCCACATGATTTCAAAATGACTGTAGGGCTTATGGGGTTGAAATTTGACATGGTCGGTCCTATTTGCTCATTGGTTCTCATGAAGAAAAGGTTTTGCTAAATTCCTTGAGAGCTCAACTCACACTGCTTTATTGTTTCAATGTTATTCTTAAGGAAGACGATTTTGTTGCTATTTAAAAAGATTTTATTAGCTAAAAAATAAATTTAATCACGGGCGAAGCCGTGACGAGAAACAGCTAGTACAGTATAAAAATGCGTTTCTGAGTAAATGTGGCAACAATGCATCAACTCACATCTTACTATTCTCGTGCATTTAACTATAGTATAAAGCACAATTAAAAACTGATAAATTATTTTGTCATAGTATACCCTAAATTATTAATTCAATTACTGGCTGAAATGCAAAACAGCATGTTTGTACTAGAGATGTCACTCGCACTTAGATAAATCATTCTACTGTTATTAGCATTTCTTTTTTTTTTATTTTAACTTTTAACTCCATGTTAAAATTTTAAAATGTTCAAAATGTAAAAATTTGTAGGATTCCAGTTTTACAACAAAATAAGATTTTTCCCAACATTGACACCAGCATACATATTATTTATATTCCAAAAATAATTTGGATAAAATTAATGTTAAAATAAGTTACCAGAAAGTAAAAAATTAAATAAGTTTTAAAAAATCTAAATGAGTCGTTTGCACTTTAAATGAAATCTAACAAATATTAAAAAGCTAATTCTAGATTATTTCAACTCACTGTTGGCTAAAGTGAAATGGAACGAATTGACAAAAATAGGATATACATCAGAAATAATGCAGAAAGTCATGAAAAGTATATAAGGTTATGTTTCAGTGGCAAGGCTGACCGCGGCTGACCTGTCATTGCTAATGCATCAGGAGACATGAGGTTGAGTGGGAGAGGAATAGACAAGACCAGTCACGATTTGACTCTCTCATCACACACTGTAAATATTGCATTGCTAAATTTGATCCAAATGAAAGGAAAACTAGTACCGTAACTATTTTGCATTTTAAAAAAATTAATTTAACAAACTTTTACTTTTAAATAATGTCAGGTTATGATAATTATTCAAGAAGTAATTTTATCTTTATTTAAATGTAATAACAGAAGAATCTTGATGAGATGATTCTCAAAGGACTCTGTAAAATTGTCTTGTCATGGTAAACATCCATGTACAACTAAGTCGTGCTATCGAGGTAACAGGTGCTCTTAAACTCCCTCTATAGCAAGTGTAATTTCTGAAATCCCGCTAGCATGTACAGTCCACTCTCGCTAACTCTAACCTGGCTAGCTCGAAAGTCTCGGTATCTAATAATTTTCAATACCGTCACGCTTATTTGTTGCTGTCAGCAGTCTATTGAATGAGTGAGTGAGGTTTGTTATGTTTTAGCAGATATGTTATCGGCTTTTCATCCGTTACATCTTTTAGTTTGATTAATGCGACCATTTTTTTTTAAATATGATTTGATTAGTTGTTAGTGCCTAAGACCCCTTTTCTTGTTGTGAAAATGTGAAAGAGTCTTTGTTAAGGGTCTATTGAAACTAAATTTTACTATCAAATTTTACTAATAATAAGATTTTTTAACAATTAATTTTTACCAAACTTCTGATTTAATTTAAGGTTAATCTTTAATGACCTCCTCTTAAATACAGTATACAGTGTAAGTTACACAATAAATAATGAGCTCTTGACATTTTACAATACAGTATTTTTTCTCATATATCTATTATTTCTTAAAAAATTATAATAAATTACACAATGAAACCTACTGATTTGGTAAAACCTAGGCCTACCTATTAATTTACTAAATATTGAATTTAATTATGAAAAATGTTCACCTTCTTTCGTATCCTAGAAGAAAAAAATAATTATTTAAAAAGTTAAATTTACAATTAATTTGTTGTACCAAATTTAAACATTTTACTGTTTCTCACTCTGTTATTTTTAATTATAGGGGTAGTCAGGAATTCAGATTTTTGTGATTGATTTTAATCCGGCTTGCGACAACTTTTTCTTGCTAGGTTTCCTATTTTTCATCCCGGAGATGGTAACCCTATGAACATATTATCAAGTTATGGTATTCTTTTCATTTTCCCAAATAAGCCCCACATATCGGTATACAGGTTTTCCGCGATATGGGCTTTGTAAGCAAATGTAAGTTAAACCCTTAGTAATGAATGTACATACCAAATTTAATCAAGATATGTCAATATGTAAGCAAGAAAGAAGGTTTTGTTGATTTCCCTAAAAAAACATAGGAAACATATAGGATTATTTTTATTTACTCCGTAACCGGTGAAGATAACTTAAGATATAATTTGTTTGTTTTATAAAGATCTTTTATATGGTATTAGAGAAAATATCAAATTTTAAAGATTACAGGTGAAAAATCACAAAAATCCAATTTTTTACCCTTTTGGAACCCCATAAAGCCCCATTCCCATGGTCCAATCATGCTAGTTTTTTATCTTAACCTAAAGAATGCTGCTTAACACCACTTGCACCGAATTCTATCGAAAACGGAGGTTCCACTAGAGAGTTATTGTGTTAACGGACACATATAATCTAGGCCTATAGATATATCAGAAAAACATAAGTTAGGCCTACATATATATACGAATCTGAATGAATAGTTTTTTTGGCTTCTACGGACCTCGAAACAAAAAAAGTATCATATTCTTGTGATTAGGTCTTAACTTGATTAATAACGTAATAGCGTATTCCCTTTTCGCTTAAAGCAGGCTAGGTGAAAGTTTATTAACATTCTGGCTGAACACCCAAGCTTCCAATGTCTAAAGAAGAAGATTACCAAGACCTAATTAGTTATTTTGTGCCTATCTATGTCATTGGCACTATTTTAACCTTTCCTGGGCTATTGGTGGATACATTTATCGAACATCATTTCTGGCCTGGGCTGAAAACGGACATATCCGTCTTGACATTACGAAAAACATCATATTTGGCTTATAGACGGGTAATTCAGTTCTTATGGCAAAGATTATGTCCTATGACTTTTTCAGCTGTTTCATGCTTAAACAACACATGTTTAACGTAAAATTGTCAGTTTGCGCTGGAACCTTTTCAGTGAGTGTTTGTTTACGTTTTTGTAATGACATAATATGAGTTTTACTTCAAAATGAAATCGTAATGACCCAAATTTTGCTGAAGGTGTTATCTGAAGGGGATTTCATATTTGGCATTGAAAATGACTACTAGGTATACAATGCAGTTGTCTGCTATATTAAATATTAAACCAATATTAGCAAATATTTTATTGGTAATTCAAGTGAGCTCGTTCGCTACGCTCACTCGCCTTCAGGGTTTTTCTCGTTCTCTGAGCTCACCCGCCATTTGGGTCAGCTCATTTGCTGCACACACTTGTCACCAGATTTAGGCCTGTTACACATTGAAGTGGCGCATCTGCTACGCAACGACAGTTGCACGCGACTGCTACGCCACGCGAAAACCAACCAATGATTTTAAATGGGAGCTTACACACTACAGTAGCGCCATCCCTGCCACGCCTCTGCCACTGTAGTGTGTAAGCTCCCATTTAAAAGCATTGTTTGGTTTTCGCGTGTTGTAGCAGTAGCGTTCAGCGTGCCGCCGCGTAGCAGATGCGCCACTTCAATGTGTAACAAGCCTTAGGTTGTTCGCTTCGCTTACTCGCCACAAGCCTGTAATACTCTAATAATTTTTGAGTATGCAGGTTTGCTGCGACAGGGTATTATATGTTTACAAGATTTTAAATGGTGCGTCGTCCAAGATTTGCACCTCCTCTCCGTAAACGTGACATTTCATTCGCGTACAAACGTAAACAAACCACTAAAATAAACAAAACAAAAATTTCACATAAAACTACTGTATTCACAAACAACTGATAGTAACAGTCTGTAGTTAAATTTGATCCTTATATCAGCTGTATAATCAACACACAGTAAACAAACCAAATAAAATATTTCTCTTATTAAAATAACATGGTAACTTTAAAGGGCCGTAGGGCAGAATCCTTATGTCCGATTTGGACCATTTCAGATTTATACCTTCCCATAGATGGTTACTATGACCGAGCAAAGTTTTGTGAGGATCACTCCAGCCGTTCGGGAGGAGTACTTGTAAATAAAAAGCCAGAGTGTAGTATAGGAACTCCGCTCAATAATATGAAAAATGATTCTGGCGATGAAAGCAATAAACCAGACGCACAATCTATAGTAATTCTTGCATTTTTAGCTTTTTTTACTGTTTTTAAGAGGAACTGTTTTCACTGTTATATTATTATAGGAAGTTAATAAAAGAATAAAATTAAGTTACATAGAAGGATATATCCATCCTCCTCCCACAAAAATACTCAAAATTATCAGCAGTTTTCGATTGTTGTTCTGGCCGGTGGACGGATATATATGTCCACCTAATTTTTTTTGTGGGCTAAAGACGGATATATCCGTGTTCTCAAATTATATTTTCCTTGTGACATGTGTGAAAAAAATATTTCAGCGCTAAAAACACTTTTTTTATAACACATGAATTATTTTGAAAACAATTAAATATTACATTATGTTATGAAATTTTGTTTGAAAAACTTACGCCCCAGCCCACCATTTAATTTAGCCCTGGAAAAGTTAAAATTTTTATGGGAATGGTTTAAACCCTGGTTTAGATGATAGGCTTATAACAGGTCAACCTATTAATACCCCCGTCGCAGCAGACAGAGGCGGATTTAGAAATTTGCCGCCCCTGGGCTATTCAAAAATTGCCGCCCCTCCTCCCTTCACCATAATGCCCTAATTTATATCCACAATTATTGTCCCGATTCCTATGCTACTTTGAAGAGGGGGGACACAAAAAGCCAAAAATAGTGATTATAAGGAACTTCAAATTTAAAAGCTAGAATTCAAAGCTTTTGCATTGGCGGTGTAAGAACTAACAAAAAGTGACTCAAAGCAGTGCTATTAGAGTGTTTTACTGGTTCTTTGACCAATCCGAGACACAATAACAAGTGCCGTTGCAAACAGTCAGCCTTTAGGTGCGTGCGTAGTTCACGGCCGGTGGAATAGGGCGGAATACTGTGGGAAACTACTGTTCCCAGTAGATTTTTTGAGGTTGGTTAGACACGTCTTAGTGTAGCAATATGAAATTGGCATAGTCATTTTAATTTTATTCTAAATACAAAACACTATAGGCCTAGCACAGTATTGAAAATTAAGTATTATAGATAAACAGCAATATTACGCATTAAATTATGGCTATTTATGGGTTTTTCCCGTTAAAGTTCGAATTGTCAATAGTTCGGACAAGGGCCGAATTTGACCTATTTTTTAAAATTATGGGTACTTCACTCATTATGAAATAAAAGTTAAATTAAACAAAAAATCTAAGTAGGCCTAAAAAAAAATATTTTTGTGTGAATTTTTTTATCATATATATTAAACACCAAAGAATCTGTTTGATAGTATTAATCATCTTTAAAACCGACTAACTTTTTTGGTACTCAATGCCAATTTACCTAATGATTTGTTAAGGTTTCAATAAACTAATAATGTAGAACAAGTAAATAATAATTATTATTTACTTGATTATAATGAGTACGGTAAATGTTAATTATTAACAGAATCTTTTAATGAATGACAAAAAGACCAGTGCTAGGACCAGATCATTCCCTATCAAATTATAAAAAAGCCAATCGCATAGAAATGGAGAAAAAATACAATTTATTATCTTGTATTTATCGGCGCCTCTCTCATTCGATGATCGCTAATACTGTTTTAATTATCACTGCCACATAACCTAAAATACCCTCAAATCACACGCACTGCAGTGGTGTAGCACGGTGATGGCGGATGTATGTACAGGCGGTGAGGTGGCGGATGGTTCCTTTGGGTCGACGGACGCACGGGTTGCTACCGTGACAAATCAACGTCGTGCTGAGTGTTCCCAGCTCCCCTTTAAAGCTCTTGAATGACACCTTGCTCTAAGATATTATGATCTCGCTTAGAAAATAGTCACTTTCGGTTCTCAAATTTTTTGTATAATTCTTCTAAAAATTCTCCGTCTCCAAAAATTTGAGACATAAAAAAATTTCCGTTTTTCAAAATTTGTTGCCCCCCGAATTCTGCCGCCCTGGGCTATAGCCCATTTAGCCCATATGTAAATACATCCCTGGCAGCAGACCTGCGTACTCGGCGAATTTCCAAAATGATTCAATGTTTTAACTTCCCCCATGAACACCATGAGAAAGAGGATGTAGGTTTGCTGCCTTGGGGGTTTTCGGTATTGCAAGTAGATATAGGAAAATCCATTCCCAGTGCATGTAACTAATTGTATCAAATTCTTATATTTTTAATTTTCTCCATAAACCCCATAGGGGCCTTGGGGTTGAGTAGGTAAGTTTGCCGCCATATGGGGCTGTAAGCAAATATTAAGCTCAACCCTACCTAGTGAATGTACATACCAAATTGATCAAGTTATGTCAATAAATAAGTGAGATACAGGGTTTTATTAATTCCCCATAAGAATAACATGGAAAACCTATTTTTGTATTTTCTCCGTAAGCCATGTTAAAAATTCAAAATACTAAATTGTTAGTTTTTTAAGCTCTTTCAAATGGATTTAGTTAAAATTGTTGAATTTTGAAAAAAATATATCAAAAAATGCCAAAAACCCATTTTTGACCCTTTTGAAACCCCATAAAACCTCGTTCCCATAACCCGATAATGCTGGTTTGCGAACTCATGAAAATAGACCTGGTCCTATACCTTCATACCAAATTTCATCAAAATCGGAGGTCCCTGTCAAAAGTTATCTGTACCACGGACAAAATGAAAAAGTAACGTGGTCCCGGGCTTAGGTCTTACCATGGCTACTACAGTAATAGCTGTTCCCTATAGGGTAATTCGCTAATACGTTGAAAGTAAAAATTACGAGCTCACTCATCTCCATATTAGCTTGTTTACAATGATACGCTCATGTCAACCTAATAAAATATCCTATTATGAAAAAATTTTAATGAGTGATGCATTCAGTTGTAAACTTGTATCGGTAGCACTATCTGGAGTGTAGTACAGTATTTTTTTTTATTTAGTAAAAACCTGAGACTATTAGGCCTACTCATTTGTAGGACTGTGGTAAGCCTGGTTTTTAAATAATAGTAAATTAGTTTGAGCTATCATGAGTTAAAAAAGTAATGACAAGAATAAGTTATAGCATCACGAGATAATGCATGTGAAAATTCAGCACTTAAATTAATAAACAAATACGGTACCTTGTAACCAGTTCAAATTAGTCATCGGACTAGTAATTGATGTTGAAGGCCTACAACAATAGCTTTAAACAAAAGATAGTAACAAGATCAGGGTTTGGACCATACCCAAAACGTTAAAAACCACTTGCTCAGAAAGACACACAAAATTAAAAAGTGTGGGCTAGGCAATTTTAAATCCAATGAGCTGGATAAATGGGATTTTTAGCTTGACGAGTTTGAGCCAGGTTCTTTAGAACCTAGTCATCCTCCTCCACCGTTATTATCAATGTTAAAATTTTTATTTTGCAATAATATTGCTAAACTATTGATGATAGGCCTACTATTACACGATATGATTACGATGTTATAACACTATATTTAGTTTTGTTCTAAGATAGTTAAAAATATGTTTTGACCATAAAACAAATATATTGCAAACAAATACAGTCGAACCTCTTTTAACCGACCTCAGATCACCGCCCGTCGGATTAACCGACCCTTTTCTCAGAACCAACGAAATATACAAACTTCCGCCACCGTGCGAGCCGATGTTGCGATAATGATCTAAAAATAAATTATATTTTACAAGAAGTTGATCATACTGTCCGTAGCAAGTCAATTTCAGTCTGTTGGTCTCAATATTTTGTGAGGGCAGTGTTTATTGTGCGCTGTGTTTGCCAAAAGTTTTTGATAAATATAAGTTTAACTGTCATTAACAATCATTCACGTTGAAAAATATTTTAACATTTCTGACTTATATTGTATTTATAATTTTATTTAACTGGGCCTCAATAATGATATTAAGATAAAGATGTACATTAAACCAAAATTGAACCCGTTCGTTAGTGGGGTCTTTAACATATAGCTTTCACATTAAAATACAAATTCTAGACCAATGAGAGCTCAGCATGTGATGATAGTACGGTAGACTTTTAAAAGAAATTACGCAATTCGGACATCAGCTGATTGTTCAATTGCAATTTGGATTTTAGTTGCTTTATGGGGCAAACCTCAAAATTGTGTGATTATTATAATGTGAGTGACAAAGTGAGAATGACAATTTGGTTAAGCCAGATCTATGTGGCTACGTTTTTGATGGGGGGCTGTCCATAACCTATAATTTTTTACGTGTTTACAACAGTAATTTACCAAATTTAAGTTGATAGAACATTAAGTAGGCCCTAGTGTATCCAACGATTGTATTCATCATCTAAGCAATTCGTGAGATATTTAGAACAATCGCTTCGCCTGTGTTCCAACCTAGCCTACATCCATCCCACTCGTGACTTAAGAGCCTTCATAATACAATTTTTGCACAAACTACTATTAACATAGCCTATATTTAAGTTGTTATTCGGTTTAAACAACTTTTTTCGTTATCCGACCATAGTCTGGTACCGTAGGGGTCGGTTAAAAAAGCTTCTACTGTAACTAAAAATAACAAAAACAAGTACAAATTTTGGCTAATGTAGCCTATAATATAATCAAAGAACAACGCAATATAACTAAGTTACCTAAGTTTATTTTGTAGGTGTATCTTAATGTGAGAAGATACAGACTACATTTGACCTGAATTGACGTCACACTGCCAAATACGAATCAGAAAGGTATTTTTTCCCTAATTTACTGAGGGAATATGCATTTTAAATGTTTCCAAAAACAATTGATTTTGTTGTTATAAACATTGCTGTCCATAAAAAAGACGGAGGTTTACGTTTATATTTTTAGGTTAGATTATTATTATAATACATTTCTTACCTCAAGTTGTTGATTC
Organism: Neoaliturus tenellus; assembly: GCA_030545055.2. Lineage (NCBI taxonomy): Eukaryota > Metazoa > Arthropoda > Insecta > Hemiptera > Cicadellidae > Neoaliturus > Neoaliturus tenellus. The sequence continues at coordinate 170,976,094 of CM061531.1, read as the reverse complement.
AATTGTTTTCATAGAATAATTTAACTGCAAAATCGAAATTTTAACATTGATAATAACGGTGGAGGAGGCTGACGAAGTTTAGCCAGTTCTTTTACCAAATGGTTCAATTACAGAATGTGGTTTAAGGCTTTTATCTAATAGGCTAAGCAAGTGTAATATGTAATCCCATACTGACAAATATGCACTAATTGGGATAAAAATGGTTAACTTACCTTATGCATTGGTGTGCCCCAGAAGTCATTGAGGAAGACATTTTTCAGGGGTGTATGTGGTCGCAAATCCCGATTTTCTTTAATTGCACTAATATCATCAAACACAAAACCACACTGACAACTGTTATAGTAACATACAATACACGTCACAAATATAACTGTTGATAGAACGTGGTGGAAAGCCATGTTGAAAAACTTTGGCTTTAATTTACTTGTTCAAAACTATGTTTCATCACAAACACCACTCAAACGATGTCCTTAGATGACAATTGCACCATTATTTCCTAAAAACATAACAGGCCATCTTGAGTTAGTGGATATAGTGGCCTAACAATTCTTTAATGAATAGGCCTAAGTAAGTTACCTATTACAAAAAAAAAATAGATTCAACAAGCTATGATTTGAGTATATGAGTACGGGTACAATAAGCTAACTATGGATTTCCTTTTTTTGGACATAGCCTTAAGTACCAAATTCATTTGGGCAAAAACAGAAATATTGTACAGTATTCCGCAAAGATAAGGTTTAGGTGATTCATTTGGCCTACTTATAGGCCACGTAAAGCAATACGGTATTGCACTCTTTTTCTGAGCAACTAGTTTCTGAGCAATGAGAGTACAGACCTAGAGTAGAATAATATGAAGTAGCACAACCACCAACTAATATTTATACAAAACACTCAAACATTCGGTAAATCCCTAAATGTTGTTTTATAGGTGATATCCTTTATAAGCCTATTTCATTAAACAAATAACAAAATTGTAAACCCAACGTATGAAACATAGTTAATCACATTGTGTTTTGAATTTCTGAATACTACATTACGCCAGGATATCAGTGAAGTAGGCTTGATCACCTAAATTTGTTTAGGCCTACTTTTAAAAGACCGACATGGATTAGGCCTACCAAGCTTCAATTTAAAACTCCTTTTGATTTCATCAGCACTAGGCACTCGAATCTAATGATTTAATATTAAAATTTAGAAGAATATGTTGTTTTATCATAGTATAATCACAAAAATTGGAGTACTTAGTTTCCTACTAACTTAAGCCCATTTGTATAAACAGTTTTAAGAAATGCATTTGTTGTTTATTCATAGTGCTTATTTGGAACGGTGAGTTAAATATTGATGTTAAACAACATAAATTCTGTTTTCTAACATAGTTTTTAATTATATTATTAAGTTTTCTCATATTAACTAGCAGTAAAATAACCCCAATGAATACTGCATTTTAGGTTAAGATCGAGCTATGCGTCAGACTGGGTGGGAATCAATAACAGGTGTAAACAATCACGTTTAAACGGGGTTTACCTAAATTTACAATATTATTTTTACATCAATATGTAAAACAAATATTTTTTTATTGATTTAAAATTAATTTGTTAACTTACGATAAAAACACAATATTTTGACACTACGTAAATTTGACATTTCACATTTTGTAAATAATAATATCAAGTAAACAAACACATTCAAAGCCTACTAAACTGAGGGAAATATATTGATCCAAAGGCGTTCGACATTCTGAAACTCCGTATGAAATGCCGTGACAATACGTCATATATAAAACTTTTTCTATGTATAAAATAATGTGCAAAATAAATTAATAAATATTCAACTTTTGCAAATTAATCTCTTAATTATTCATCGCACTGGTCATATCAATGCTTACGGTAAAATATTTTGTTAAAATCCACTAAAAAATAATGGTAACGAGCATACCCTTGCGAGTTAAGTTATTGAGTAACTCACAAACGCGATTACGCAAATCACACTTTAGAAAAGGGAAATTTTTTAATCACCGTATATATAGTCTCGAAACGGGTTTATTCACGGACGATAGATAGCAGCGCACCGAACCGGACCGAGTTGCCATTTCGACTGCAAACTCACTTCGGTCTGGCTCACTCGCAGGATGGGTCACATGACCCTAGCTCCGTCTCCCCTCCCTTAGGGACGCGCGCGCGCGTTGCTCTCCACTACTTTACCTAAGGACAAAAAGCACAGCGAAACTTAATCTTGTTGATTAATCTGTGCTTTCATTAATACCCTTTATATTAACCTTGAAATAATAAGTATTCCTTTTTTTATTTCAATTGATGATGCAAAAGTAAACGATTTTCTATTATTATCAAAGTACTATGACGCTCTATTCAACTAATTACTAAAAAATTACATTTATATAATTGAAATACAATATAAAATGACAAAAACACGAAGTCTATTTAATAAATTTATAACTATAGTTTTGTATTACGACGAAAATATCTGTACCGCTTGCAGGTTGAGGTTGCCACCATGCATGGAGGAATTGATAAGCGTGCAATTTAAGGTGGGTTACACACTAAAGTATGATACTCGGATGTACCGTAACCAATGCTCTTGACACAAAAGATGGGCTACGTCATCAGTGCTACTTTAGTCTTTAGGTTATATTGTATTCTACTGTAAAAGTATTGGTAGGTTTCGCGCAGCGTCGCATCTACGTGCACAGTAATTAGTATTTCTTCAGTAACATTTTCTCGGAGTCTTCTAATGATGTACAATCCTTTTGAAATTTTGCTTAAAACTTTATAAATCTGATATTGCCAATTAAGTTGAGGATCAAGCACTAAATTTTAATGAGGCCATATTTTTATAGAGGAAAAATCTTTTGGAGAAACTTATTTCGAGATTTTGAGTTTTATTCGTTTTTAAGCTTAATTTAATTGATTGGCACCAATTTGTTATGGTTGACGTAACAATATTTAAATTTTGATTAAGTTCACTTTCAGAATTTCCACATGAATTAATTCCTAATATTGATTAATGAAGATAAAAAAGTAATGGTCCTAAGCATGACCCTTGTGGAACTCCAACTTTAACACTAAGACCTCCAGAATTTTCATTATTAAAATTTACATATTGAGCTCTTTCTTCTAGATATGATTTTATTAAATTTAACGACTTTTTTCAAATCCGTAAAATTGTAACTTGTCTACTAAAATTTTGTGGTCAACAGTGTCAAAAGCTTTAGAGACATCGAAAGATCTGAAACATACATTTGAATTTTGTAATAGTTTGATTGATTTTCGAACAGGCAAATCAATCAAACAAAGAGGTGCCACATATCCGCAGCCTGAGAGTGATAGAAAATTTACTAAAACTTCTAAGTAACTTTATTCTTCTAAGTATAAAAAATATCATATGACTTGCTGGGTACATTAAAAATTTAATTATCTTACGCAGCAAATTCGGTCTATGATTTAAAAGTTTTAAAAATTTGAAATAGAGTATTGTAGAGTGTTAACAATTTGGAGGTGAAGCGAATAAGTTAACTCTTCGTGGTTTTTTAGAAATATATTTTAGTTATTAATATAAACACCCCCGTCACGGTAGTCCTGCGTACTTGGCGAATTTATGCCAACGGAATATTTCTATTTCTCCATAAAATCATAGGGGTGAGTAAGTATGTTTGCCACAATTTAAGTTCCGTAAGTAAAAACCTACCTAGTGAATTTACATACCAAATTTAATATGTATGGTAATCTTTTTATTTCCCCATAAACCTCATACGGGTGAGTACGTACGTTTGCCACCAAATGAAAGCAAATATAAGTTAAATCTTTCCTAATGAATTTACATACAAAATTTATTAAGATAAGTCAGTAAATGATCAAGAAAAAGGTTTTGTTAATTTCCCTTAAGAATAACATTGAAAACATATATTTTTGTATTCTCTCCATAACCACTTAGGCCTAAACTAAATACAAAATTCGAAATACTAGATTGTTTGTTTGTAAGCTTTTTCAAATGGTTTCAGTTAAAATAAAAGATAAAATAACATCTCAAAAAAGAAAACAATTTTTGCCCTTTTGGAATGCCAAAAACCCCGTCCTCGTGGTCCAATCATTCTGGTTCGCAAACTCATTCAAGTAGATGCTGGCTTACTTATGCTCACGGACATATACATATATAGATTTAGATATGCATATGAATTTAAACGAATAGTGTTTTTGGCTTCCAGCGACCTTAAAATGATTAAGTATCATGGTTCCGGCATTAGGTCTCATCGTGAATACTACCGTAATAGCATATTCCCTAATGGGAAATTCGCTAAAACTAGTTTTATGAAACTAGCATGAAGAAGATCTAAAGTAAAATTACTACTGTATTACCTAAACTCGCCTACGGCTCGATGGGGGCTCCGCCCCCATGCCCCCTTAGGGGTTGCCCTAAATTTGTAGAATAATTTAAAGTCAAGTATTGAACAGGCTAGTTCCACCAACTAACTGGACAGCGAAGACAGTAACAAAACGGGCTAATACGCACTACTCACAATCAATAATAATAATAACAATAATATCCTTTGAAAATATTTCACGGGGATCAGCCCCCCTGCCCCCTAGTTGATTTTACTAATTTCGTTAATCATTCACAAAGTCTCAAATAATGAACTATCTAGTTCCACCAGAGTACTGAACAAGCTAGTTCCATCGAAGTTTTGAAAAGCTAAGTTTTAAATTACGTGTAACTCTACTACAAAAATGTGTGATACTAACTCCTCCATGTTACCAACCACTTGGTCTGGAACGTCAACGATTTTAGATGCGACACAGAAAAATTGCAATGGGGCAAAATTAATACAAATTAAGTATCTTTAAATTAAATTTTCATAGATAAAAAAAATGTAATGTGCCCACTATAGCAAAACAATAATGCTAAAAAATAGAAAATAATTGATTATGTGAAAATAACTATTAAAATAATAAAATAATCAAGCTATAATAATGCATAAACTAAAGAAATTGAAAGTAACACTTAAACCAAATCTAGCATCGCCAACCACGATATTAAAAGAATCGGAAAATAAAAACTAATAAAAATCGAAGTTTTGAAAAGCTAAGTTATTAATTTACTTGTAACTCTACTAAAATGTGTGATGCTAACTATTCCACGTTACCAACTACTTAGTCTGAAACGTCAACGAGTCACATTAAAATTGCAATGGGTCAAAATTATTCCAAATTAAGTATTTTTAAATGAGATTTTCGTACATTTTAAAAATAATGTAATATGCCCATTAGAGTAAAACAATAATGCTAAAAAATAGAAAATAACCAATAATAAGTGTGAAAATTACTATTAAAATAATAAAAAATCAAGCTATGCTAGTTAATAAACTTAAGAAATTAAAAATACAATTTGAACTAAATATAGTATCGCCAACCACGATATTAAAAGAATCGGCTGATACAAACTAATTAAAATTAAAAACTTGTAAATTTCAGGATATAGAAGAAAAAGGTTTAAATTACTGAAATAGCAAATAACATTCAAATTAATAAGCGAAAACAAGAATTAAATAACATGAAAACAAAATCATAGGAAATAATAAAAACGGGGTAGATCCGCAAAAAACCCCTACTATTACAAATACTAATTATAAGAATATAAAATCTAGACCTGTGAAATAATAATTTATTCATAAAAACCTGTTAGTTTTATTCAATAGCCGTTTAAAAATTCTTAAAAACATATTTTAAGTGCGTATTAAAATAAAATATAAAACACTGAATATAAATAATGCAGAAAGATAATAATTAACTGTCTATTAAGTATCGTACCAAGTAATAGAAGTATATAACGTTAAGATCACGGCACGAGCTACACAGAGAATTCATTGAATGTGAAATTCGGCTGAGAGGTTCACATGGGGTGAATTTGAATAAGTATTCTAAAATAAATTGAAATGAAACGAGAACCTAACATTTAAATCTGTTCTTTTTGTTCAACACTTATTTAAACATTCTCAAAAACAAATTTTAAGTGTGAAAAAATCTAATATAAGACACTGAATATAAATCAAACAGAAAGATAACAATTAACTGTCTATTAAGTATTGTACAAAGTAATCTAAGTATGCTACGTTAAGATTACGTCTCAAGCTTCTAAGAAAATCCATTTAATGCGAAATTCGGCCGGAAGAATGATCCCGTGTGAATTTGAATAAGTAATCTAAAATAAATTGAAACAAAACGAGAACCTAACATTTAAATCTGTTAGTTGTGCTCAACATTATTTAAAAATTCCCTAAGACATGTTAATGATGTGTGTAAAAATATAAAAGAAAAAAGCTTCTCATTGCTATTTTGAAGTCAAGTGGATAACGGTTTGTTATATATGATTGATACTAACGTTGCCATCAGCAAGAAAGCAGGTGTAGTTAAAAGACATGATTTAAATACAAGCGAGAACGAAGCGACTATTCACCCGCCATGGGAATTTAATCCATAGTAGGAGAAGAAAATTCACCTTTGGTAAACATTCAAGATGGCGCATATGCTGCATAAGCTACAAATTAGGCATTATCACTGTATATATATCATAACGAGTATAACCCTGAGTCCCTGGTAAAATGACCCGCTCTCAATGCAGCAAAACACCGTAATTCATATTAAATCAGAGTCTATCCATTGAAGGATACTACGCTAGTATCAAACACGGGTGTAGTTGAACAGGGTGTCTAGCAATTGTTACAAACTTATTTCATAGGCTTTTTCAAGACTTTTCAAGACTTTTATCGAAATTTCAAGACCTTGCATTTTATATAAATACTAGTGATCGGTCGGTTTTTCACTCGAACCGGTTGTCGGTTGTCAATTTTTCGGTTTATCTTAGATGTAAACATGAAACAACTCAAGGCTGAAACAACTCATCTAAAATTAGGCTGATTCCTATTTTCCGCCTTTTACACATTTATGCTTTTTAAATAAGACCAGTTATTTATTGCAAGAAAATATATAAATATAAAATATCTATCCTACTATAATCCTCACCGCGTAACTTGACGAATGAATTTGCACTACTATTCAGTTAAAATTATTGGATAATCAGCTGTTCTATGAAAATTTGCTTGTGACATGAGCTCGATGTTTTTGGAAAAGTACTCCCCCCCCTCACCTTTCCCACCTGTTTTTGGCCATTCGTCAACTTATGTGGGGAGACTTATGTATAACTGGGCTTATATTTTATCTGAAAGTGTCAAAAAAGCAATACAACCATTTTAGTGGGCAAATTTGCAATGTTAATAAAAAACTAAAACTAAAAGATAAAAACTTTGACTATTGTATTTTTGTAGGAAATGATGAAATATGTGGGAGAGTAGAATAAAATCCAAAAATTTAAAAAAAGTTAGAAACCCCATCAAATTATGGCGTAAGAAATGTTTTATTATTCCATGTCTATTTTTTTTATTACTAGCTATTATGTGTTATACAAATGCATTTTGTTAAGATAATTATTTTTAGCTTCAATTCAGTAAAATAATAATTTTATACAGTATATTTATAAAAAATAAGGACTGTTGTAGTATTTTTGAGTTCATTATTGAAAACAACATAATAATAACATTAATTTACCTATATCGGTTGAACCATAGGTCGTACAACTTTGATTAAAGTTTTATTCAATTTATGAAAATCAGACGAAAAAAATTAGCTATGATTTGTTTTTGTACGACAATTAGATAAAAACCGAATATATTGTACTAGGGAACTGATAAGGTCGTAAATCAGATAAGCGATCGCCGGCCGGCCGGTACAATATACTGTAAACTGAAATTTGCACTAACGTAGATTATACAACGTTTAAGATCACTGCTCTGCAAAACTGTCACGAAAACTTCATCAGGAACAGGTGTGGTTAAAAGACATAATTTAAATACAACCGAGATTTAAGCGACCTTAATTTAAAGTTACTATAGAAATCAAAGCGGACATCACCTAAATATAAATATACGCTTTCGATTCAGTAAACTTCATTTTCAATAATAACACAGCAATCAGAAGGAAAACCATACGCAAACAACTATGCACCCAGTTGAGAGTAATTATCAGGAAGAGGTGTAGTTAAAAGACATCTTTTAAATACAAGCGAGAACTAAGCGACTATAATAGCGATCCAAGCGATATCTTTAAGAACCAACGTACTTCTTTACCGACACCTCGGTATTTATATAATTTGAAAGTTGAAAATTTGTAGTTTTTGGGCATAATACTGGATATATTCAAGCGAGTATTACCCTGGTGAAATAACCCGCTCTCAATGTATCGAAACACCGTCGTCTACATAGAGATGTTCATGTTTACATGTAAAACAGTATTTGTATCAAACACGGGTGTAGTTGAAAGAGATCAATTAAACACGAGCGAGAACTTAACCTGCAAAGTGATCTACGTTACCCAAACGGTGATATACGCTCACACGGCTGAACTACGTTACCGACAAATCTATATTTTTTTACATTTTTTATAGTTTAAAAGTAAAAAAGTTGTAGTTTTATGATTTTCCCTAAATTGAAACATCTCAAAGAATGTCCATGCCAAATTTCAAGTCTCTAGCTTTAACGGTCGCTTCAGGACATTACTATCATCAGTGAGTGAGTCAGTTACACATGGGGCTGTATATATTATGGACTCGCCTACGGCTCGATGGGGGCTTCGCCCCCATGCCCCCTTAGGGGGTTACCCCGAATTTGATAATTGCTCTAAGTCTCAAGTACCGAACAGGCTAGTTGGGACCACCATGCCCCCTAGGGGTTGCCCTAAATTCGTAAATTAATATAAAGTCAAGTTTAAAATATGTTAGTTCCACGGAAGAACTGCACAGTCAAGACAGTAACAAAACCGTCAAATACACAAAATTAACAATCAATAGTAAACAAAGCTGTAAAAAACTCATAAGAATCAGTTTTAATACCCCTTCGTAATTAGAATTCGTTTAAAAGTTTTGAGCTGTGAAAATATTATTATTAATGTAAATATATTAGGTGTTATGCTGGTAAAAATATATACTTTAGGTTAGACGATTGTTGTGTTAGATGAAAAGAAATTTCAATTCAAAGAGTTATAGTTGTTGTGTTTGCCATCATTATATTTAATAGTGGTAGTTATGGTAACAAATATTTCTCTGTTCGATAGCTAAATATATAGTTTTAAATTTATATAAATTTTATGTACAAATAGAGAATTATGGGTAAATTGACATAATCCCTTGCCTCACCCAACTCAAATAAAAACTTGTAAATTTCAGGAAATAGAAGAAAAACTTTTAAATCACTTGAATAGCGAATAACATTTAAATCAATGAGCGAAAACAAGAATTAAATATTATGAAAACAAAATAATAGGAAAGAATAAAAACGGGGTTGATCCGCAAAAAAAACCCTACTATTACAAACTACTAATTATAAGAATATAAAATAATAATGTATTCATAATACCCCCGTCGCAGCAGACCTGCGTACTCAGCGAATTTCCAATGGAATTTCAGATTATTTACTTTTCCCATAAAAAACACCATAGGATCGAGTATGTAGGTTTCCTGCCATTGGGTGTTGTTAGAAAATCTAAGTTAATCAATAATTGGTGAATGTAAACACAAAATTGTATCAAACTCTGGCAATTTTTTATTTTCCCCATAAACCCCATGGGGGTGAGTATGTAGGTTTGCCGCCATATGGGTTTTGTAAGCAAGTATAAGTTAAACCTTATATAGATAATGTACATACCAAATTTGATTAAGTTATGTCAATAAATAAGCAAGATATAGGGTTTTCTTGATTTCCCATAAGAATAACATGGAAAACACATTTTTGGATTTGCCCCGTAACCAGTTATGCTATGATAAAAATTCAAAATAACAAATTGTTTGTTTTTTTTAAGCTCTTTTAAATGGTTTCAGTTCAAATTGACGAATTTTAAAAATTGAGGTCCAAAAATGCCAAAAACCCATTTTTGACCCCTTTGAAACCCCATTAAACCCCATTCCCATAACCCGACAATGCTGGTTCGCGAACTCATGAAAATAGACCTGGTCTTACACCTCCATACCAAATTTCATCAAAATCGGAGGTCCCCTTCAAAAAGTTATCAGTACCACGGACACATAGATAGATAGATAGATAGATATATAGATATATATATATATATACATATATATGAAAATGAACGAATGGTGTTTTTGGCTTCTGGGGACCTCAAAATGAAAAAGTAAAGTGGTCCCGGGCTTAGGTCTTACCATGGCTACTACCGTAATAGCGTATTCCCTATAGGGAAATTCGCTAAAAACCTTTTTGTTTTATTCAATAGCCATTTAACATGTTTTAAGTGTGTATTAAAATATAATATAAAACACTGAATATAAATAAAACAGAAATATAAGAATTAACTGACTATTAAGTATTGTACAAAGTAATAGAAGTATATTACGTTAAGATCACGGCACGAGCTAAACAGTAAATTCATTGAATGCAAAATTCGGCCGAAAGTGTCACCTGGGGTGAATTTGAATAAGTAATCTAAAATAAATTGAAATGAAACAAGAACCTAACTTTTAAATCTGTTCTTTTTGTTCAATACTTATTTAAACATTCTCAAAAACATATTTTAAGTGCGTAAAAATATCTAATGTAAGACACTGAATATAAATCAAACAGAAAGATATAATGAACTGTCTATTAAGTATTGTACAAAGTAATCGAAGTATGTTACGTTAAGATCACGGCTGAAGCTTTACAGTAAATCCTTTTAGTGCGAAATTCGGCCGTAAGAATAACCTAATGTGAATTTGATCTGTTTTTGTTCAATAGTTTTTAAAACTTCTCAAAAACATATTTATAATGTGTGTAGATATAATAAAAATTTCATTGCTATTGAAATCATATGGAAGACGGTTTGTTAAAAGTGAGATATACCAACAAATTCAATATCAAGAACGCAGGTGTAGTTAAAAGACATAATTTCAAATACAATATAACTGTAGTTAGTTCTACTAACAAGTTATATGAAATTTCAGTAATAATAAAAGTTGCATATCGTTCTTAAAATAACGATCTGAGATACAACAAAAAGTGAAAGGTCTAAAAGTTTGATTTATGTCACTTATTCACAAACAATCTATACTTTAAAGTATACGTAACAGAGAAATAAGTTCATAATCAACAGATAAATCACATAATATTAGCTGGCATTAATTAAAATTTTACTAAGATCTTGAAAAAATCACGTCTACATATGGTAAACCCCTCATATAAATAAATAAGTAAACATTAAAAATACATACTGGAAGGTTAAGGATCAACAAAACGTTAAATAAAGACACACAATATTTACCGGCATTGATTATGAATTATTTTTAGTTCAATTTTTTAAGACTGTTATACTTCTAAATACAGTGAATTTGCTTTAAATATTGCTGTCAAGCTAAGGTAATACAATCTTTAAGCTTATGGGGAAGCAAAATTCAAAATTCAGCAACATAGAGCTAAATTAAATAAAATGTTTTGCAGTATATGAAAGAGCAATAAAAACTTGAATTAGGAATACAACTCCCTTCTTCAATCTCTGTGTATCGACTTAGATATTAAAATGAAATATATTCGCTAAAATCGTCTCAAATAATTAAGAAGCCAACCGTTTTTGCCGCTAGAGCATGAAAACCGAAATAACTTCACATGTCTTGTAGGAAACATAACAATACTATGACCTGAAAATTGACGGAAGGAAATACGCCAATTTGTCGAAATATTGGTTTTCAAATATCCATAATAGGATTAAAATTATATTCCTACCAGAAAATTGCCTTGGTAAAGCTACGCAAGAATCGTTACGAAATAGAATATTTTAAAAAACATCTTATTTTATGAATGCGATAGTAACTCAAACTTACTAGAGTGTAGTTAAATTTGTTCAATAATATAAGTACGAGAACTAAACCAGTTAACTGAAGATCACTAAAACAGTAAATGAAAATGTCTGTGTAAACTGTCACCCGAAATGGGAATTTCATCCATAGTAGAAGAAAATTCTCCATTGGTAAACTTTCAAGCTAGCGCACATGCTGCATTAGTTACAAATTGGGCATTATTGCTATATGAATCAAAGCGAATATTCCCATGGTAAAATAGCCGATCTCAATACAGCGACATACCGTCGTTCAAGATAAAATAATGAATATCTTTCAAAGAATACGATGTTGGTATCAAGCACGGGTGTAGTTGAAAGAGATCACTTAAACACGAGCGAGAACTAAACCTGCAAAGTGATCTACGATACCACGCGGTGATATACGCTGATATGGCTGAACTACGTTACCGACAAATCTATATTTTTGACCTTTTTTATACTTTATAAGTAAAAAAGTTGTAGTTTTATGATTTTCCCTGAATTGAAACATCTCAAAGAATGTCCATGCCAAATTTCAATTCTCTATCTTAAACGGTCGCTTCAGGACTTTAATATCATAAGTGAGTGAGTCAGTTACACATGCGGCTGTATATATTATAGACTCGCCTACGGCTCGATGGGGGCTCCGCCCCCATGCCCCCTTAGGGGTTGCCCTAAATTTGTAGAATAATTTAAAGTCAAGTATTGAACAGGCTAGTTCCACCAACTAACTGGACAGCGAAGACAGTAACAAAACGGGCTAATACGCACTACTCACAATCAATAATAATAATAACAATAATATCCTTTGAAAATATTTCACGGGGATCAGCCCCCATGCCCCCTAGTTGATTTTACTAATTTCGTTAATCATTCACAAAGTCTCAAATAATGAACTATCTAGTTCCACCAGAGTACTGAACAAGCTAGTTCCATCGAAGTTTTGAAAAGCTAAGTTTTAAATTACGTGTAACTCTACTACAAAAATGTGTGATACTAACTCCTCCATGTTACCAACCACTTGGTCTGGAACGTCAACGATTTTAGATGCGACACAGAAAAATTGCAATGGGGCAAAATTAATACAAATTAAGTATCTTTAAATTAAATTTTCATAGATAAAAAAAATGTAATGTGCCCACTATAGCAAAACAATAATGCTAAAAAATAGAAAATAATTGATTATGTGAAAATAACTATTAAAATAATAAAATAATCAAGCTATAATAATGCATAAACTAAAGAAATTGAAAGTAACACTTAAACCAAATCTAGCATCGCCAACCACGATATTAAAAGAATCGGAAAATAAAAACTAATAAAAATCGAAGTTTTGAAAAGCTAAGTTATTAATTTACTTGTAACTCTACTAAAATGTGTGATGCTAACTATTCCACGTTACCAACTACTTAGTCTGAAACGTCAACGAGTCACATTAAAATTGCAATGGGTCAAAATTATTCCAAATTAAGTATTTTTAAATGAGATTTTCGTTCATTTTAAAAATAATGTAATATGCCCATTAGAGTAAAACAATAATGCTAAAAAATAGAAAATAACCAATAATAAGTGTGAAAATTACTATTAAAATAATAAAAAATCAAGCTATGCTAGTTAATAAACTTAAGAAATTAAAAATACAATTTGAACTAAATATAGTATCGCCAACCACGATATTAAAAGAATCGGCTGATACAAACTAATTAAAATTAAAAACTTGTAAATTTCAGGATATAGAAGAAAAAGGTTTAAATTACTGAAATAGCAAATAACATTCAAATTAATAAGCGAAAACAAGAATTAAATAACATGAAAACAAAATCATAGGAAATAATAAAAACGGGGTAGATCCGCAAAAAACCCCTACTATTACAAATACTAATTATAAGAATATAAAATCTAGACCTGTGAAATAATAATTTATTCATAAAAACCTGTTAGTTTTATTCAATAGCCGTTTAAAAATTCTTAAAAACATATTTTAAGTGCGTATTAAAATAAAATATAAAACACTGAATATAAATAATGCAGAAAGATAATAATTAACTGTCTATTAAGTATCGTACCAAGTAATAGAAGTATATAACGTTAAGATCACGGCACGAGCTACACAGAGAATTCATTGAATGTGAAATTCGGCTGAGAGGTTCACATGGGGTGAATTTGAATAAGTATTCTAAAATAAATTGAAATGAAACGAGAACCTAACATTTAAATCTGTTCTTTTTGTTCAACACTTATTTAAACATTCTCAAAAACAAATTTTAAGTGTGAAAAAATCTAATATAAGACACTGAATATAAATCAAACAGAAAGATAACAATTAACTGTCTATTAAGTATTGTACAAAGTAATCTAAGTATGCTACGTTAAGATTACGCCTCAAGCTTCTAAGAAAATCCATTTAATGCGAAATTCGGCCGGAAGAATGATCCCGTGTGAATTTGAATAAGTAATCTAAAATAAATTGAAACAAAACGAGAACCTAACATTTAAATCTGTTAGTTGTGCTCAACATTATTTAAAAATGCCCTAAGACATATTAATGATGTGTGTAAAAATATAAAAGAAAAAAGCTTCTCATTGCTATTTTGAAGTCAAGTGGATAACGGTTTGTTATATATGATTGATACTAACGTTGCCATCAGCAAGAAAGCAGGTGTAGTTAAAAGACATGATTTAAATACAAGCGAGAACGAAGCGACTATTCACCCGCCATGGGAATTTAATCCATAGTAGGAGAAGAAAATTCACCTTTGGTAAACATTCAAGATGGCGCATATGCTGCATAAGCTACAAATTAGGCATTATCACTGTATATATATCATAACGAGTATAACCCTGAGTCCCTGGTAAAATGACCCGCTCTCAATGCAGCAAAACACCGTAATTCATATTAAATCAGAGTCTATCCATTGAAGGATACTACGCTAGTATCAAACACGGGTGTAGTTGAACAGGGTGTCTAGCAATTGTTACAAACTTATTTCATAGGCTTTTTCAAGACTTTTCAAGACTTTTATCGAAATTTCAAGACCTTGCATTTTATATAAATACTAGTGATCGGTCGGTTTTTCACTCGAACCGGTTGTCGGTTGTCAATTTTTCGGTTTATCTTAGATGTAAACATGAAACAACTCAAGGCTGAAACAACTCATCTAAAATTAGGCTGATTCCTATTTTCCGCCTTTTACACATTTATGCTTTTTAAATAAGACCAGTTATTTATTGCAAGAAAATATATAAATATAAAATATCTATCCTACTATAATCCTCACCGCGTAACTTGACGAATGAATTTGCACTACTATTCAGTTAAAATTATTGGATAATCAGCTGTTCTATGAAAATTTGCTTGTGACATGAGCTCGATGTTTTTGGAAAAGTACTCCCCCCCTCACCTTTCCCACCTGTTTTTGGCCATTCGTCAACTTATGTGGGGAGACTTATGTATAACTGGGCTTATATTTTATCTGAAAGTGTCAAAAAAGCAATACAACCATTTTAGTGGGCAAATTTGCAATGTTAATAAAAAACTAAAACTAAAAGATAAAAACTTTGACTATTGTATTTTTGTAGGAAATGATGAAATATGTGGGAGAGTAGAATAAAATTCAAAAATTTAAAAAAAGTTAGAAACCCCATCAAATTATGGCGTAAGAAATGTTTTATTATTCCATGTCTATTTTTTTTTATTACTAGCTATTATGTGTTATACAAATGCATTTTGTTAAGATAATTATTTTTAGCTTCAATTCAGTAAAATAATAATTTTATACAGTATATTTATAAAAAATAAGGACTGTTGTAGTATTTTTGAGTTCATTATTGAAAACAACATAATAATAACATTAATTTACCTATATCGGTTGAACCATAGGTCGTACAACTTTGATTAAAGTTTTATTCAATTTATGAAAATCAGACGAAAAAAATTAGCTATGATTTGTTTTTGTACGACAATTAGATAAAAACCGAATATATTGTACTAGGGAACTGATAAGGTCGTAAATCAGATAAGCGATCGCCGGCCGGCCGGTACAATATACTGTAAACTGAAATTTGCACTAACGTAGATTATACAACGTTTAAGATCACTGCTCTGCAAAACTGTCACGAAAACTTCATCAGGAACAGGTGTGGTTAAAAGACATAATTTAAATACAACCGAGATTTAAGCGACCTTAATTTAAAGTTACTATAGAAATCAAAGCGGACATCACCTAAATATAAATATACGCTTTCGATTCAGTAAACTTCATTTTCAATAATAACACAGCAATCAGAAGGAAAACCATACGCAAACAACTATGCACCCAGTTGAGAGTAATTATCAGGAAGAGGTGTAGTTAAAAGACATCTTTTAAATACAAGCGAGAACTAAGCGACTATAATAGCGATCCAAGCGATATCTTTAAGAACCAACGTACTTCTTTACCGACACCTCGGTATTTATATAATTTGAAAGTTGAAAATTTGTAGTTTTTGGGCATAATACTGGATATATTCAAGCGAGTATTACCCTGGTGAAATAACCCGCTCTCAATGTATCGAAACACCGTCGTCTACATAGAGATGTTCATGTTTACATGTAAAACAGTATTTGTATCAAACACGGGTGTAGTTGAAAGAGATCAATTAAACACGAGCGAGAACTTAACCTGCAAAGTGATCTACGTTACCCAAACGGTGATATACGCTCACACGGCTGAACTACGTTACCGACAAATCTATATTTTTTTACATTTTTTATAGTTTAAAAGTAAAAAAGTTGTAGTTTTATGATTTTCCCTAAATTGAAACATCTCAAAGAATGTCCATGCCAAATTTCAAGTCTCTAGCTTTAACGGTCGCTTCAGGACATTACTATCATCAGTGAGTGAGTCAGTTACACATGGGGCTGTATATATTATAGACTCGCCTACGGCTCGATGGGGGCTTCGCCCCCATGCCCCCTTAGGGGGTTACCCCGAATTTGATAATTGCTCTAAGTCTCAAGTACCGAACAGGCTAGTTGGGACCACCATGCCCCCTAGGGGTTGCCCTAAATTCGTAAATTAATATAAAGTCAAGTTTAAAATATGTTAGTTCCACGGAAGAACTGCACAGTCAAGACAGTAACAAAACCGTCAAATACACAAAATTAACAATCAATAGTAAACAAAGCTGTAAAAAACTCATAAGAATCAGTTTTAATACCCCTTCGTAATTAGAATTCGTTTAAAAGTTTTGAGCTGTGAAAATATTATTATTAATGTAAATATATTAGGTGTTATGCTGGTAAAAATATATACTTTAGGTTAGACGATTGTTGTGTTAGATGAAAAGAAATTTCAATTCAAAGAGTTATAGTTGTTGTGTTTGCCATCATTATATTTAATAGTGGTAGTTATGGTAACAAATATTTCTCTGTTCGATAGCTAAATATATAGTTTTAAATTTATATAAATTTTATGTACAAATAGAGAATTATGGGTAAATTGACATAATCCCTTGCCTCACCCAACTCAAATAAAAACTTGTAAATTTCAGGAAATAGAAGAAAAACTTTTAAATCACTTGAATAGCGAATAACATTTAAATCAATGAGCGAAAACAAGAATTAAATATTATGAAAACAAAATAATAGGAAAGAATAAAAACGGGGTTGATCCGCAAAAAAAAACCCTACTATTACAAACTACTAATTATAAGAATATAAAATAATAATGTATTCATAATACCCCCGTCGCAGCAGACCTGCGTACTCAGCGAATTTCCAATGGAATTTCAGATTATTTACTTTTCCCATAAAAAACACCATAGGATCGAGTATGTAGGTTTCCTGCCATTGGGTGTTGTTAGAAAATCTAAGTTAATCAATAATCGGTGAATGTAAACACAAAATTGTATCAAACTCTGGCAATTTTTTATTTTCCCCATAAACCCCATGGGGGTGAGTATGTAGGTTTGCCGCCATATGGGTTTTGTAAGCAAGTATAAGTTAAACCTTATATAGATAATGTACATACCAAATTTGATTAAGTTATGTCAATAAATAAGCAAGATATAGGGTTTTCTTGATTTCCCATAAGAATAACATGGAAAACACATTTTTGGATTTGCCCCGTAACCAGTTATGCTATGATAAAAATTCAAAATAACAAATTGTTTGTTTTTTTTAAGCTCTTTTAAATGGTTTCAGTTCAAATTGACGAATTTTAAAAATTGAGGTCCAAAAATGCCAAAAACCCATTTTTGACCCCTTTGAAACCCCATTAAACCCCATTCCCATAACCCGACAATGCTGGTTCGCGAACTCATGAAAATAGACCTGGTCTTACACCTCCATACCAAATTTCATCAAAATCGGAGGTCCCCTTCAAAAAGTTATCAGTACCACGGACACATAGATAGATAGATAGATAGATATATAGATATATATATATATACATATATATGAAAATGAACGAATGGTGTTTTTGGCTTCTGGGGACCTCAAAATGAAAAAGTAAAGTGGTCCCGGGCTTAGGTCTTACCATGGCTACTACCGTAATAGCGTATTCCCTATAGGGAAATTCGCTAAAAACCTTTTTGTTTTATTCAATAGCCATTTAACATGTTTTAAGTGTGTATTAAAATATAATATAAAACACTGAATATAAATAAAACAGAAATATAAGAATTAACTGACTATTAAGTATTGTACAAAGTAATAGAAGTATATTACGTTAAGATCACGGCACGAGCTAAACAGTAAATTCATTGAATGCAAAATTCGGCCGAAAGTGTCACCTGGGGTGAATTTGAATAAGTAATCTAAAATAAATTGAAATGAAACAAGAACCTAACTTTTAAATCTGTTCTTTTTGTTCAATACTTATTTAAACATTCTCAAAAACATATTTTAAGTGCGTAAAAATATCTAATGTAAGACACTGAATATAAATCAAACAGAAAGATATAATGAACTGTCTATTAAGTATTGTACAAAGTAATCGAAGTATGTTACGTTAAGATCACGGCTGAAGCTTTACAGTAAATCCTTTTAGTGCGAAATTCGGCCGTAAGAATAACCTAATGTGAATTTGATCTGTTTTTGTTCAATAGTTTTTAAAACTTCTCAAAAACATATTTATAATGTGTGTAGATATAATAAAAATTTCATTGCTATTGAAATCATATGGAAGACGGTTTGTTAAAAGTGAGATATACCAACAAATTCAATATCAAGAACGCAGGTGTAGTTAAAAGACATAATTTCAAATACAATATAACTGTAGTTAGTTCTACTAACAAGTTATATGAAATTTCAGTAATAATAAAAGTTGCATATCGTTCTTAAAATAACGATCTGAGATACAACAAAAAGTGAAAGGTCTAAAAGTTTGATTTATGTCACTTATTCACAAACAATCTATACTTTAAAGTATACGTAACAGAGAAATAAGTTCATAATCAACAGATAAATCACATAATATTAGCTGGCATTAATTAAAATTTTACTAAGATCTTGAAAAAATCACGTCTACATATGGTAAACCCCTCATATAAATAAATAAGTAAACATTAAAAATACATACTGGAAGGTTAAGGATCAACAAAACGTTAAATAAAGACACACAATATTTACCGGCATTGATTATGAATTATTTTTAGTTCAATTTTTTAAGACTGTTATACTTCTAAATACAGTGAATTTGCTTTAAATATTGCTGTCAAGCTAAGGTAATACAATCTTTAAGCTTATGGGGAAGCAAAATTCAAAATTCAGCAACATAGAGCTAAATTAAATAAAATGTTTTGCAGTATATGAAAGAGCAATAAAAACTTGAATTAGGAATACAACTCCCTTCTTCAATCTCTGTGTATCGACTTAGATATTAAAATGAAATATATTCGCTAAAATCGTCTCAAATAATTAAGAAGCCAACCGTTTTTGCCGCTAGAGCATGAAAACCGAAATAACTTCACATGTCTTGTAGGAAACATAACAATACTATGACCTGAAAATTGACGGAAGGAAATACGCCAATTTGTCGAAATATTGGTTTTCAAATATCCATAATAGGATTAAAATTATATTCCTACCAGAAAATTGCCTTGGTAAAGCTACGCAAGAATCGTTACGAAATAGAATATTTTAAAAAACATCTTATTTTATGAATGCGATAGTAACTCAAACTTACTAGAGTGTAGTTAAATTTGTTCAATAATATAAGTACGAGAACTAAACCAGTTAACTGAAGATCACTAAAACAGTAAATGAAAATGTCTGTGTAAACTGTCACCCGAAATGGGAATTTCATCCATAGTAGAAGAAAATTCTCCATTGGTAAACTTTCAAGCTAGCGCACATGCTGCATTAGTTACAAATTGGGCATTATTGCTATATGAATCAAAGCGAATATTCCCATGGTAAAATAGCCGATCTCAATACAGCGACATACCGTCGTTCAAGATAAAATAATGAATATCTTTCAAAGAATACGATGTTGGTATCAAGCACGGGTGTAGTTGAAAGAGATCACTTAAACACGAGCGAGAACTAAACCTGCAAAGTGATCTACGATACCACGCGGTGATATACGCTGATATGGCTGAACTACGTTACCGACAAATCTATATTTTTGACCTTTTTTATACTTTATAAGTAAAAAAGTTGTAGTTTTATGATTTTCCCTGAATTGAAACATCTCAAAGAATGTCCATGCCAAATTTCAATTCTCTATCTTAAACGGTCGCTTCAGGACTTTAATATCATAAGTGAGTGAGTCAGTTACACATGCGGCTGTATATATTATAGACTCGCCTACGGCTCGATGGGGGCTCCGCCCCCATGCCCCCTTACTGGATGTCTCGAATTCGTTTTAATGAAAAGACTCATTTAATAAACAGACTAGTTCCACCGAAATACTGGATGGCCGAGACAGTAACAACACTTCCTAATACACACTACTCAAATCAATAATAATAAAAGCTTAGAATTTTCCTATGGGCATTTTTTTGAACCCCTTCGTAGTTCTCCTTTGTTAGTGTAAGACTTTTGAGTTGTGAAATAATAATCAACTATGTAAATATTCTATGTATTATGCTGGACGGAGACTCCATCCCATTGCCCTCTTATTGGTTGCCCCAAACTTTTAATTGCTGTAAAAATCTCAGGCACTGAATATGCCAGTTGAGGGCTCCGCCCCCATACCCCCTGAGTAGTTAAAGTCCAAATTAGAGTTGTCATTTAGTCATAGATTTATCTAATGACGTTATAATTTGAATACCTCTTTGAACTCTGGCATTCAATGCCAGAGCTCAAAGTTCATGACTTCATAGAACCTTAGTGGGGGGGATACATAGCACTAATAAGTAAATATAATTGGAGATTAAAAGTAAAAAAAAAATATTAAATAATTATTCTCACAGTTAAACAGACTGTGAGTGTATCTTCAATATACATGTGAGAATTTGTTTATATTTAAGAGCGGTAAAATAATTGTTGAGGGGCATTACGTCATCACGCACCTAAGCACTTGGTGCAATGAAAAAAAGTACAAAATATAAAGAATTATCATTAAATTTTAATAAGATGTGTTTAAAGGTTAATTTTTGTTGTATAAATAATTTGTTCACTTGAAAATACCTCAGTCATTAAAAATATTCAAATATGCTACAAATTTAAACCTGAAGGGTAGTGAAACGGTTACAACGGTTAAGCTTAATTGTTAAAAAGTTGTGAGATCACGTATCTTGATTACTTGGCGCTAAAATAAGAAAATAATGTATAAAAATTGTGAAAAACTTGTAAATCAAAAATGAAGTCTAAATTATTTACTAAGGAGTTGCCCCCTAGTTTGAATTAATAAAAAGTCAAGTTTGAAATAGTTTAGTTCCACACGAGATCTGAACAGCCAAGACAGTAACAAAACCATCTAATACTCTAAATTCACAATCAATAGTAAAAAAAGCTTTTATAATCTCCTATTAGTAGGTTTTAATACCCCTCCTTAGTAAATAGTTTTAAAAAATGAGCTGTGAAATAAATATTATTTATGTAAATATTCCAGGTGTTATGCTTGATGGAGGGTCCAACCCAATAATTGGTTGCCCCAATTCCGTAAATTACTGTCAAAACCTCATACAATGAACAGGCTAGTTGAGGGCTCAACTCCAACGACAGTAACAGAAGCCGCCAATACACACTACTCACAATAAATAATAATAAGCTTTGAAATTTGCCCACGGCTCATGGTTTAATCCCACTCCCTTCGTTAAAAAATATAATGGAGTTGTGAAATATTAATGAATATGTAAATAGTCATGCTCAAAAGTTGTTGTGTAAAAACTTGGAGATACGTTTATGATTGCACATGATTGAGGTAATAGTTGTATTCTGAAAAGATAAAAGTGGAATAAAATTATAAGTTTATACAGAGGATCGTTGTATGAAATAGAAGAAAAAAGGGACAAAATCAAGATATTTGAAATTAAAAAAAAATATGGTATAGGCTAAGATGCTTCAGTTCCGCCACGGGGTGGCCAAGAAACGCAGGAATCATATATGTACCATATAAAGAAACGGTAAAAATTTTATCATTCAAAATCAGCAATTATTAATTTAACAATTTTAAATGTTATATATATATATCAGTTCAGAAAACTAATAAAAATAGAGCATTAGTAGTATGTAATAGATCACAGAGTATTAGGTACTATAATCATAAAGTCTAAAGTCTTTATATAGTCTTAAAATGAAGAAAGTTGCAACTTAAGAACCATAAAATAGACGTACATTATGCATTTTCAACCAATGGTAGTAAAAAAACCAATTGTGAAATAATAGCCAAAAAAGGATTATTGGTTAAATTAAAATATACTGAAAGAGTTACAATAATTGATAAGCATAGAATAGTTTTCAATTACAACAATAATAGGGTTAATCGAGACTTTAGGTGAGAGCACTGCATTGAGGAAGTTTGACGGACAAAGTGGCAGCGAGAAAAATTACTATTGAGTTTAATTAAATTGGTTATTATAATATTTCTCAGCCTGATGGGTCATCAGATATGTAGATGGTCTTTAAAAAACGTCGGAAGTAGGTAAACGTTAGCGAAGGTAAGAATGGAAAGTTCAATCGTTCTATAACTTAATATGTTCAATTGTTTCCTAAACTAAAATCTAAACCTGATTGGACAGCAGCAAATAGGTCAAAGACCGGATGTCAAACGTGTTGGGATACGTTCAACTCTCCAAAGTAAAACTGCACCAGAACTATCAACTGAAGCGCTATATTCAATGTGGGGATTCATATAGAGAGACAGCATACAAATAGTAGAAAATTAAGTTATAAAATTACTGTATTAGGTAATCTTTTGTGCGAAAACTTACAAGTAAATTTCCATTATGAGAAAACTTAAGTCTAGAAAATGTAAGAAGACCTAAAATATTTTTATCAATTAATTAATATAGACATCAAAGCGGACATCACCTGAATGTAAAGATACGCTTCCGATTCAGTAACCTTCATTCTCAATAATAACTCAGCAATCAGAAGGAAAACATGTATAAAAAAAATTATAAAAATTAAATAAATATAAAGAAAAAAATATTAATTGAGAAAAATTGCCTATTACTGATGCAATTCACACGGCGAGACTGTCTGTACAAACTGTCACCCGCCATGAGAATTCCATCAATAATAGGTGAAGAGAATTCACCATGTAAGTAGTTCCAAGCAAGCGCACATGCTGCATTGGCAACACACTGCGCATTGTTGCTGTAGGAATCGAAGCGAATATCACCTTGATGAAAAGATCCGCTTTCAATGCAGTAAAATTTCAGAGCCATTTCAACAAAGTGGAATACAAAATGCAAAATAACAACAAACTTTGAATCAGGAACAGGTGTAGTTAAAAGACATAATTTAAATACAAGCGAGAACTAAGCTACTATAATAGCGCTCCAAGCGGCATCTTTAAGAACTAACGTACTTCCTTACCGACACTTCGTCTTTTTAACATTTTTTTATAGTTTAAAAGTAAAAATTTTGTAGTTTGATGATTTTTCCACAAATTAAACATCGCAAAGAATGTTCATGCCAAATTTCAAGTGTCTAGCTTCAAGGATGGCTTCAGGACTTTACTATCATCAGTGAGTCAGTCAGTTACACATGGGGCTGTATATATTATAGACTCGCCTGCGGCTCGATGGGGGCTCCGCCCCCATGCCCCCTTAGGGGTTTGCTTAAATTCGTAAAGTAATATAATGGCTCTAGTATTTATTAATCAGGCTAATTCTACCAAGTACTGGACAGCCATGACAGTTAAAAGAAGCGGCAAATACACACTACTCACAATTAATAGTAATAAGCTTTGAAAATTGCCCACGGCTCATGGTATAATCATACTCCCTAGTTCCCCTTGATTCGTAAAAAAATATAATGGGGTTGTGAAATATTAATGAACTCTGTAAATAGTCATCCTTAAAAATTGTTGTGTTAAAATTTTGGAGATACGATTATGATTGCACATGATTTAGGTAATAGGTGTATTCTGAAATTATAAAAGTGGAATAAAATTATAATTTTTGATGGAGGATCGCTGCTTGTAATAGAAGAAAAATAAGACAAAAGGAAGACATTTGTAATAAAAAATATTTAGTGTAGGCTATGATGCTTCAGTTTCGCCACAGGGTTGCCAAGAAATTCAGGAACCATATTTTACATTGTAAAGAAACGATGATAAATTAATCCTACAAAATCAGCAATGTACAACTTTAAATATTAAATATCGTGGTTAAGAAAATTAATAAAAATAGAGCTCTCGTAGTATTTAATAAATCACAGGGTAATATTCAGTATAATAATGAAGTTACTAATGAAGTTACTTAATAATGAAGTTAATGAAGTACTCCCAGTTGTGTATCTGGTTCCAGTTAGGAAAGAAAAATACTCCGTCTAAACATGGCAGAACAGTTCACAGCCGAGCAAATTGCTAAAATCGCACCACACTACAAGGGGAAACCCGAGAGATTCAACCCACAACGGGTAAAATCAAAGAAAGGTCAAGCAGAGCTGGCTTTACTGAACAAAACGCCAAAACAAGACGCACCACGAGAGACTCCCACACCGCGATCAGCGCCGAAGGTACTCACACTACCAAAACCGACGCTAACGGAGACAAACAAACAGCCTACTAGTCAAAGAAATGAGTCAATTATTTCAGAGGCTATACAAGAAATTTTCCAGCATGAGTAAACTAAAAGTCTAGAAAACGTAATGAGACCTAAAATCTTTTCAGGCGTTACTGCCGCAAAATCATTTACAGTACTAAAATAATATGTTAAAAATATTCGCACAAGCTTCGTATAGCTCACCATAATATAGATAAAATGGATGAAAATCAATGAATAAATAAATGATTTCACAAAAACCAAAAATAGGAAAACGTGAACAAACGGTTTGGAACCCGCCAAAGAAATTTTCCAGCATGAGTAAACTAAAAGTCTAGAAAACGTAATGAGACCTAAAATCTTTTCAGGCGTTACTGCCGCAAATCATTTACAGTACTAAAATAATATGTTAAAAATATTCGCACAAGCTTCGTATAGCTCATCATAATATAGATAAAATTAATAATATAAAATAATTGAAAAAATAAACTAGATAAAATAGATGAAAATCAATGAATAAATAAATAAATGATTTCACAAATACCAAAATAGGAAAACATGAACAAACGGTTTGGAACCCGCCAAAGACTATTTACAAAAATACTATTCGTTAAAAAATAAAAATGTTTGTTATGAAATAATAATTTAAGAATAATTACCGTATTCTAGTTACTACTCTTAAATCCTGTAGAAATTACAGGGATATTAAGTTCAGTGAATGTAAAATTCGAAATTCAGATACAATGTAACTGTAGCTAGACCTATTAACAAGTTGCAGAATATCAAATTTAGTAATAATAGGTCTAATAGTTGCAACACGGTCTTAAAATAACGATTTGAGATACTACAAAAAGTGCAATGTTAATAAGTTAGATTTATGTTACTAATTCACAAACAATCTATGTACTAGAGTAATTCGTTCATATTGAACAGGTTATAAAGAAAACACATAATACGAGTATTAGCAGGTATTAATTATAATTTTTTTAAGCTCAATATTTTTAGAGTGTTAACTTCTAAATATATTCAATTTCCATTAATATCACTGTCAAGCTAAGTTAATACAAAACTTCAAGCGTATATAAAATACAATATTACTATGATTACTGGCGAAAGTATTTAAAATATTAGTTACAAATTGCAAATCCACCTCTAGTAGTTGGAGGCCAAAGTATTAGGTCAGTAAGTAACAAACAATGTAAAACATCACTAAGTAACAAAATATTCAAAACAATCAGTTGAATAACAATCAATTGTAAAACAACCAGTTTCGCCTAACAGGCAAAATAAAAATACTTAATTCTGGCATTCATCACAATTATTTTTTATGTTTGGTACTTTTATTGATATCGGTGCCGTTAAAGATATGTGCATGCGCAATATTGAAGGAACTAAATAATATTACAGTCGTTACTAAATGTAACGTCTACATTTGGTAAACCACCCACATAAATAAACAAGTTAACTTAAAAGCTGACTTTAGGGTAAAGTAGCAACAAAACGTTAAAGAATAACACATAATATTAGCTGAAAATAATTATGAATTCTTTGTAGTTCAATTTTTTAAGAGAGTTACACTTCTAAATACTATGAATTTAATTTTGACATCACTGTCAAGCTAAGTTAATACAAAACTTCAAGCTTGTGGGGAAGCAAAACGCCAAATTCAGCTACATGCAGCTAAACTAAATAAAATGTTTCGCAGTGGATCAATAAAAACCCCTGAAATTAGGAAAAATTCCCTTCTTCACGCTCTGTATAACTAAGGATTCTTTCCCGGAGCATTCTTGGGGGGTTAACCCCTGTAGGAAAGGAGTGGGGGGAAGTGTTGACAGTGTTGCCAATACAGCAAATACAACGTGTTATTGTTTATGTTTGTTTTCAAACTGTCACTTTCACTTCTTTCAACTTCCTTCCCTTGCCCGTATATTGTGGTGCAAAACAGAATATTATTCTTTAAGTTAATAACTTCTTTATTTCTTATATCGTATTAATGAAAGCTCATATAACAACTAACAATCAACTGATAGATATTTCAAATATATTGCAATGTGGCTGATGTAGCAAATAATTAAGTCATCTTGAGTTATGTATTTCATGTCATAATTTAATGTAAAAATGGAAATGTCCGTTGAAATAAATAAATAAATAACTTTGTAAGCTTTTATAACTTTGATTTATGATTTTGACTTAAATCAATTAAAAACAATTAACTGACCTTGCATGATAAACCAGCATTTTCATAAATCAAATCTAAATAAAGTAACTAATTTAAAGTACAGTAATTGAATTATAGAAAAGTAAAACCACTAAAAAACTATCTCATGCGGTGTTTTATAATTTACACAATCAACTCTGGCTGAGTCAAAGAAGGAACGGGGGGGGGGGACAAACAAATCTCAATTTGCGTGTGTAGAAATTATCTAGACATGCATTATTACAGGTGTTATGATTTCTTTCTTGAATACAACGTCAATACAGAATTTTACTATACTACAAATGAGAAAAAGAAATATTATTAAACACATTTTTATTGTAAAACAATGCCATAAAATTAATATTTTAATTGCTGGCCTTGGTGTTATTTGCTTGACCTCTTTTAACCTCATAAGTACAATTTTCTGCATTGCTTGTAAGATCAACATTTGCGTGGTTGGCGACACTGTCGACACTTCCCCCCACTCCTTTCCCTCAGGGGTTAACATCCCTTTTATGAAACTAGCATGAAGAAGATCTAAAGTAAAATTACTACTGTATTACCTAAATGCGAATGCAACTCATAGTGTAAAACAATACGGCTTCCAAATCCACACTCCTCTCGAAAACTATTATTAGGCCTATTACTGACTAATGATATCCTGGTTGTAAGGAACTGAAAACAAAATCTAATTCCAAAAACTATTAAATTATTTGTGTTACATTGACGAATCTCCTAAAACCTCGTTAAAAACTTGTGCTGCTAGAATATAAAAATGAAAAATCTAAGAAATATGAAATATGAAAGCCCAAGAGGTCTTCATTCCCAAGTACTACTTTATCAAATTAGCTTTTTCTTGTTTTTTTTTTAAGTTTCCTTGGGAGGTTTTACGTCCCTTTTGTAAAATTACGGCCACTCGTGTTTGAGTGAGGGTGCGATCCCGGGCTCGAGTGGGGCGGGCCCTTGTTAACACAAAAGCAGCGGCATTTATGATCTGAAGTATTGCGCCGTAAACAGGCGCTGAACATTGTTACGAGCAAAGTAAGAGAGCTCAGTTGGAGATCACGCTTCAAACGTTACCCCTAAGAAATAACCACTTTTTTGTTTAGTGCATTTTTTACAGCCATTGGTATAGCCTTTTTCATTGTCATCCCTTCGATTCTGCAATTATTTACAATTATCAAAACACAAACGCACACTGAACGTTTTATATGGTGAGTTGGATGGATTTGAACAAAACAGACATTTTAAGAGGAATGTTATTTTTCGTTTAGTCACACTGTTAAATCTCTTG
The DNA here is from genome assembly GCA_030545055.2 of Neoaliturus tenellus. Taxonomy (NCBI): domain Eukaryota; kingdom Metazoa; phylum Arthropoda; class Insecta; order Hemiptera; family Cicadellidae; genus Neoaliturus; species Neoaliturus tenellus. The sequence continues at coordinate 170,947,542 of CM061531.1, read as the reverse complement.
TCTGGTATAGTCTTATGTCCGTTACAAAGAAACCTATATTGTGAGTTTGTAGAGGCCTATTCATTAAAAAAAGAAATAATTTTATTGCTACAATTATTCTCTTATAGTTATTTAAAATCTAGGAATCTAAAGAAATCAATACTATTTAATTAAGTTTCCATGGTAATAACCAAGCATAACCTGTTAGCTACATTTTCGATCCAAGAAAAAATTTTGCTCATATTATATACCATTTTTTCTCATATTACAAAGAGAAATGATTCCTTGTAAATCCAACTTTGTCAAATCATTAGTGCACAAAAAGGTATGTTCCATGTTTACATATTAATAAATATTATAGGTTTTATATATACTTTTTTAAATAAATAACTTACGGTTTTTCATGTTTTCCAATGACATGGCATATAATGTACAGAAAGCTAGTTTAAAACAGTTCATACGTTACTTATTGGATTCAATTTGTTATATTATCTTTTGTATTAAAAAAGGGCTGAGTAGGTTAAAGGGACTAAGAAATGTGATTTGTAATTTTCGAGACATTTTCTGAAATTAAAAACCGTCGAATTTAAACATTATTCCCGATTCAAATAAATTAAAAGGACAAAGTCAAACTCGACCGGTGGCGCTGCGGGCGGACGGCAGCAACACTACACTAGCGATCGACCCCAAACACCGACTCTCGGGGGATAAGCTCCGAGCAGGGAAACCTTCCTGGAAATTAATCGCCTTTATTGACATTTGCTACTCGATTCCCTCCCCAATTAAATGCTGTTTTGGAAACAAATTAATAGCCAAGCATGCTCTTCAATGATATTCTTCGGAATGGTCATATGTTCTAAAGGAATATTTGCGATATGGTTATTTTTTTTGGTAAAATTTTCTTAGTGAATTTGTAATTTTTCTTACGTAGGTACCCAATAAAAAAATAAAAAAACAAAGGATAAAGTTAAGGAATGTAATGTTAACAACTAATTTTTTTTCGTTGGCCATAAAAGATTAAAAGAATTGAACGGGATTTAAGAATGTAATGTGTACGCGGTTAAGTTTTTAATGTGAAACAATCTTACAATAATTTAGAAGGCCACAACCCCTTCAAATCCAATATACATTTTTGTTTCTCTTGTAACTATTAAAATTTTCTTATTTAAGTGTTCTAAAGAATATGTTTTCAACGTTATCTTTTCCCTTGGTTGAAAACATTTATTATATGCCTGTACTTGCCAGATTTAACTTAAAATGTTTATGTTAAAATTTAGTAAATAGTTACTTTTTTGAACGGAATCTACTTGTGTTCGATTTTGAGATGGTAGAAGGTTTAAGTAAACTATCGACAAACTTGTTTCTATTTAAGAAAAATGTTTAATGGACATGAGTTTAAAGATTCTTTAAATTAAACAATCTTTTTACTGCTCCTGGCATTACTGTATACGTTTATAGCACTGTGAAATAAGACCAAAACCTCATGATTTGCAACTGATGTACATAGCCTACGTGAAATTTTGAAGTACCTTTCTACTAAAGCACTATAAAATGAGATTCGAATAGATTCAATCAAGAAATGAAGTTGTTTTACGCGTATATAACCGCATTTTCAAAATGACGGTTTCTGGTACTGAAATGCATTTAAAAAACGTTCCCTTTCAAATTTTTTTAACTGTGTTTCTCAACACAATGTGTTCATTTCCATAGAAACTTTGAAATAGTGTAAAGCTTAAATGTACAGTTTTTATTAGTTTTGTATGTTGAAGTTTTACCATGTGGACATCAATCGTAAAGGATATGTACAAACATAATATGGAGTGGACGTAATGAGTGGTTTACGATTGTAAAAATGGACACTTTGGTTATGGACCTAACGTATATTAGACATTATAGTGTCATGCCACGAAAAAATGACACATCCGCAACTTTAAAAAGGTACTGGTAAACATTAATTAAAATACAGAATATTATCCGTCAACTGACTATGGAGTTCGGATTGAGGTGGTTATTCCTAAAAAGTGTCATGGTAGGTGCATGTAAGAGAAGGGTTACTGTTAAACGGAAAAGTAGGGACAAAACTGTTTGAGATGAAAGGGATTGGTTCTCAAAGCAAAGTATCAGAGTTTTAAGAAAACTTCTAGAAATTTTTCTGCATTTCATTTTAAGACCCCGTATTGACATATATTGATGCCACTAGGCATCAATATATGCAGGCAGCATTTCGCATAACAACCAATAAAGGTCGGAGGAAAATCAACCGAATAGGAGTATAGTTTCCTAAAACACCCCTTCACTCACAGCCAGTTGTAAAATCTCACTATCACGCGGAAAATATTTTGATAATTTAAAGGTTTCGAAAATTATTCTAATTTTGATGGACAACCGACATTGTTTGCGAGAATTTGGCTATAATAGGGAGACGATTTATTAGCATTATTCGGTGTGTTTTTATTAAACAGAAAGAATTGTAACAAACTTATAACAACCTATAACAAACCTATATTATTTAATTTATGAACAATTTCATCACTGATATCGAATTTGGATCTTATGCTAATTAAATAAAAATAAAATTGCCTATTAGATTGCATAGCTTAGATGCTGCGGTGCAGCACAGATCCCTTCGTATTATTTATTATTACTTCCAAGGAGATCCAGAAAAAAAATTAATGACTAGATTTTTATAATAAAAGTATTTAACAAACTTTAATAAATAGTGTAAAACTGAATTTTTTACTAACCTCTTATAGTGATTTTAAACGCGAGCCACACAAAATGCGACAAAACAGATCATGATGGTATTCCTGTGGTCGTTTGCTGTAGGTTGGAGGTCGTTAAAATAACCCAATCCCAAAGAAGCTATTTGCTCCGTGATGTGGAGCAAAAGTTAAGCAGTTAGTGGGCAGTAATGGTTATTGAAGAGCTAAGTTTTCAGACCTGGTAATAGTAACCCCGCCACTGTCCACTGATCTAAGAATTTTCGTTTTTTTAAACCTCTTTTTTCTTTGATAATTTGTTTGTATTCTGACAATTCTTTAGAATTATATTAACATTAAAATACGTATTTGAATCATTATAAAATTAATAGTATGCAAAATTTTAAAAAATTGATCATATTTATCTTTTTATGAGAGAAGTGAAGAAATACGTTTGACCCATTATCATATTATTATTGAATCAATTCTAGTTAGGAACATGCAGTACATTTTCAGATGAATATCCCAAAAATATTACCTGTAAGTTGAAAACATATCAAAAGCGAACTTATTCAATAGTACTAAACTAGTGGCTTATACGGGCAAAATCCAGTAATCATAAAAGTAAGCGGATTACTAGCACTTTCCTAAGAATGTTTTTCAGAAGATTTACTTTTTATCGATAATATTTTAGCAATATTGTTTGCATAGACCAACCACTTCCAACCCATTTTTAACAATCTTGAGATAGACGCAATGAATGAATGAATGTTTAATTTATGTGTCGTTAAAACCTATATCGAACTAAACAAATATTTTGTTTAAATAAATTATAGCTAACACAATAAAATAATTTTATGTGGCCTATAAAAGTGGCAATGCGAAGAAACGTGACGGATGCTCAGCACCCATTTCAGGATTATACACGTTCAATAGTGTTCATCAGGCACCATCCTATTTTGAACCATTTGATTCTCTTGATTGCCCATAAGTTGAATTATTATTTTCGCTCCTGTCAGATTTTCTAATTTTTAGTATCACAAATTTTAACACACCACCTCAAAGGAGACCATCTTCACTCACTATCAATGTTCTGCTTTCTTAATCAAAACACGTGTTTTCGTTCGTTCTCTCTAATTTATTTGAAAGGTTTTGGGCTTGTTGCTATTTTACCTAGTCTTAATAACAAACATCTTTAATTTAAACTCTCGATCATATCAATCTACAATTTTTTAAATGCCCAAACATTATCTGGTGTAATTTCGCTCGCAGAATATCAACACTTCGTTGACTGTCACTTTTATGCCACGTTTCAATTAATATGTCATTTTCAATCAATGTGATTATTTGATTTTCGTTTAAAAAACCAAAAAGTGCTTTAACGCAGGCTAAACGAAGAAAGATTTTATTGATCAACAATTGTTCATTGTAGGCCTACCCGTACCACGATCAACATTATTTTTGTAAGTTGCATAAATTGTAAAGTTTCCTTGATTTAAATTAAAATCAACTGTATTTTTTTTTAATTTGTAAAGATTAGTAACGCTCCTATAGTCTACTTTGTAGTCATTAGACGCAAAAAAATTTTGTATTGTAATATTGCCACTTTGGGCGAATAGTATAATATAGGTAGGTCTTCCACCTGGCTCACGTTTAAAAATCAAACCAAAACACATGTTCTAATGTACACAAATCATAGGTATTTCGAATCCCCATTCTATTCTTGTAGGACGTTTTACGTTATTTCTTATTTCATATTAACATTATGGACACGTCAACATTTTTTCTCGTACATGGGACTGAGACCTTTAACTTGAGACCCCTCCCATCTTCCTACAATTTGTAAAATGCTCACAATTTTGCTATACAAATTTAGCTTACAGAATTGGAATAGTTTCCTTGCGTGTTTTCATGGCACCAGCCATCGATTGTCGATGTTGACAAAATTATTGATGATAATGTTGTTAAAAATTATTGAACATTCATTGGAAATGTGCACCACTTGAATAGCTGGCTGGCTGACTTACTTTCGAGATGAACACTGAACACAGAGAGGAAATATCGCCTAACGACTTCGTGTTTATCTTTCTGCTCGACGAAATTTGAATTGGTCCTCACTGAGCGTTGTACGAATCAGTAAACGTTTTCACCAATTTCGTTTACGTTTTCATAGTGGGCGATGACTTGAACATTTTGGCATTCAATGCAGTTGGAAAATAAAAAACTAAAAATGAAGACTTCAAGTGAACATAATGTTTTGCTTGAATCATACATCATTTGGAATAAAAAGTCTTCCCACCAAAACTAAACTGAACGATTTAACTATTTTTACTTATGAATAACTAAGCTTTCTGTCTCCCATTATTTGATCCACTAAATTTAAACTATTAGTTCATCCTCATTTCGTTAATACTTTTAAACATCGAAAGGACAATATGAATATATGTATATTAACAATAATTAAAAACTGTTGAAAGGTACTGTAAATGAAAACCTCCAATGAATGTATTCATACTATAACTATTAAGCCTAGTTGAAACTAAAACGTTTAATAGACATTATGGAACCAAGGTTTCTACCTTCTATATACGACCCATCGATGAAGTCAACTGTTGCAGGTTGGATACTGTTGATACGTCATTGTTTTGACACACCATTAAAATGTCTAACAGAGTGACAGATCGGGCACCCGATTAAGTAATAATGAACACTGTCACCATGCGCTATAATGTGCTTGAAATTACTGCGTGTGATTACACATTGATATAGTTAATTATTGCATTACATTTGTTATTTGATATTTTCAAACTTCAAGGCCTTCAATTCCTAAAACTATTATTTATAAGGCTTCCCTCATTATTAAATATCATGTACTATTTTACAACGAAAGAAAATAATAAGTTTGAACTGTAAAAAAGTTACAAGAGTTGGTTGCCATCTGTTATAATAATACTATACCTCGAACTATAGTAATATAAATTATGTACAAACGTACAAAACAAGATAGGCCTACAACGCTCCGCATCCACTACTTCGCCATTTTGACCCTGTGATTTAACATAAAACTATAGATATCTGAATGTCCCACAGTAATGAATACTACCGATTGATGGTCTCGCCATACGCCACACGCTACAACTCTCCGCTACTTGGACACCACTAGTTTTCATTTCATTTCATTTACATTTATGCAGACAGAAAAATTAATTCCAAGCTAAACGAGATAAAGGAGAGTCGGCAAGCACCGTTGGAAGTCTCTAGCTCTAGACCCTTCACTTCGATAAGCTGGAAGCGGGGATTAAAGCGATGGCAATTGGCAAAGCAGCAGACTTGAATGAAATTTTCTCAGAGTTTATCAAACACTCTGGTAACCAGACTAGACAGTGACTTCTTGAAGTTTTAACGCCATTTTGAAAACCGGAGACATGCCTGGGATATTTAGGAAATCCAACATTATTGCTATATTGAAGCCCGGAAAAGATCCAAGACAGCCTGAAAGTTATCGTCCTATAGCCCTTTTATGTGTTTGTTGTAAGCTGCTAGAGAGGTTGATATACAACAGAATTTTCCCTATTCTCAATGCCAGCATCCCTGTCGAACAAGCTGGATTAAGGCCTGGGCGCAACTGTCGTGACCAGGTTCTAGCTCTGAATTATTTCCAGGATAGGTTTGATCGAAGACCGAAAACCTCTGTGACTCTGAGATTTGACTGCAGCATATGGCACTGGCTGGAGAAAAGACCTTCTCGTTAAATTTGACGACCTGGGGCCCAATTTTTCAATCGAGTGAGTAGTGAGTTGGTGAGTTGGCTTGTTATCAAAAAAATTTCATCCACTCTAATAGGTAAATGAGAATGAATGTGATTTTTAAGGTCTTTTAAAACTTGCGCATCCAGTAATTAATATTTTTCATCAGTATTTCAAAGGATAGTTTTATTCACCATTGTCGCATATATGTATAAAAATGTAATTTGTACAGAAAATCTCACCAACTCACCCGTTTTCACTCACCTAACAAATCGGTGGTGAGTGGTTTGGGTGAGATAATCTCACGTGAAGTTGAAAATTCTTCTTCTTAATCTTGATCTTAACAGGAAATAAGTCTATTTGTCAATAACAACTTCCATAATTTTCAAATCGTCTAGGTTATGTTTACGTTAGTTAAACAGCCTAAAATGTATATTAATACTTACAATTGTGTAATTAAACATTAAAAATAAAATAATGGTGTAATTATGTTCTAAATATAAAAATACAAGTCATTTAGAATCTTTAAATTAATAGAACTGGCAATATTTAATGGTGTTATTATTTTGATGGCTGAAACCGGATGCTAATACAAACTTTAATTTTACCATCTCGAGCCAGTCGGTAAGGAGCAAACTGGTGAGATGTAACTCACGACTCACTCGATTCAAAAATTGGGCCCCTGATCCCATGACCTTTCTTGTTTCGTCTCCTCAACTCTATGCTTTCCAACATTATGATAAAAGTATATTTGGGACGCAGAGAAAGTACTTTTAGGCAACTAAAGGATGGCCAGCCACTGCTCTTTAATGAGTATACTGCCAACATTCCTGTCACTAGGTCTTTAAAGTTTATTAATGCTGATGATATTGCATTGGCACAACAACACCAGCATTTTCGACAAGGTTAGGAAACACTAACAAATGATTTCACCACCCTCGGTGAATACTTTTAAAGTATGGAATCTAAATAATCCAAGCCCAACAATTATTGAGGTATCTTGCTTTCACTTTAATAATAGACTGTCCTACTAAAAGCTTAAAATCGAATTCAACGTTGTTGAACTAAATAATGACCACCCACAGTATCTGAGAGTCACTTTAGATCGGTCTCTCAAGTTCAAAAATCACTTACAAAATACAGCAGTAAGGTGAGAACCGTGACTAACATTGTCCATCACTTTGCTGACTCAACATGGGAAGCTAACTCACACGTTTTGCGAATCACTGCTCTGTCCTTGTATACTCCATTGCTGAGTACTGCGCTCCCATGTGGTTAAATGGTGTGCATGTTGCAAAGATCGACGACCAGCTAAACACGACAGTAAGAGCCTTTAGTGCTAAACTCATGGCAACCCATGTACCTTGGCTCCCGGTGCTGTGTAATATCTCTGCACCTGAAATAAGACGAAGGGATGCACTTATTGGTTGGTATACTAAAATCTTATTTACTCCACAGCTGCCTATCCTTGATTAGCTACCCCAGAATGCTGGCCGATTGAGATCCCGAAAAAACACATCTACGGACAGCCTCCCAGTTGATGGACACAAAATTCACCATCCATACAATCTGGACTTGCTCCTGGGTTAATTTCAAAGTCGGAACAACTTCTTGATAGCTTAACCGACCGTAGCGGTAAGTCGTATTGATCTTCCTTTGAAGCAATGGACTATAATCAATCGTTTCCGTACTGTAGTGGGAAAATATAATTATTGGAAGTACAAATTGGGAACGACATAACAGTCGTGCGACTGGGGAGCGTAGAATCCAACTATGGAGTGCCCACTGAGTGCTTTCCCCGAAGGATTTATCGCTGTGCATAGGGCAAGAGAAGCTAAGCTGCAATGGCATAGTGCGCCGGATTTTGTTCTATATAGAGGGATCAATATTTTTATTTTAGAGTTTAGTTTCTTACATATACTGACTCGGGCGCTCTGCACTCCAGAGTTTATTTCTTATTCTTAAAACTTGTTGGGTGGCTAAATGAGCCATACGATATATATACTTGGACACCACGAGTTGACGTTACACTGGCCATGTCGTGTGTATGTAATGAATACCGCTGAGTGACGGTCTCTCCACATGGAACACGCTACAACTCTCCGCTACTCGGACACAACGAGTTGACGTGCCACTGGCTATGCTATGACGTGTGTCCCACAGTAATGAATACCACTTAGTGACGGTCTCACTATACGCCACACGCTACAACTCTCCGCTACTTGGACACAACGAGTTGACGTGCCACTGGCCATGACGTGTGTCCCACAGTAATGAATACCGCTTAGTGACGGTCTCACTATACGCCACACGCTACAACTCTCCGCTACTTGGACACAACGAGTTGACGTGCCACTGGCTATGCTATGACGTGTGTCCCACAGTAATGAATACCGCTTAGTGACGGTCTCACTATACGCCACACGCTACAACTCTCCGCTACTTGGACACAACGAGTTGACGTGCCACTGGCTATGCTATGACGTGTGTCCCACAGTAATGAATACCGCTTAGTGACGGTCTCACTATACGCCACACGCTACAACTCTCCGCTACTTGGACACAACGAGTTGACGTGCCACTGGCTATGCTATGACGTGTGTCCCACAGTAATGAATACCCCTAAGTGACGGTCTCACCATACGCCACACTCTACAACTCTCAGCTACTACGACACCACAAGTTGTCGTGCCACTGGCTATGTCGTGTGTCCCACAGTAATGAATACCGCTTAGTGACGGTCTCACCATACGCCACACGCTACAACTCTCCGTTACTTGGACACAGCGAGTTGACGTGCCACTGGCTATGACGTGTGTCCCACAGCAATGCATACCCCTAAGTGACGGTCTCACCATACGCCACACGCTACAACTCTCCGCTACTTGGACACCACTAGTTGACGTGACACTGGCCATATCGTGTGTCCTACAATAGTAAATAAATAAATAAAAATAAATAAATAAGCTTTAGTATGGAATTCAATGTTACTTTAAGTATTACATTGAATAACTTCCAAAGAATTCTCGTTTTCTTTATTCTGTCACTTAAGAATACTACCAGTCCAACATTTATTTGTCCATACTGAAAATCTTTTATATTAGAAGTGGTAATACTGGAACTAAAATCTTTTATATCAAACTAAGAGTAAATCACAATGATATTTGAGATTACCAAAAGTCAACAAATCTGTTTTCAATCTTTGCTCCTTAATATTTTAATAATGACAATTTATAAAGAACTCCTCAACCTTAAGAAAATTTATGAAGAATTCAAATCTTGGCCCTTTTTCAACGGCGATGTGAGTTTTTGAAATTTAAATATTGTCAAAATTTTTGCTATGTCTATTGTTTTTAATAACTTAAATAACTAGTTGTGATTTTAATTTTAATTGTTGTTATGAGCATATTTGTATAGTAAGAAGTATTACTTGCTTGTTGTAATACTTTCTCATACACACGTATTTGTTTCATAACGTATTTGTATACCTGATTATTTTTAAATTTAAGGCTTAACTCATCATCACACCGGTCATCATCAGGCCCAATCAGAGACTGAGAGAATCAATATGGCGTCCTTGCTTAAATACTATTGGTGCAGGAAGTTCCGGGAAACAAGATGGCGTCCATGCTTAAATCTTACTGGCTACCGGATGTTCGGGAATATATTCTGGTAGGTTCCGCCGGAATCGAAGTTCACTTGTTCGTTTATCAACTTGTCCCTGTTTTTACATTTTTCTTTAAATATATGTAATTCTTCCCATGCGTTCATTAAGTTTCCTTTCTTACATGTCTTGACTATTTGCAGGTTTTCTTCTATGGTTTTTAGGGAGTGGCCATTTTCTAAAAGGTGTTTTGCTACATTTGATCTTTCCGGTTTGTTGTTCTTCCATGCTGATATGTGGTTCTTGAATCTCTTTATAAAATTAACGGTCTGTCCAACGTAGAAGTTGTCACAATCTTCACAGCTAATTTTGTAAATACCGGATCGATTGAATTGGTTATTATCTTCAATCTTGGGGTGTAGCAGTCCACTCATGGTGTTTTGTGTTTTGAAGGCAACAGAAACTCCGTATTTCTTGAATCTATTGGCGATCTTTTGTGTCACGTTTCCAGTGTAGTTAAATACAGCGAATCTAGTGGATTTGTCTTCTTCATTTTTCAATGTGGTCTGGCTGTAGAGGCGATTCTGGTTCTTTATTTTTCTTTTGATTTTATTTCCCATTTCGTCTATGAGGCTAGTACGGTATCCATTGGCTCGTGCAATACTTTTGATGGTAGCTATTTCTTCTTTGCGGCTGGACTCACTCAAGGGGATCTTGTATGCTCTATATAACATTGATCTGAATGCGGCAGTCTTGTGGCTTAATGGATGGACAGATTTATTGTTAATGGTTGTGTCTGTCTGCGTCGGTTTTCTGTATATGGTGAAATCCAGTTTGTTCTCCCTTCTTATTACAGTCAAATCTAAGAAATTGAGTTTTCCGTCTTCTTCGTATTCACTCGTGAATGTCAGATTTCTATGGTGGCTGTTTATTAATTTCAACATGTCCTCTGCTTCTTCTTCTTTCTTTTCTTTGAAAATAATTAGGACGTCATCTACATATCTTACATATAACTGGATATCGTGGTCCATCTTCAATTGCTCCAAAATAATGTCTTCTTGGTGTTGCAAAAATACTTCTGACATTATTGCAGAGAGAGGACTTCCCATTGCTAGGCCATCTGATTGAATGTAGAATTTGTTGTTGAATCTGAAATAATTCTGGTCCAGTACAGTCTTCAGTAACGTAACAAGTTGGTTAACATAAGTTTTTTCCAATCCATTGTTTTCTAGTCTACATCTTACAAGATTTATTGTTTCATTCACCGGTACATTAGTGTATAAATTTGAAATATCGAAGGATACTAATCTACTATCTTTGGTAATATCAATATTCGTGACTCTATCAACAAATTCGTAACTATTTTTTACATTGTGTCTGTATTCTAGTTCCAGATCATTAAACAAAATATTTGACAGCATCTTAGAAACATTGTAGGTTGGTGCTGATTTAAAATTCACTAGAGGTCTAATTGGTACATTCTTCTTGTGAATCTTTGGAATTCCTTTCATAACAGGTGCTTTTGAGTTTAAAATGTTCATTCGAGGCCTACATTCTTCAGAAATTACTTTATTACACTTCTTCACGACATCTGATAATTCTCTCTGGTATTTTTCTGTAGGGTCTTTCTTCAATTCTTTAAAATTGTTTTCTCGAATAAAATCTTCTGTCTTCTTAATGTAGTCGTTTCGGTCCATTATTACTACAGCATTACTTTTGTCAGCTTTCATTGCAAGTGCGTTATTTTCTTCAAGTTTCTTCTTTATTTCTTTACATTTCTTCATATCTTCTTTCATTTCTTGAGTACATTTCATGATATTAGTTGGAAAATCTGTAGTAATATCTTGTCGCACTGCACATAGGTCTACATCTTTCAATATCCGAATGTTTGCTTCAATATCTGTAGCTACTATGTCCTTTTGATTCTTATTATCAATGGCAAAATAGTGTTTTAGTCCATATTCGAGTATTTTAATATCTTCTTTTTCGAACTGCACGTCGGTTAAATTGATTACTCGCTTCTGGAAGTTGTGGTTGGAGTTTTCTTCTTCAGTTTCTTCATTTTTCTCGTCTATTTGCGTAAGGTTACATACGTCGGTCACGTATAATGCTAATCAAGAAGTTATTTAGTGATGCCAGTCAAGCACAACTAGCATTGAGGTATAGAGATGTTAGAATCAAAGTCCACACGAAGATCGCCGACATTTATTTTAACAAGCAGTGTCTTAAAAACAAAGTAACACCTCAGTATGCAAAAATAAAAATGAAAGGAAACTCAATTGCAGCAAAGAAGACTAAGGAACAAGCAGAAATCAAGTATGTAGAAAATATGATCAAACAATTGTATAAAGAAAAAGATGATCTTAGCCTACAATCATACACAACACACCTAGAATTTCAAGAGAAGTACGGATTTTTAGCTTGGGAAATGTTACACGAAATAGTATCTGATGAGATAGAAGAACTTATGGATATTAAATACAAGAGAGTCAATAGAAAATTAGATAACCTTACGCAAATAGACGAGAAAAATGAAGAAACTGAAGAAGAAAACTCCAACCACAACTTCCAGAAGCGAGTAATCAATTTAACCGACGTGCAGTTCGAAAAAGAAGATATTAAAATACTCGAATATGGACTAAAACACAATTTTGCCATTGATAATAAGAATCAAAAGGACATAGTAGCTACAGATATTGAAGCAAACATTCGGATATTGAAAGATGTAGACCTATGTGCAGTGCGACAAGATATTACTACAGATTTTCCAACTAATATCATGAAATGTACTCAAGAAATGAAAGAAGATATGAAGAAATGTAAAGAAATAAAGAAGAAACTTGAAGAAAATAACGCACTTGCAATGAAAGCTGACAAAAGTAATGCTGTAGTAATAATGGACCGAAACGACTACATTAAGAAGACAGAAGATTTTATTCGAGAAAACAATTTTAAAGAATTGAAGAAAGACCCTACAGAAAAATACCAGAGAGAATTATCAGATGTCGTGAAGAAGTGTAATAAAGTAATTTCTGAAGAATGTAGGCCTCGAATGAACATTTTAAACTCAAAAGCACCTGTTATGAAAGGAATTCCAAAGATTCACAAGAAGAATGTACCAATTAGACCTCTAGTGAATTTTAAATCAGCACCAACCTACAATGTTTCTAAGATGCTGTCAAATATTTTGTTTAATGATCTGGAACTAGAATACAGACACAATGTAAAAAATAGTTACGAATTTGTTGATAGAGTCACGAATATTGATATTACCAAAGATAGTAGATTAGTATCCTTCGATATTTCAAATTTATACACTAATGTACCGGTGAATGAAACAATAAATCTTGTAAGATGTAGACTAGAAAACAATGGATTGGAAAAAACTTATGTTAACCAACTTGTTACGTTACTGAAGACTGTACTGGACCAGAATTATTTCAGATTCAACAACAAATTCTACATTCAATCAGATGGCCTAGCAATGGGAAGTCCTCTCTCTGCAATAATGTCAGAAGTATTTTTGCAACACCAAGAAGACATTATTTTGGAGCAATTGAAGATGGACCACGATATCCAGTTATATGTAAGATATGTAGATGACGTCCTAATTATTTTCAAAGAAAAGAAAGAAGAAGAAGCAGAGGACATGTTGAAATTAATAAACAGCCACCATAGAAATCTGACATTCACGAGTGAATACGAAGACGGAAAACTCAATTTCTTAGATTTGACAGTAATAAGAAGGGAGAACAAACTGGATTTCACCATATACAGAAAACCGACGCAGACAGACACAACCATTAACAATAAATCTGTCCATCCATTAAGCCACAAGACTGCCGCATTCAGATCAATGTTATATAGAGCATACAAGGTCCCCTTGAGTGAGTCCAGCCGCAAAGAAGAAATAGCTACCATCAAAAGTATTGCACGAGCCAATGGATACCGTACTAGCCTCATAGACGAAATGGGAAATAAAATCAAAAGAAAAATAAAGAACCAGAATCGCCCCTACAGCCAGACCACATTGAAAAATGAAGAAGACAAATCCACTAGATTCGCTGTATTTAACTACACTGGAAACGTGACACAAAAGATCGCCAATAGATTCAAGAAATACGGAGTTTCTGTTGCCTTCAAAACACAAAACACCATGAGTGGACTGCTACACCCCAAGATTGAAGATAATAACCAATTCAATCGATCCGGTATTTACAAAATTAGCTGTGAAGATTGTGACAACTTCTACGTTGGACAGACCGTTAATTTTATAAAGAGATTCAAGAACCACATATCAGCATGGAAGAACAACAAACCGGAAAGATCAAATGTAGCAAAACACCTTTTAGAAAATGGCCACTCCCTAAAAACCATAGAAGAAAACCTGCAAATAGTCAAGACATGTAAGAAAGGAAACTTAATGAACGCATGGGAAGAATTACATATATTTAAAGAAAAATGTAAAAACAGGGACAAGTTGATAAACGAACAAGTGAACTTCGATTCCGGCGGAACCTACCAGAATATATTCCCGAACATCCGGTAGCCAGTAAGATTTAAGTATGGACGCCATCTTGTTTCCCGGAACTTCCTGCACCAATAGTATTTAAGCAAGGACGCCATATAGATTCTCTCAGTCTCTGATTGGGCCTGATGATGACCGGTGTGACTGGTCGAAATCGATCGCCATTATAAGATCTTTGATATATATTTACCAACTTGTAAAATATTACAGTATAAGTGTAAATATATCGAGTAGTGTTGGAAGACGTTTTATTATTTCAACCTGAATTCAATATTTGTATTTTGCTGTATTTTTTATGAATAAATTCACTATTTATTTTACATTTATTTAGATGAGAGTTAGGTATTGATATTAATTATAATAACAAAAACTGCCCTATATTTTATGTGGGAACCTCAAAAGTACCTCAAGTATTTAAATATACACTTTTATAAAACGAGCCTTACAAAAGAAAATTTTTGTGAAGTAGCATAGATAATACAACAAGATAATATACATGTGAAAACTTATTGAATGCATTAGTAACAAGAACATATTGCAGTTTTAGTTAATTAATACTCCCTTATAAGTAAATAAGTCTTGAATAAGTGCGAATCAATACAATGATCCCTTACCACCTCAATGTATTTTTTTATATATTTTATTTTTTCTTCTTCTTCAAAGTGGTTATGTTTGTTTACATTTTTTCCGTGCTAACAATAATTGTACCAAATATAGTTTTACTCTACGCTTTGATGCTTTAGGACTAGTTACAGAAAATCTGCAGAATTTTGTGAGTCTTTCCATCATCAGAAATAAGCTTTTAACATCAAGATCTTTTTGCTCTTTTTGGAATTTGGACTACTAACCTCCAAACAATTCAAAACACGTGTAGCCAATTTTGAAGTTTCTGTAGAGTTGCCGACAAACAGGTTGACAGTCACAGACCTCTGCTCGTCTTGTTTCTATCCACTGCCTTTGTGATCTTCGTCTTCGCAACTTTAAATACTATATAAAAATCTTTGAAAACTCACCCATGTCACTTGTGCCTGATAATTCTACATGTGTGGTATGCATGAAAAAAGTTTTGAGCAGCGAAAAGGGCGTGGAGTGTGAAAAGAATTGTAGACGATGGTTCCATGCTAGTTGCATGAATGTTACTGATGAAGAGTATGGGAAGCTTTCTAAAGATAACCGTCGCAAGTGGTTTTGCAGTCGAGTTGATTGTGCTGCACCAGCTTCTCATCCATACAATGTCCTATTCTCAAAAATTGAGGACTTGTCTTCCCAATCTACACTAATACTTTCCAAGCTCAACGACTTTGCTTCGATACCCGGTGACATTGCATCTATGAAAACTGATTTAAACAGTGTGATCGAGAAGTTATCTAATCTTGAACCTCGTGTAGCTGAAGCGGAGAGAGACATCGCAGATATAAAGGTAAAACTCACTAACCTTCCTACCAGATCCGCTTCTGCAGACGACTTAGAGTCAACAATCGCTGAATTGCACAACCGTAACCGTCGTTCTTTAAACGTGATTATTCATGGATTACCTGAAAGTTCTAGTAAGGTAACTTCTAATCGAGTGAAATACGACAGTGAACTAACCACCAAGATTTTGGCTGCTCTTGATCTCTCCGAAATCATTCCAAACTTCAAATCGTTCCGTATTGGTAAATCTTACGTTAAAAAACACTGTTACAAAAAATAACACGTTAAAAAAATTAACTGTTTAAACTATTGTGTTGTCATCTGTGCTGTATACATCCCTCCAAGCTCTCCTCCTGGTGTTTACGCTGCATATTGTGATGCTGTGGAGGAAGTACTATCAAATCTCCCCTCCAATACTGAACTAATGTTAATTGGAGATTTCAATCTACATAGGACGGATTGGCTGAGCATGAGGATGGGTGAGGAGTTTAGTCTGGGCTCTCAGTATATTTTTGATCTTTCCGATGCTTGGAACCTACAGCAGTGTAATAAGGTCAGAAACGAACGAGGTGTAATTTTGGACTTGGTTCTCTCCTCAATTAATCAGATGACAGTACAACCATCTAGTGAAGTGGTGCTTCAACAGGATAGACATCACCCTGCATTGGATATCGACTTCAGTCTTCATACGCCAAAGGATACTAAGAAGATTGGTCGCTGGAAACGTGATTTTAACAATTGTGATTTGGATCGCGTCTTCTCGTGGATTCAGCAAACACCGTATCCCCTGGAGTGTGAGGACATAGAGGCTACTTTTGGGGACTTCTGCCTACGTTTAGAAGAAGTAATAGCTGAAAACTCCCCTTTGAAGTTCATTGGCGCCAGTGTATTTCCTCGGTGGTTTAGCAAGGAATTAAAGGATCTTGTAATTACAAAAAAAATTGCACACAAAAAATTCAAGAAAACTAAGAGAGTAGAGGATTACTTGAGGTTCTGTGGTCTAAGAAGGGAATGTAACATACTTGCAAAGCGGTGTCACTCGTCCTACATTGACAGTCTCAACACGGGATTGCAGGAAAATATTAAAGTATTTTGGGCTCATGTCAATAGCCAAAGGCCAAATTCAAATGCACCTTCTAAAATGAGTCTGGATGGTGTTACCTCAAGCAATCCTTCTGAAATGTGCGATCTCTTTGCCCGTTTCTTTTCCTCTGTGTATCGCCTCCCAAGAAACCTTCCAAGTCATTATGACTTCCATTATAATGTGAACTTGTCTTCTTGTTTTGTGAGCTGTGTTGAGATGGAGAAGAAGCTGGAGTCTCTTAATCATAATAAGGGTCCAGGCCCTGACTCAATTCCTCCAAAGGTCATAAAATATTGTGCCAGCCCTTTAGCCCCTCATTTAACTATCTTCTTTAATCTCTTGATGGAGCGAGGCATTTTCCCAAGAAACCTCAAGAATGGCTATATTACTCCAATCCACAAGTCAGGGGATGTGTGCGATGCTCGCAACTACAGACCTGTTGTCATTCAGTCATGCTTGGCGAAGGTTTTTGAGAGTATTGTTCTGGACTCTTTGTCTTTCAACTTCAAGACCATCATTACACCTGAACAGCATGGATTTTTCCCGGGAAGGTCAACTTCAACTAATCTGGCAGTGTTTCACTGCAACATCATGCAAGCTTTTGGTAGAAATAATCAAGTTGATGCGATCTACCTGGATTTCGCCAAGGCTTTTGACTGCATCAGTCACATCCACCTCATCAAGAAGCTTGAAGCCTTTGGCATCCAGGGTTGCCTGCTGCAATGGTTTGGGAGTTACCTTGCTGATAGACATCTCTTTGTTAGGTTCGGTGGAGCAATATCGGACCCAATACCTGCTTTGTCGGGAGTGCCTCAAGGTTCCCTGCTGGGACCGGCATTGTTTAGCCTGTTTGTCAACGACATTGGACTGAAGCTCTCATCCCGGTTTTTGCTATTTGCCGATGATGCCAAAATCTTTTCGGAGATCACCTGTTTTGAAGACACCTCAAGTTTGCAGAGGAATTTGGATGAAATTGTCAACTGGTGTGTTCGAAATGATATGGACCTGAACCCGTCTAAATGTTTTGTCGTCTCTTACACTAGATCCCGCTCTCCAATTATTGCGGACTACATTATTCACAGTAATATTGTCAAGAGACTGGAAAGGGCTAAGGACCTTGGAGTTGTTATGATACCGAACCTCGACCCTGGAGAACATGTGCTACATGTTTCAAAGAAGGCCAGCAAGTCTCTAGGTTTCGTTATGAGAGCATCCCGGGATGGGCTATCTGTTGACTCTTTGAGGCATCTCTTTGTTTCTTTGGTGAGACCTCATTTGGAATATGCCTCACTAATATGGTCTCCCTATCACAAAAATGACATCGAGCTCCTGGAAAGGATCCAGCACCGATTCTTGAAGGCTGTGGGAGTTCGAATGGGTTTCAACTATTTGGATGTGCCTGTAGTGGATCTGAGAATGTCCCTCGAGTTACCTCTGCTGGAGTCTAGAAGGATGTATTTGGACCTGATGTTTCTCTTCAAGCTCCTGAATGGCCCAACAGACTGTGCTGAACTGTTGAGAATGATAGACATTCGTATTCCTAGAAATACCAGATCCCAGGAACTGTTCGGAAAGCCACTCCACTACACTGCATACAGCTACCACAGTATCATCCCTCGTTTGCTGAGATTTGGTAATGCCGTTTCCCCGCTGGTTGATTTTCCTGGTACGTCACCGCATGCCTTCAGAAGAAAAATTTTGTCTCTGAACTGTTGTAATGTTTATTGTTAGCTTGTAATGTTTTCTTGTTGTTTAGTAGTTAAATTGCTCGCCCTTTTATTTGTTTTCTATTATTTAGTGAAACATCTTTGCAATTGTATTTCTTGTAGTAATTCACTATTTATGTCTTCGCACGTTTCTATCTTAGACTGGCATGTAATTAATTTATTGTTTCATACAATATTGTAAATAGCTTGCACGTAATTTATTGTATTTTTCATATTTATTATTGCTCTTTCGCATTGCTTAACTGAGAATATTATACTTACTTTATGTTTTTGCATGTCTTCCATGAATATTCTCTTGATTCTGTGATTTTTGAGTGTTAAGCATCTTGGATATCACTTTAGTTTTGTATTTCTATTTATAATTCATGTTATTTTGTTATTATAATGTACACATTGATGTAAATGGCGCTGACCGTTGGTTAATAAATAAATAAATCTTCCTCTGGAAAGAAGAGGCCCCTCAAAATCATTTTCAAGTCACCCGACCACACAGCTCAATTCATGAAAAAATTCAACCCTGCCACAGTCAAAGAAATTGATTCAAGCATCTTCAGTGACGTGTCTGTATCACGCGACCGAACTCCAAAAGAGCGTGATTTTCTTAAACAGCTACAACTCAAGCTGACAAGTCGAATCGAAGCCGGAGAAAAGGATTTAACCATACGTTACAAAAATGGAATCCCTACAATAGTCAAATCTACTTCAAAAAACGATTGAACGTCCTGGAAGAAAACCTGAACATGTATTACCAGAACGTCAGGGGACTGAGAACTAAACTGCACAAATTAATTCAGTCATTATCTACTTGTATTTATAACATTATTGTATTTACAGAAACAAATCTCATTGCTGAAATCAAGGACTCTGAGCTTGGTTTTCAAAACTTCAACATCTACAGAAAAGACAGGACTGCTTTATCTAGTGAGAAGTCAAGTGGTGGGGGCGTGCTTATTGCAGTTAACTCTGGCTTGGACTCTTCATTGGTTCCCATCACTAGAGATGATGTTGAATGTCTCTTTGTTGCGATCAAAGGTAAGCACTCCTCCTCACTTATTGGTGGAGTTTACATCCCTCCTCATCAGCCTAGTCAAGTGTATGGAGGTTTTTCTGATGCTGTTGATGAAGTAATGTTGTCCCAAGGATCTGAATTCTCTTCCATTGTGCTCGCAGGTGATTTCAATTTGCCTAATACAACTTGGGCTGAACACCAAATGGAAAACGTCAACCAATCTTCCAAACACCTCAAGGACCTTGCTGACTCATATCAACTGTTTCAAGTGAGTGATGTTTTAAATTGCAGAGGCGTACAACTCGACCTTGTATTTTCTTCGTCTTCTGAAACCTTGGTTTCTGAAGCACTGGATATTCTTCTTCCAATCGAAGCTGCTCATCCACCTCTATGCATTCATCTGCCTCCCCCCAGTGAACATCAGTCAAAAACTTCAAATTACGTTCATGATTTCAGAAGATGCGACTTGGAGGCTGTCTACAGGATACTTCACAATGAATTTGGCACAACTCGTTTCAACTTTAATGATGATCAAGAATTTTTTGATCAATTTACTACAGTTATCCGTAAAGCTGTCCTTAATAATACACCAACCAAAAGAATTGGAGGGTTGAGATTTACATGTTGGTTTTCTCCTCGTCTGCGGTCCCTTACAATTATGAAGAAGATACTCCATAAACGGTTTAAAGCTACCCAAAACATGGATGATTATGAAGAGTTTAGACGTATTCGATCACTTTGTGATAATCTTGGTAATGAATGTTACAGCAAATACATCAACAATGTAAATAGTGCCATACCTCAAAACATTAAAGCATTTTTCAGCTTTGCCAACGGATTGAAGAAAAATAGCATGCAGACTTCGAAATTCGTCCATGAAGGGCGTAGCTCCGATAATCCAAAAGAGGTTTGTGAACTATTTGCAGATTACTTTTCGTCTGTGTATAGTCCGCCAAAAACTTCACACTCCGACATCGACTTTGGCACCCAGATAAATTTGTTCCAATGCAAGTTGTCACAAGAAGACGTCCTGAGGAAACTTTCACAGTTAGATGCGTTCAAAGGCTTTGGCCCCGACCTGATACCACCGTCTGTTTTGAAATTCTGCAGTTCTCTTATTGCCCCACAACTCACGGTTCTGTTCAATGCTCTTTTGAAGGATGGCTTTTTCCCCAAATGTTTAAAAAGTAGCTACGTGGTACCAATCCCAAAGGTGAATAATTCGTCAGATGTCAGCAACTTCAGACCTATAGTGATACAGCCAGCTCTGGGAAAGGTCTTTGAAAGCCTGGTACTTGACTCAATTGGTCATCTGTTCAAGAATGTCATTGTCGAGGAGCAACATGGGTTTGCCTCGGGTAGATCAACTACATCAAACTTAGTCCTGTACAGCAATTTCCTGAGTCATTCTTTATCACAAGGTAACCAAGTTGACAGCATTTATCTGGATTTCCGCAAAGCGTTCGACTGTGTCGACCATACTATTCTCCTTTCGAAGTTGTCGGGTTACGGGATCAACGGACAGCTGTTATTATGGTTCAAGTCCTATTTAAGTGAGCGGGAACTGGTTGTCAAGTTCAGACAAGCTACATCATCACCCTTTGCTGCTACTTCTGGGGTGCCTCAAGGGTCACATATGGGACCCTTCCTCTTCAGTATATTCATTAACGACATTGTTAACTGCATTGATGTAAATTGTCTCATGTTTGCAGACGACATTAAGATTTTCGACGTGGTGAAATCTGGTGTTGACAGTGAAAGAATTCAAAATTGCCTTCTTAAGATCAATGAATGGTGTCAAGACAACGGGATGCTGCTTAATTACAAGAAATGCGCTGTGATCACCTTCTACCGTTCTCATAATCTAATCATAGCAGACTACAAGATCAACAATGAGATACTTCCACGTAAAACTGTAATTCGAGACCTTGGAGTGATCTTCTCTACAAATCTTACCTTCCATGACCACTTGGATTACATTTGCAAGAAGGCTTCTAAATCCTTGGGCTTCATACTCCGCACATCAAGGCACGGCCTCTCTGTTACTGCCTTAAAGTACTTGTACGTTACACTTATCAGATCAGTCCTTGAGTATTGCAGTCCAGTGTGGTCACCCTACCTGATTGGACAGGTTGACCGACTACAAAAACTTCAAGAGCGTTTCCTTCGTGTAGTTGGAACTAAACTTGGATTTGATTATCACTCAGTTCCATGTCAAGAAGTCGAGATGATGCTGAACCTCCACCAATTGGCGCTGAGAAGAGATGCGGCTGATGTGGCTTTTCTTACCAGCATCCTCAACGGGACCATATCCTCTCCCAGTCTTCTCAGCTGCATTAATCTCCGTGTTCCGACTGGGACCCGTTCTAGAAACTTGTTTTGCCTAGCTTCCTGTTCTACTAACTACGAGTTCAACAGTGTCATCCCACGTCTTCATCGGCTGGGCAATACGATATCCGAAGACATTGACTTTTTTGTCTCCAAGCCGGGATTAGCGAAGCGGAAGTACCTGAAAATGCATCACTAGTCATAGTTAATTAAGTTCATAATTAATTGTTAACGTGTTCTTTCATTGTAGGATTAGCATCATTGTTGAAGGTATAAATTGTTATAATGAACTATTTATTATTTCCAAAAGTTACTGTATATGTGGCCTAAATATTTATTTGTATACTCAGCATGTTATTGTTATTAGAATTGTTGTTTATATTTAATGTTAAAATTATTTTGTTGTTGTTGTTGCCTTAAATATGTATATAATTTGTTATTGCAGTATTGTAACGTTTATGGTTGTTATTGTTGTTATTAATAGGACTTATTATTTATATTAGTTAACTTTATTGTTGGTGTACTGCAAAGTTGAAGGACCACTATTAATTAATTATTATATAGATGAATGAGTAAAACTATAGCATTATATAACCACTATGTAATATATTGTAAAAATGGTGAAACCGTAAATAAATAAATAAATAAATAAATGTATAGATAATACAACTAATGTAAAGTTACAAATATATACATATATATTTGCTTTATATATATTAACTTTTATATATATTTGTAACTTTATGGTTTGCAAAGGTATTTATACATTGAGATGGTAAGGGATCATTGTATTGATTCACACTTATTCAAGACTTATTTACTTATAAGGGAGTATTAATTAACTAAAACTGCAATATGTTCTTGTCACTAATGCATTCAATAAGTTTTCACTTGTATAAATTTGTACCGATACTTATTTCCTGTCAGTGAAGTAACATGTAACTTATTTGAAAGCTGAGCACTATAAATAGTTCAAAGTAACCAGCATAGAACACGCTATCCATTACTGCACTAGAAAATGTATTGCCATTTTCTCCAGCACAATAACAATGGTCATTCCGTTAGTGACGTTAACAGTCGCGTCGCGTGGTCCCTGTGACAACACACGGCGCTGAGTGACGGGGCCGCCACACGCCACGGCGCCACCACTCAAGGTCACTGATTTGTAACAATACCGAGTTGGCTCTCAGTTTGGGGCGTTATAACCCACATACATACATACATATTTTCACAAAAGGTTTAGTAAAACCAGGTGATTGCTTATATTTATTTTACTTGTTATTAGATCATTTAATACAAGATAAATTTTATTCACTGAGCAGGGAACGTTTGCTTGAAATTCCAAGTTAAATGTTTGCATACCAGTTAGACTAGTTAACATATTTTTATGTAGATTGGTTCTTAAAAGTAATTATGTAAACTGTACAAAATTATTTCAAATGATTTTCGTGCTTTTTAAGGAGAATTTGAATGAACCAAGTATTCCTAAATTTGATTGACATCAAATAAAAATGTATATCAATTTGTGTTCTTTTCATAATTTAAATTGTATTGTTTAATCTCTATTATAGTAAATGGAAAACATCCAAGTACACTGCAAAGATATAAATTGCCTTAACTATTACAACGATCTTTTATGATACAACTGTTTTCTCTTAAACAAATTTGTTCCAATTCTCAAAAGGAAATGGTATCACTATTTCACGGAAATAGCGGGATATCCTGTTTTGTTGTTTCAGCCTACACAATCTCTATCTCTGGTACAGTAATCAGCGATGTCGTGGATCAAAATACCACTACTTCAAGTTAATTTTAAGTATACCGTACTTAAAATTAAAATAGTGGCTTATAGGGTCAGAAGCCCTAATTATGATATTACAGTAGTTTAGACCATAGTGGATTACCGGATTACCGATACTTCTTCACAAAAGTTTCCAGAAGTTTGATTTTTTATTGATAATGTTAGAGTAAAATCGTTTGCGTACATAGTCCATCTCCTAAGCACTGTTTACAATCCTGTATTCTTAAGACACCCGTTATGAATGTTTTATTGTGTCTATTGGTAAAACCTATATCGAGCTATAAGGTGTAACTTTTTTTAAAGGAATCATAATCCTTGAACAATGACCTTGAGCTATAGCGACCAATTAACATAACGTAGAAAACATTGGCACACAGGAAACAGAAATAGAATTGGCAATGACAAAAAACGGTAACGGATGTTCACCACCCTTTTAAGGTTTAATAAACTTTCAATAGTGCTCACCTCCCACCATCTAGCTTAAACCCATGTGATTGTTTTGTTTGTCCATAAGTTGAATGAATATTTTCTCTCCTGTCTAAATTTTCTTATTTGGTCACCACCTCAAAGAAGATTGTCTTCACTCGTTGCCAATATTCGACTCTCTGAATCCAAATACGTGTTTTGTGCAAAGCAAAGTAGATTATTATAATCCCAATACTTTTTATGGAGAATCTTCCGTGTTATTAATCATTAAGTTTGTCCATATTGCTGTGTCCCCTATTGTTTGGGGCAAACGTCTTCAGCTTGAACTCTCTTCTATCATCCAACAGTTTGTGCAACACCCAAAAATTATCTGGCTTTCGCGTTCCTTAATACCAACACTTCGTTTACTGCCACACTATACGTTTTAATTAATATTTGTCATCCTCACTTAATGTAATTATTCTAAATCAAATTAAAATACATACTTTTTCTATGTAATCAACGTATGCGTTTCTTGAATCACAACTCATTGCTCATTTTCCCCGCTTTACGATGCAGACACTTTTTTATTTACATACATGACAAATTTTTTGTTTTTTAAATGATGAAGTAAAACTCAGCTATCAATTCGTAATAATTTGTTAGATTAGTAACGCTCCTAGTGGATTTTTATGTGATTAGATACCATGAACAAGTTTTATTTTATTTTGAACAGAAATTCTGAATGAACAAAGGTTTGAATTTAGAAAGGAGGCCATCTTAGATTTTCTACATTTGAGGTTTTATGGGGTTTCAATATATTTTTTTTAAATTAAAACTTTAAATTACATAATTTTGTGTACAAACCTTGCAATGGCTAAAAAAAATTAACAATTGAGTATAACTGTTAAATTATCTTGAGTGGTTGCTGATAAAATTCATTTAAGCCCTGTAATTTAATAGGACCTCAAACCAAAACAAAACATATGCATTATTAAGAACTAGGCCTACATAAAAAACAATCTTGTAAAAATGGCTAAGAAAATAAAGTCCTATAAGGAGTACATGGAGAGAAATGTCTTTTGAGTTCGGCGAAAGGTAAAATTGTTCCGATGCTAGTTTAAGTTACCTTTAATTTAAGACATAACCATGAAAATCGGTCTGATAGAATTGCTGGAAGGACTGGATTTCATTTACAGTAGACTCCCTCTTATCCGGCCACCTCGGGACCAGGACACGGCCGGATAATGAATTGGCCGGTTAAACCGATGTTTATTTAAGAACGTAAACCTACAATTTTATATGGCCTAAATATAATTATCACTTGAAAAACAACTTGAAATACATTCGGCTTACTGTATATGATTTATAGCTAACATCCGACGCCCATGAAATCAACAACAAACCTAAACTAATAATACAGTAATTCGTTTCTTTATTGTGATCAACTGGATTGTAGGTCCAAACACATTGGCATTCCGTCCAGGACGTTACATTTGAATTGGATTGAGAACGTCAATATGAAATAACGTTGAATAGATTGTTACAGTAAAGAAAAAAACTACGTTTCCGGCAAAACACAGCCGGTTAAAGCGATGTTGAGATAAAAATGGCCGGTTAAAAAGATGTAATTTTTGTGTTAGGGTAGGCCGGTTAAAGCGGAGACCGGTTAAAAGGTGGCTAAGAGGGAGTCTACTGTATAGCGAATTTCCCTAAAGGGAATACGCTATTACGGTTGTAGTCACGGTATGACCTAAGCCCAGGACCATGATACTTTTTCGTATTGAGGTTTTGAGAAGCCAAAAACACTGTTCGTTCAAATTGATATATGTTTCCAAATGGCATGTGGCGTAAATGGCATATGTTATGGCATGTATGAGTTTTGTACGGAGTCCTGGGGCTACAGTTGATTTGCAGCATTTATTTATGTGCCCGTGAACATATTAACTTTCGAACGGAACCTCAGATTTTGATGAAATTCTTTATAGGGGTGTAAGGCAGCATCTAATTGAATGAGTTCGCGAACCAGCATGATTGGACCGTGGGAACGGGGTTTTATGGGGTTTAAAAAGGGCAAAAAATGGGTTTTTGGCATTTTTTACCTTTATTTATAAAATTCAACAATTTTAACTTAAACCATTTAAAAGAGCTTAAAAAACAAACAATTTAGTATTTTGAATTTTTTAGCTAGATTAAATGGTTGTGGAGAAAATCCAAAAAATATGTTTTCCATTTTATTCTAAGGGAAATCAACAAAACCTTATATCTTACTTATTTATTGACATATCTTGATAAAATTTGGTATGTACATTCATTAGAAAGCGTTTAACTTATATTCAATTACAAAACGCATACCGTATGGCGGCAAACCTACGTACTTACCTCTATGGGGTTGTTGGGAAAATAAAAAGAACACCATAACCTGATACAATTTTGTATTTATATGCACTAGGTAGGGTTTAACTTATATTTACCAATAAAACCCATATGGCGGAAAACCTACATACTCTCATCCCATGGATTTGATGGGAAAATAGAAAATATACCAAAATTCCATTGGAAATTCGCTGAGTACGCAGGTCTGCTGCGACGGGGGTATTAGTTCCATAAGAATAATAACACGGGGTAAACTTTATCTGTCCATATCTCCGGAACCATTGATAAAAATAACACCCCCCGTCGCAGCAGACCTGCGTACTCAGCGAATTTCCAAATTAGTAATATTAATTTTGACCAGCTAAACTTGTAAACGAAATTTCATCACGTGCTCATAAATAGGGAAATAAATGTCTATTCTCCTTAAGATAAATAAAGGGAAAGAGTATGCAGGTATGCTGCCATGGGGGACACTAAAAGTAGGTTTTTTGCATAGAAAAAATTTATTTCGACCATATAAAGCCATATCATAAATTTCATCAATATCTGTCCATAAATAAAAGAGTTTGCCTATTCTCCATATGATTAACATGGGAAAAGAGTATGCAGGTTTGCTGCCATGATAAGTACAAAAACCAAGATTTTACCTTAAGTAGATGAATCTGAACCAAATGTGAAACCGGACTCAACGCCTTCGACAGGGCAAAGCCCTTGGAAGCGAGTCAAAGGCAGAGGCCGGCTCAAAGGAAGAGCGGAAGGGACCCAAGAAACACTCAAGAGCTGGCCAACAGAATCCATTTATTTTCATCTGTAAAATTTATTAAACATGGTTTCACAGACATTCACAATAAATACCTTAACTTGATAAAGAACCATCTGAATTGTTAATAATATTTCAAATAACATTTGTTTGAAAGTGTTGGCAAACATCATAATTAAAGATTTGGTTCTGCTTAAAATTCGTAAATGTTGTTTCTCTCTTTTTTTTGAATTTAATTTAACTTGAAAAAAAATTATGATTTCATGATTTCATAATTTAAATGCAAGATGGCCTCCAATAACAATGCTGAACAATAAATTAATAAATAAATACACACATTGACATTCACATAAAAAACGATACAATAATTAATGATTTACGGAAATTATCGCCTGAGAATAACGTTCCGCAACAGCGGTTAGTGAAAAAACTTAGTTAGGCCTGCCAGCCTAGCCCACAGATAGGGCACAGCCCTCAAGAAAATCTCTTGAAAAATTGAAATGTTGAAAATTGAAAAGTTTGAAATTAATTAAAGAAAATTTTAAATTGGCAAAAAAAATTATTTATGATAGATTTGTCTCGGCAGTGATTTAAAATGGGAAAGCCAATTCCACCCGGTATCCTCCTGCTGAAAAGGGCGGGCTCCTAATTGGATTTAGACCTTACACACTAAACAAGATCAATTTAACAATATCTGAATTTGTACTATTACAAGAATAAAGTCCTCGCCTGACATGGGCCCAAAACTTCACACCGTTGTTGGTTAGGCAAGATGGAAAGTCCAGGTGGAATCACTGCACTGAGGTGGTGGATGGCACGCAGTAGTAATGGTTAACACTGACCTCAACCGCAGACAGAGCCCCGAGATTAGGCCTACCAAGGTAGACTGGGCGGTGGAGCCGGAAGGTGCAGGTGACCCCAAGGTGAATAGGCCTACGGTGGACATGGCCTGGGCGGCGGAGTCAGCCGGCGTAGGTGGACATGGGCCCCAGCAGGTGTAGTACTAGGTCAGCGGGCAGTATGGATCCATGCCGTGTGGCGCAGTGGTCATCAGGCCAAGAGTTGGGTGGGCAGGATCAGATCATCTCGGTTCAGCGGGCAGCGTAACCGCCATCCATGGGCCCTGTCACAATTCCACTCACAATAACAAACGGTTCCTAAACCCTGTGTTACAATGTGTTACTTGTTTCTGTATTTTTACATTTTTTATTCCTAACCCAATTGCATTGAACTTGTTTAGCCAAAAATTGAGGATAATTGAAAAAGCAGATCAGTTCCGTAATGCAATGCAATAGCCTAATGAGTAGCCTAATTATTTATTTTCTCCTTGCATGAGTTTGGTTTGTTACAGTTTTCATGAAACAACTTGCACACTGTTACTGGTTCATACATGAAAGGCCTATCTATGTCTGTGAAATGGGTGAAGTAACTTGTATAAGCATAACACATTAAATTTTTACACTTAAAGCTCATACAAAATGTAAACTACAAAATCTAAAAGGAACTTACAGTTTAGGCTAGGCTAGGCCTAGTCCAAGCAAAAGTGACAAAGTGGCTGGATTCTGTCAACCAGCTCCGAGTGACGGGTTTTCCAAACACACAAAAATGACTAACAATAAACACAATTTCTTGCACTTGGTGAACAATTATCACCTTAAATCTGAATTGAAATTGTCCTAACCTCAACTCGGATGTTCCAGCAGAAACTCACACTGCCCTTTTGGCAGAGTGGGAAAGAAGAAATTTCTCCTTTTTTTGAAAAATTACAACAAATAATAACTCTGTGAACGATGGACATACATCAATATGAAATAGGGAAAGATGAATCTTACTTACCCGTGAATTGTGTCTTCTTAGAAGTACGCCATCTCGTAAAGAGACGGAAATAAGAACCTTTCGTGGCACCGACCAACGACAAAGTGGGAAGAGCAAAACTTTTTCATGAAAATTTTTACTACGCCGGAAGCCACAGAACACGAGGAAAGCTTTCTAGAACCTTCCAAAACATCTGGACCAAAAAAAACTGGCACTTCCGCCAGGCTTGAAAGAAACAGAATTGGAAAGCAAAACGGCCTCGGCAAGACCGACGGCCAGTGCACTGTGACGTGAGGCAAATACAGTAAGAAAATCCAATGAATTTTCAACTTCAAAATTTGCCACGGCACAACCTCCCCCACGAAAACCAAACCTCCGGGGAGAAGGTACCAAACGGTAAGTGAACCTCCACCTTCCAGAGGGAACACTTACCTCCGGGAATTTTGCTGGGCCCAGCACTGGTAACAAGAAAATGACAGTGGAGGACACGGTCCACGGGAAAGAAAGGGTGATCAGACCTCCCATTCCGTAGGACCTCCGAAAACGGACCCTCAATTGGAGGGTACATCCTTACCCCGGAAGGCCTTCAGTTGGGAAACATGAGCCTTCCTGAACACAGCACCCGAGTCTGGGTGACCAAGTCTCACAGTCACAGGCGATAGGAACTTCAGAATTCTGTAGGGTCCAGACCAACGGTAGCAAAGTTTAGCAGCTCTCTTGTCGGCGGCAGAACTTAACGGGTGAGTCTGACAAAACACAAGGTCTCCGACCTTGAACGGGTTGGCGAGGCGACCCTTATCGTAGCGTTTTCGAACTTTCTCCCTACTGCGCAGCAGGTTTCTTCTCGCTGCACGCCAGGCACGGCAGACGTCCCCGCTCCCAGGTGAGGGCAAAAGGTCTGAAACGCATCACAGGTTTGAGAGCGGTGACGAAGGCGGGTATCCCAAAAACAATTCGAAAGGGACGGCCTTGTGGCTCTCATGTTTCGCACTGTTGAATGCCAGTTGCAACCATTCCAGTGATTCGTCCCAAGTGGTTTGCCGTTCGGCATGGAAGGCGATCAGGGCCGCTCTCAAATTGCGATTGAAGCGTTCAGCATGTGAGGGCTGGGGATAGTACGGCGACGTAGTAATGTGCTCGATGGCGTGGCCAAAACAGAATCTATGGAACTCCCTAGATGTGAACTGGGGACCATTGTCAGTGACCATTTGCTCAGGTACACCGAAATTCTGAAACAAACGGGACCTCAAAGCCTTAATGGTGAGATCTGTCGTGGCCCTACGGAGTGGGAACAACCAACAAAATTTTGAAAAGGCGTCCACGCAAACAAGTAGGTAAGTGTTACCAGACCTGCTACGGGGAAAAGGTCCCACGTAATCAATGAACACCTTCTCAAAGGGGCGGCTGGCCACGTCCGAGGACAAAAGTCCGATTTTCGTGTTCTGAGCGGGTTTGCTCAAGCAACACAATCGACAAGCTCTCACTCTTTCGGCGATGTCTTTATCCATGCCCTTCCAGATAAACTCTTTTCGGATCTTGGCGATAGTTTTGTGGATGCCCAGATGACCCCCCAATTGAGATGAATGGAAGTAGGAGAAAATCATGGGCACCAGGACACTGGGGACAACAATCCGAGTGCCACCTCCCACACGTGGGCGGCAGCAGAGGACCCCCTTGGAGAGAGAGTAAGGCGGGCGAGGCCCCACTCCCTCAATTTCCTGCATGATAGGCCCCAGCTCTGGATCTTGACGCTGGTAGGGAGCAATATCCCCGAAAGCCAAAGGAAACTCCAGGAGGACAGTCCCACACAACGGATTCTCCGCAGGAGACGGGGTGTCATGATACATGCGGGAAAGGGCATCGGCAATGATGTTTTGCGTCCCTCGCACATGCTGCACCTTGAATTTGAAAGCGGCAATTTTCACCACCCACCTGCCAATTTTTCCAAGCTGCCTGGGGTGAGAGAGCAGCCAAGACACCGCTCGGTTGTTAGTCTTGAGCAGAAACTCGGCATGTTCAAGAAAACGGCGGAACTTGTCCATTCCGAAAACTACCGCCAGGCATTCAAGCTCGTACACGGAAGATGCCTTTTTCTCGGCCTGGGTCAAGGTCCTGGACGCAAAAGCGATTGGCTGCCTTTCGCCATCAAAGGTCTGGGACAAAACGGCAGCGATGGCGCTGGAAGAAGCATCCGTTTGGAGAATAAACGGCCGGGAAAAATCTGGCATCCGCAACACCGGGGGTTGCATGATCGCCTCCTTGAGCCGGTCAAAGGCCAACTGCTGGTCTTCTCCCCACTCAAACTTCGCTCCTTTCTTCCGGAGGGCGTTAAGAGGGGCAGCAATCTCAGCCACCTTTGGGATGAACCTGCGGTAAAAATTGACCATCCCAATGAAACGGGCAACTCTCTTTGCATCCTTCGGTGCCGGGAAATCGCGGATGCCCTGAGTCCTGGCATGGTCGATACGGATTCCCCGGGAAGAAACCAAATGGCCCAAAAAGGAAATTTCAGATTGGGCAAAGGATACCTTTTCGGGGTTAGCAGTGAGCCCAGCCCCACGCAGCCGTTTCAGCACTTCTTCCAAATGTTGGATATGCTCCTCAAAGTTCTCACTGTACACCAACAAGTCGTCCAAATAATTGAACACATATTTGAATTTAATGTCATGGAAAATCGAATCCAACAAGCGTGTCAGGGTTTGAGCTCCCACGGCAATTCCCATTGGGACACGCGTGAATTGGTACAGATTCCATGGCACACAAAAGCTGGTGACATGTCGGGACTCCTTCTTCAAAAAGATCTGGTGATAGGCCTGATTCAAGTCAAACACAGTGAAAAATTTCGCCTTTCCAAACCAGTCAAAGGCCGAATGGAGGTCAGGCAGCGGCACACTGTCAATCTCGATCTTCGAGTTTAACTTACAGTAGTCGAAGACAGTGCACTGTGACGTGAGGCAAATACAGTAAGAAAATCCAATGAATTTTCAACTTCAAAATTTGCCACGGCACAAATGTAGCTAAATACCAAGTTTCATCCAAAAATATTGGTTAATTAATTAAATATTAACACACCCTTATTCTTCATAAGATTAACATTGGAGCCCCAAAAGACAATGTACTGTCTTTAGACTTTGTAATATCTCGGTAACCAATGGAGATAGAGCAAAGCTTCAAAATACTAAATTGTGTGTTTTTTTGAGCTAAATCCAATGGTCAAAATAAAAATTTAAAATTGTTCAAATTTACCTAAGAAAAATGCAAAAAACCCATTTTTGGGGTACAAAACCCCCCAAAGCTACCCCTTCCGGTAGGTCGACATGTCTGGTTTTCGAACTCATCCGAATAAACATAGGATTACACATCTCTACCAAATTTGGTGTCGATCGGACCATTTTTACGAGAGTTATCTTGTCTAGGGACACATATATACATATATATATTTCTAATTGTGCCAACCATGATGGTCTTATGAATCATTTCACATAATGCTGGTCCATGGGACCCCCTGTTTATTTCCATTACTAAACAATGTTTTGTGTATATATAAGGTTATATTAGTTATTTGCAACCTTCCGAATCTACATACAGTTAGATAAAACGTTTATACAGTAGTTTTTGGAATATCCTGGTCCATTGGTAATACCTACACTTTGTTGGTCCTTTTATACAAAGTTGTACAACCATAAGTACCAAGCTGGTCCTTGAAGAAGAGGGGGGCAACGGCATTCCGATTGGCTAAAATGAAAGAGGAGAAGGGACCAACAAACTTGGAGTTCCTGCCAAAGACCAGCATATTACTTTAAGAAGTGTATATATTGTTTAATACATGTACATAAGTTAAATATAATACTTAACTATAAATAGTTTAACGAGATATTCAACACAAAACTTATTGGCAATAGGGAGAGGTACATTAAGGAGGTGTATTACAGGGATCACTCTTAAATATTATTATGAAAGAGAAACTAAGAAAATAACACATGACTAACGCTATTATTTTATTCGCGGTAAGAATTTTTAGAGTATAAACTGAAACAGTATTTGAATGTTTTTGTATCATTATTATATACGGTTTTATATTGTATCTCATCTAGATAAGCCTCCCCACTTAAAGTAATTTCAAATTTAAAAATCAAAGAGTAATACAATGTATGTTTAAAATAACTTTAAGATATATGTATTTACAATTTTAAAGATTATACGATTCTAACATGTCACGAGTCTTTTAAACGCGAGCACTTTGCCTGCATGAGTGGCGAATGGCTGTTCACTGTCGTGCTAGTATTTTAGTCCCGAGTCATTGACAATGATAGCTGTGCTGTAGTACGGTGTCTTATCAGTCACCGCGCACATGGCGTGGTGCGGCAGGTCGCGCGTGCGCGTATTCATTCCAGAGGACAACACCACTAATAGCTGCAAACATAATTAAGTTTAACTGGTCCACATACTAGATGAGTTGCGCATTCATAAAATAGTGACAGCATATTTTTGCTTATAATTGTTACTTGGACCATGAAAACATGGCATGGAAGGGCTACGCATTAAAACGGCGCGGCGAAATCTTGTTACATTAAGGTTTGAGGTAGAACGTTTTTTTAGAACTCTATTACATGGGCAAATTACGGAAAACTAAAATATTAAATATGGTTTGGGACCGTACATCACAAAAACTACCTACATTATAAAATGTAAATACAAGTATTTAACTGTTAATACTTTTTACCAATGTTGTTGTTAATCCGTCGTTATCTATATTAAATTCTCAGTATATAACATTAAGTAACTAGATAAATCATTGTTTACTTATTAGCAAAGCGATGGCAAGTACAGGCTATTCATACTGTAGGTTAAGAACTCTGAGACTGTGCACTACTTTAGCCACGGATCTCCGTAAGCCGAACGGCCCGATACGGAACAGAGAAACACTGTACCGCTTTGTTGTCATTAAGACATACAAACAAACAGCATGTGATATTGGTTATATTACCAGTCATTGTCCAGTATCGTTATGCTACGGACGTGAAATAATATCTGGTCCTACATGTAGCTGTAGAACCAGATATGTTTTTTTGTGTTATTACTAAAACGTGAACGATTAGTGTAGTTAAATTATTTTAGTTTATGTGTTTGTGTTTAATATACCGGTACATGTATTTACCTTTTTAAAATATATTTTTAATGTGTCACCCGACAGTAAAACTACGTTTGTTTTATTATAATTTATCTTAAGGTTTATTATTAATATCTGAAATTTTGAAATACCGGCGTTCTTTAAAAGTTATGTCCTAATGTTCTAGTGCTCCTTGAAAAACGCAATCTTTGGATTACTTAAATGATCGTAAGTAGCATTTTTTAAGAAAGGTATTATTTGATTATTACACCAGATATGTCAAAGTCTATGAAATAATAATGATAATTTAAACGTTTATTTTAGAGCTTTATTTGCTCTAATAGTTTTAATAACTGCTGTTTTGAAAGTACACATTGGAAAACAATATTTTTATCTAAAAAAAAAGGTCGTTAGGATAAAAGTCCATGACAAATGTGAACTTAACATAACAACTGGTAACAGATTTTAAAATTAGCAAGTGTAAACAAGAGAAATGGCAGGATAGCAGCTTAACAAAGCTTTTTAGGTCAGATATTTACATAATTATTTATTTTTTTACTTTTGTACCAGTAATCATAAATCAAAGCCTGAAAACCGCTTTTTCTGACATCCCGTATACAGGAAAACTACTAATCAAATCGGTAGGCAAAATATGGTTTGCCTTTAATAATAATTTATTTAAATGTACATGGAAGTAAAATTCTTCAAAATAAAAGTTTGTTAAGTTGAAGAAAAAAGTGTTATAACATGTTTCTGTATTAGTCTTATATTTTCCGATTGACTTTTTATAATGTTAGATTGTTATGGTACTTTATGTTAAATTTTTAGAATTATTGAACAAAACATAACAGTTATTGAAAGGAACCCAAACTCATCTCTAGATTATCTGTTTACAAGACTACAGTACAAAGCAATTTATTTAAATAAATTCATAAGATATGCTATCAGATTGCAGCTAAAAGTAATCTTTTCTAGTGAGCTCTTAAAAACCGTTAAACTTGTGTAGTGACCCTTGATGTTTTATCTCGTTGAAGTATTGAAATAATGTTAAAATGTTTGGAAATGTTTTGAAAGTTGATTTAGATATAAATCTGATTTTGTGATTTTATTACAAACAATCGGTGTGATCCGGGTGTCTGAGACCACACTTAAAACCCCTTTAATATTTACAGAATTAAATTTTTGCAAAAACAAATTTTTTCATTATAGGTAAACCGTTTGTAGCTTATCAATTGATAGGGTGCACCGTACCAGAAATAACCTTTCTAGACCGGAAGTCACTAAATTTAAATTAAAAAAAACACTTTTATGGTATTTAATTATTCTACATGCAATGTTAAGACAAATTTACGATTTAATTTTCATCAATAATCCTAACGGTACAAATTTAGTCGTAAAGTTATTATAAAACTACATGTACAATCCATAAATGCTATAAGTATGGGCTTGTATTTAGAATTACTTAAATCCGGTCTGGAAAGGTTATTTTGGTACAGCCTGTATACATTAAAATTAGTGTTAATTGATAGAGCGTAACTTGTTTACCTATTATGGCACGAATTGTTTTTGTAAAATGTTATTATGCAAATTTTTAAACGGGTGTACTGGAGGTCTAGGACATCCCATATATATTAAGTTTAGCAAATAATAT
This sequence comes from Neoaliturus tenellus, assembly GCA_030545055.2. Taxonomy (NCBI): domain Eukaryota; kingdom Metazoa; phylum Arthropoda; class Insecta; order Hemiptera; family Cicadellidae; genus Neoaliturus; species Neoaliturus tenellus. The sequence continues at coordinate 170,911,507 of CM061531.1, read as the reverse complement.
TTATTTACTGATTCCAGTGAATAACAGTCATTGAATCTGCAAGTAAAGCAATCATACTTTATACTCTGGGAGTACGTGATAAAGTATACCGAAAGGAATTTTCTGTATCGAGTGATGAAAATAGATTTGATAACATAAATAAATATAAACGTTATATTTTACAGATTTATTTGCTTTGAAATTTTTTAATGACTGCTGTTTTGAAAGTACACAGTGGAAAATGATATATTTTTCTTTTTTAATTAAGGTTGTTAGGATAAAGGTCAATGACAAATGGAAATCAATCTGCTTACCTTATATATCTTCGTCAACAAAAATGTCGATTGCCAGAAGGTTGATTATGAAGTTTTCTTTCAGATTTAAAAGTCGACAATTTGTAGACTATCCAAGAAATTATAAAATCGCTACTTAAACAAATTTTTGTTATATTTTTATTTTGACTTATGCCTAAATTAAACTGAATATCATAAACTACTGAAAAATGTGATGCTACATACTAATTTGTTTGTTTGATAAGTAGACCTAAAGGACTTCAGTAGACTTATTAAGTAGTTTATTAAGTAGAAGTAATTTAAGGGTAAATCGCATATGGGAATGCCATATAAACGTCATTATTTACATTTTTCAAATACATTTTCAAATACAATGAAAAGTAAAGTTTTACTTCTCATACACAATATTAAAAATATTTTAATCAATTATTAATCATTAACTAATTTGTCAATTCAATAGTAAGGAAAACAGTTTCACGTTGTATGACTATAAGTAATAAAGTAAGTTGTGTTAGAACTAATTAAATTAAAATTCCTCATAATCTTTTAGTATACAAGTAATTCTCATAAATTCGTAGTGAGTTAAAAGTAGTTATACAAAAATTCACGATTCAGATTCAGGATTCAAGAGCATAATAAAACCATAAAAGAAAAAGGGTTAAATGTATTTATTCGTCATAATATAATTAGACAAAACAGTTATACAGTTTGCCTATTACACAAACATAGAGTAATTTTGCAAGTTTTTGGAGGAGTAAAAAGGGTTTATTGGTTAAAGCTTTGTATTCTGCTGAATAATTAATTAAAATTAATTGTAAGCCTAATATTACAATATACCGGGTGTCCACAAAAGAAGTAAACAACTTTGCTTAAACAATGCAGTGAATTTTCAATATTTTATAAAGAGTAATATACACCATTGGAAAGATAAAAACCTCAAGTTTGTCCTGTATATTAGAAGTGCTCAATATGTGAGCCACGGCTTGCTCTGGAGTGATCAATTCTAAAGTCTAATTCTGACCAAACTTGAGCATCAGACGTCTCTGGTCTTCCGGAGCTCTTCCCTTTTCTTAAGTAATCAATCATTTTGAATTTTCGATGCCAATCGTATACTGATTTTCTATTTAGAGGGGTTTTATGATATTTTGTCAGAAAAATGACGAATAGTTGTAGCAGATAGAGTACTTTCAACTTCCAACAAACAGAAAGACTTTTCAGTAAGCGTATTAACCATTTTCATCCAAATTACTTAACAGCGACTTTTTCCACATTGTTGGCATTGTTGACAACAGTCAGCTTTGTGGGAAAAACTTGAAGTGTTTTCCAAACTATTTTTACCAACCGTGGCGGTGTCGGATACGCAGTTTATATTTAATTGACGTACAAAGCAGTGGCGGCTCCAGAGCCGAATTTCGGGGGGGGGGGGGGGGGGGCATTGCCTCCCGTGGGGGGGGGGGGGGGGTGACCGTGGGTCATCGATATATACTACTGGATCGCGCGCTGCCCATAAGGCCCGTGTGGAGCGGGCCGGTCGTCGCACAGCGGAGTATTGCGGGTTGCATCCCGGGCGAATTGAAGGAGCTGGGTGGCAAGAGCGCCAGATCGTACTAAGCGTCATATGTGTTGCGTGGCCTTGAACTAAAGATGGCACTGGAGAACTTGCTGAAAACCAATGTATATCAGCTGATCAAAGCCTCCCATGACATTAACAGCTGATTTTAGGCGGTATCTCCCAAGAAAGCTGCATTTCGCGGTTATTTCTATGTTGGCTTCACAACGGACAGGTTAAGCTGAATTTATAGTCTTATTTTAGGTTTTTTCGTCTGGTTTTTGTCACATTTTCAATTGTAGGCTATATGTTGCAAATAGATTTTAGTATCTCGTACCTAGTTGTTTCATGTGTTATGATGTGTAGTATTAGCATTGCAAAAACAGTTTAATGGTAAAAAGTTGTTCAGCGTTTAATTTCGTATCAAGATGGAAGAAAGGGAGCGACATTTCTTTTCATCGGTAAGTATATTTTATTGTGTTAGGCACTACTTGTTTATTATCTTCTCTTTTCAGTTTTGAATTTATGTTCTTATCTTCTAAGGTTACAAACAGATTTTTTTACATTTTAGATACGGTATATTTGCATTATGCTATAGGTTACAATCGTCAATGGTTTTATGACATCATGTAGCCGCGATAGTTCCCCCATAGTAGGCCTAATTTAACTTAGAGTTTTATAATTATATTTTTTGTCATCTATATAATTATTTTATTTTATTTATGCCTATTTCATTATTTTGAAAGCAAAACTGTTTTAAACTGCAACTGTAGTTCATACGATTTTATTAATGCTAATAGTTAGTAGCCTATTATCAATATTATGCTTTCGTTTTCGTTATTATATTATTTGGAATAACAAATAATATAATAACTGTATGTAAAGTAAGGTACTGTAATGTAAAGGTACTGTATGTAAAGTTTATTATTTTATCAAACAGACAATTTTTTCAGTTTCGTAATAAAATTCAATTCAGTTTAGTGTAAAGGAAACAACTTCAAACTAACTGTAAAAGTTTGTAACTATTTTAAGGAAAGTGTTTTTCAATCACATTCAATTAATGATGAGTTTACAGGTTCTCATGTTATAATTCTGATTAAGTACATTTGTAAAGTATTTTTTAAGATTTTGTCCCATCACATAGCAAAAAGAAAAACATCAGAGGAAACAAAAAAGAATAATTTAGGATTAAGACAAAAAATTAACAACGACTATTTTGTTTTGTAACCTGTGAGCGTGTTTTAAGCTTTTTTATTACTTTTTGCAGGAGTTTATCAGTAATAAATTAATTTTTATACCTATATAGTTGTTTTATTTCATCCTAACAAATTGACTTTTTAAATACGTTAAACTTCTATTGGGTATATTAATAGATCTTTAGAATGTACAATAAAAGCTTTAAAACATATTAAATTATTGTTGGAGACTGTTATTAATATTATTCTAACTGGACGTGTAGTTAAGAAATATAGCCTAACACACAATAAAAATGTCCTAAAACTATTTTTCACCACGTGAAACAACGGCGTAAGTGACGCTACAATGCTATCGTGATTCGCTGCGGAGCGCTTTTGCCACCCACCGCCTTCAATTTTTAGTGAACGCAACCCTCGGCCGGCACAGCCGGCAGTGGCAGCGCGCGATCCAGTAGTATATATCGATGCCGTGGGTAGTGGAAAGGGGGGAGGGGTGGAAAGGGATGACGGGGGGGAGGTAATATAAATTTCTGATCACTGGTGGTATTATTATTTTTCATTATAAATAGTAATAAGATGAAAAGGATATGGGGAGGATAGCCTACTTTGAAACGATTTGCTAAATCTAACTATAGGCCTATTATTTTAGATATCTCATTGAAATCTAACTTCAGTCAAAGAATAGGAAAAATGACAAGAATACTCCTAAGCTCTCTGAATTTCTCAAAACTACCACTGTTTTGATAAAGAGACACTAAAATCCAGTCTATAACAATTTGTTAATTTCAAGGTTTGAGTGATTATGTATCTTCATAAATACATAACTATTTTTTAAGGGATATTTTTAATGTAAATCAAATGGGGTATTTTCATTCCTGTTTCTGTATTTGGACACTCTGAGGGGTTGCAGCAGAAACCAAGTACGCATCACGCAAATAACTGCAGTCAGTTGGAGTTATAATGTTTACATGTCATAATTTTACATGCTTCTCTTAAGCAATAGAACTAAACAGACTGATTTAAAAATAAAGTAAATGGTTAAAGTATTATGGTCATTTTGTCTTTTACAAAAAACAAAAAACAAAAAAAACGTTTCAATAATAAATCAGATATAGGTGTTAATTTGTTAAATGCACTTTAGCATTAAAGAAACAAATCCCGTGGGCCAATGTCGTCATGACTATCAAAACTTAACTCTGACTTTGAGCTCCTCTCCCCTATCAGAAGTTATTTTCATAAAAGCGGGATTTGAAATTTAATTTTACTTTCTAATACGACTAAGTTTCAATGTTAGTCCCTTATGGTTTCCAAGTGATCATATAAATCCAACAGATGTAGCTTCGCGATCTACCCCGTAGTAAAACCAAGTAGGCCTACGGTTGGCCTATTCCATCAATTCTAAATGATCACAGCTCAAACTTTATTCCCAGCAGTAAATACAAAATTAAAACTATTTGAAATACCATTCTGTTCCAAAAATAAGGCTATGGCTATGACTCTATTCAACAATCTTGACCAGACGACGACCTTCACAATAATCAATAATACCACCAATAAAAATACTGTCCTTCTCGTTGCTTTGCCCGTGTCGTCTGCTGTGAGCAGCGCAAAATCTTATTACGAGGGGCGTCTATATGCGGCGATGTATTTTTTCCCACGACCTTGAAATAAAGCGGTAGATTTTGTTTGAACTTTGCGTTTAATAGTGTTTCAAGCCAAAAATAAGTTTTTAAATAGCCTAAACCCCAGCAAAAATCAAATGTTGTCTAAAATTAAGTTTTAAAAATGTAATTTTTAACATTTGTTTTATGGGTTGCCATTTTTGTAACGGAATAAGAATGAAAGGTAAACAAAAATAAGAGAATACTACTTTTAAGCATTCTTATTGAATCTGTTGACTGTGAAGAGGTATAGCCTACAGTTGATTGTTGGAGTAATATTAATAGCCTGATTAGAATAACTTATAACTAAAGTAAATTAAAACCAACGAGCAAGATTGGGACACTGAATTTACAGTTTTATTTTTAAGCTCCCAATAAGTTTACTAGCAAAAACTTCTTGAGAGGGAAGGGGCCATGGCTCGATGCCCCCCCCCCCCACGAAACCAATGTCAACAATCCCGATCAGCTGATGGCATTCACAATACAGGCGTACTCGTCACAGTCTTCTCGTCCCTCATCCCGTTGTCCGTGTCGTCTGCCGCGCGCGCACGCAATTTATGTACCTCCAAAACTTCCTCAAAATGTAATAATGCTGTTATTAATCTCAATTAATACAAATTAAAGCTAAATACACCTAAACAATGTCAAACTTTTATTAAAAATATACAATATATGTGACTAAACTATAACGGCACGATTTTTTAAGCCCCCAAAAAATGACTGGCCGAAAATTCTTGGGGGGGGCCATGGCCCCCATGGCCCCCCCCCACTGGTACAAAGTTGTTTACTTCTTTTGTGGACCCGTTATTTAAATGTAATGTGTTGTTTTTACCCAATTCAAAAGTAATCAATAATTGTAATAGAAATTATAAATCTGAAACAAATAATAAAAAAAATTAAAATACCATAATGAATTAAAATTATAAGAAAAAAATACCGGTTCCACCTGATCGATAACCAATTATAGGATAATCATACAAGTGCAATGACATAAAATTATAACAAAACACTGTAGAACCTTTTGGTGGTTTATTAGATTGAGACAACCATGCTCTACAATACGAGTATAACTATGTTTCTCTGGTGTCTGAGGTTCTAATTATCTGTTCGTATGCGTATTTTTCATTAGATTTCCACAACTACTTGAGGTATTCGGAGGTATTTGATTGTGTATGAACTAACGGGAAGCCCCTATGGGAACGATTGTTTGGCATTTAATACATTAAATTGGCTTGTCTTTCTTGGATATAAGTATATCTGTCATTAATGGAAAAATAAGGATGTCTATTAGGATGAATATTGTGTAAAACAATATAGTTTTACTTATTAATTTTAATATATCTATCATCCCCTATTTTGAAATTTTGATCAATTAGAAAAACTAATAAATAAAAAAATATGGAATATTTTTTGAAATAGTATTGAACACTAAAATTACCTAAATTTGATTATCTAACAATAACTATACATACATACAAATATTGAATTAATCTGACCTTTCATCTTTGAGAAATTGAAGTTTTCATAAACAAAATCACTCACATTGTTAGTTTCCTTGAAAAAAACCAACATATTTTCCTTTACAACATATTCAATTAATTAGTGATTTATGGTCACGTTTGTTTAAACATTAGGAAATTTTATTTTAACAGTTTTTTTAAAATTTTTTTATTTGAACACTTTAATATTATTTAAAAAGATATTTAGTTTTAAAATTTAAAATAGCCACCATTTGAATTGGACAAAGTTATAAATGACAACATTTAGCAATGAAACCGTCTTGACGTACCTAATAGACACGCCACGGTATAACTCAATACTTAAAGTGGTATTGAATATTGTGTATCAAGCAAAAATCACAAATGGTCAGTCAGATAGAAAATTAAGTAATGAAAATGGTTAGAGTGTAAACTTTGTTTGTCTGGATGTAACGGACAAAATTTACAAAAGGGTTCCAAATGCCTTCCCCGTAAGGTTTGATAAAAAAGAGCTCCTATTATTAACACCCTGAATTATTTTCTCAATGAACCACCATTCATAGGTCTCAAATTAGGTGGTCTTAGTTTTATGCTTTAAATTAGACATTCTGTGCTTGTTTTTATCAAAGTGAGGTCTTGGATCGCAATAAAGTTTTTATTGCAACGATTGACAGATTACTTTGTTAACTTAAAATTATGAGGTTTTTTAACGGTAGCTTTAATGGCAGGGTGACCAGCTACGATGGTTCCAACTATTCCAGGTTATTTTACAGGCCTAAATTATAAAGGCCCATGTAATTTGTAGACATATGTTCTCTAAGGCTTTCCTTAGCCACTAGCCACCATTTTGCTTTCATACTTAATAATAAATTTTATTTCCACAATGGAAATTTATATTGATTTCATGTTTGACATGGAACTATGCCACAATAATGTCTTCTTGATTAGCATTATACGTGCTGGTACTGATATTCAGGTTGAAATAATGAAACGTCTTCCAACACTACTCGATATATTTACACTTATACAGTATAAGTGTAAATATATCGAGTAGTGTTGGAAGACGTTTTATTATTTCAACCTGAACAATAATGTCCCAAAGCAGAATCGCTTTTTAGATGTTTATTATCAAAGTGTACTCTATTTGAATGTTTAAATGTATTTAAGGGTGAATATGTCAAAAATCAGACCGTATATTTCAACAAAAATATAAAAAGGCACAGAAGAATTTATAAATTTCGTCATCTAACCAATGACACCTAGATCATAAGATAGAAAAAAAAACCAATGAAGAAAATACTATTTTGTTTGATGAAAAAGTCAATTTTAATGGTTAATTTTGCAGAAAAACACTGATTCTGCATTATGGTTAATGCAAAGAACAATCGCAATAACTCTGATATTTGGATATCTTTATACAAATCTGGCATCATTGTTTGAAAAATTTATTTTTTTTCAAATTTTTTGTCTCTTGTAAAATGTAAAAAAATTTTCCGTTTTTTAGATATTCGAGTTTGAAAATAGCCGCCATTTTGAAAATACACACTGGAAAAATAATTTTTTTCTTTTAATAAACATTTTTATAGTTAAGGTCCTCGCTAAATATGGATCCAATCCATCTATCCGGTACGGAAATAAACATTTTTAATTGTGAAAAACAAAATGGAAGCTAGTGGGTTAACGAAGCATTTTAGGACATATGTTTAATTATTTTTTTTGTTTCTTTTGGTTTGCTGAACAGCATTGAAAAGTTTCGGACAGTCGAAGCTGGACACCCTGTATACAGGGTGATTCAGACCACCCGTGCACTATTTATAGCTGGACAACGGTTTGAGTTAAAATCATGAAATAAAGATTTTACCCCTAAATCGCGTATGGGCTTTCTAATAAAAATATTTTCACCAATGCCAGTATACAGGGTGTTCCCTGTATAATCGGTAATTGTTATGGTTTTTATCCCGATTCGACCTCCGGGATCCTTTCCACTGGCTTTTAAGTTTCTAACGTGTGTCCTAAACAGTCCCCCCCCCCCCTATTAATTTTTTAATGGGTGCAAATAATTGGATTAACTTCCGGGAAAATTATAATGACCAAAAGACAAGTCTTTTAGAACTTCAACAAATTCAACCCCGACCCCAAAATGGAGTTTGGAAGGCAACTAAACAATTTTAAACACGAACCCCCAAATTTTTTTATATTCTTGAATTGTAACTCGTGTTTTAATACTCTTTTATCCTTAACATTTTTCTACAAGCTTAACGGATAGGGAGCTACAGCCAATTGAAGGTATAGTTTAGTCCCATAAGAATAACATGGGGCAAACTTTAATTACCTATATCTCCTAAACCATTCAGTCAAATAAAAAGTACTCAAGTATACAAATGTCTTAAAATTATGTTTTAAGAACATTTCACTCATAAAATTATCATTTATGCATAGGTAAATTAAACTATTTCCAATATGAAGGACAATAATCAAATTGTATGTTTGTATAATATGTCACATTGCTTTTGGCTATCAATTTAATTACTGTACAACTTTTTCACCAACGTTATACAGCCACACGGGATTTTAAAAATATTCTTCTAATCGATTTTTTATTAATTTTTCCGCAGTTGAAGTAGTTTTTTTCTGGGTTTAATTTATTTAGGATTCTTTCGTATAGAGAAATGATAATAAAAGTTAATGGTGGTGAAAGGAATCACCCTTTTCATGCCTCTATACGGATCATTTTGATCAGCGTTTTGTCCAAATTACAACAATATTTGTTTTGTGAGTGTTTTAATTGTTTTACGGTAAAGAAATTGAATTCTACACTCATCCTTTATTCACATTTGAATTAAAAATACGTCATGGTAGCGTCCCAAAAGTGGTAGAGTCTTAAAAAGTGGTAAAGTTAAAGCAAAAGTACCGGTTAGGCTTTTAGCTCTAGAACGCTCAATGTTAAAATGTCAGATGTGGCCATGATTGCCGGTATGAATACTTGAAATATTCGTATACACGAAAATATGAAATATTTTAAGTAATTCATGTTGCTTTCATCATCACTGTAGTGTAGCACGTCCAATTATGGACATACTGTGGTATTCTTCTTTCGTTGATGTTAACACCCAGCGTAAACAAGTCCGCTTTAGTTATCAGACAGATGTCTTGTTATCAACCAACAAGAGGCAAAACAATGTAGATATGGTGCCTGTCATTCCTCTTCTCTACATATTTACACATTAGAAGTAAGAATATTTTTGTTTATTATATTATAACGAAAGAGTCGCTTATGCAAAATTATAACATGACAGTACCCAAGACAAAAATTGTGTTCATGGAGATCGTTGAAAATAAATTAAAATTTTAACTGCTGTGAAGACAGTTATCCATGCGTACGTTGAAAAAGAACAGGTGCTGAAGCGGGGTTCTGGGTTTAAAAAATGTCAATATGAGCTAGTAATCATATTATATGTAAACTATAGTGAACGTTACTTTAGATTGTCGACAGATAATTGAGCGGAGCTCCTATACTGCACTCTGGCTTTTTATTTACAAGTACTCCTCCTGAACGGCTGGAGTGATCCTCACGAAATTTTGCTCGGTCATAGTAACCATCTTGGTATAAACCATCGGAAGGTATAAATCTGAAATGGTCCAAATCGGACATAAGGGTTCTGCATTACGGCCCTTTAAAGTTACCATGTTATTTTAATAAGAGAAATACTAGTATATGTGTTGCTCGAAATCGAGCAATTTATTTTAAAACAATACAAATGTTACTTTTATCTCTAATCAATGATGTCCGACCAATCCAATATTGTGAATATCTTTAATCACCAAAACTACACGTATTTACAGCTGATTATTAACAGATGTTTAAAATGCTTTATTCAATCCCAATGTTTATTTAAATGGGAAATTTTGAGATTTCAATGGTGGATAGCGCCTTTATTTTCAGTCCGATTCTCATCAGTTTTTGGCGGAAACAACTACAGAACAATCCCTATCCAACGACACCAAAAACTTGAAAATCGGTTGAAAATTGTAGGAGGAGTTCTCAAGACAAAAAAACATTTAGCGTATTAAATAAGAATAGATTTTATTTGGTTTGTTTACTGTGTGTTGATTATGCTGTTATAAGGATCAAAATTAACTGCAGACTGTTACTATCTAGTGTAGTAAAATTAAGCCAAAATATGGCTGGAAAATGAAAAAAATTTTGGACAGGTAATTTTTGCTGAAATGTGTTCTATGTCATCCCCTGACCTCCCTCAGAAAAGTCCCCTGAAATCCAAAGTGGGCAACATGCTTAAAAATAATGGGATGGCCCTCGTGGAGTCAGAAATAAGTCTTTCGCCGACCAATAGGTTTATGTATATCAAATTAAAGCTCTAAAGTAGTAGAATTCAATGCCTCAAACCCCAGCTCAAAAGGTTGCTTGAATCTAAAATGGCAGCCTGTCAAACTTAGAATGAAAATCAAATTTTAATCAAAACGCTTAAAAATGTAATAATATTAGAAATACTTGACCTTTTGAGGTCCGGTTTGGGGCAAACGTTTGCTTGTACAATTACCTTGGCAAATACGGATAGTTTGCAATATGCCCATCATATTACCCTTGAACCACCCTCTACATGGACGTCCCAAAGAGGGAGTTTTGAAAAATTTTTCTTAGTCCATAGCCATGCTATACATAATTTTAAAGGCCTTTATAAGGAGAGTACATAGCCGAAAACCAGACCTCAAAAGGTCAAATATGTCGGAAGTTATTGCATTTCAAAGTTTTGATAGAATTATTTTATTCTAAATTTTGAACGTCTGCCATTTTTCTCTCGACCGATATATTTAGGTCGGGTTTACGGCATTGTGCTCTACATTTTAAGACCTTTAATTTGATATATATAAACCTTCTGTAACTTATTCAAATTTAGTATGCTTAATATCAAAATATATTTTAACTCCTTATAGGCCAACCCCTCATTTTTGAGCATGATCCCCACATGGGATTGCAGGGGACTTTTCGGAGGAAGGTCAGGGGATGCCATAGAACACATTTCAAAAGAAATTAGCTTTCCAAAAATTATTTCATTTTTACCGACTAATTTTACTACACTAATCAGCTGTTTGTGAACAAGGTGACTGTAGGCCAGGGCCAGGTGAGCCATGGATGTCGCCTACCAGCAAGTGTTGCCAACAAAACAGCAAACAACAATCGTTCTCGTTTGCGTTGGGAATTTTTTGTCTCAACAATTACTAAAATAAGGAATTTCAAAGCAAAATAGGGTAGAATTTATGGTTTAAGATTTACCTTGATTGATAATTTGTAATTTGGTCATTACCTAATGGTTTGTTATCAACTTATGATCCAAATTTAAAATAGAGTAATATGGTGTCGTTTAGATAAATGTCGTACCCATGCAAAACTGCTTCATTCTCTTTTTCAATCAGCTGTGTAATGGTAAATATTATAACATAACTTGACTTCCGTTTTAGTTTAGACGCTTCATATCCGGAACACAAAAAAAAGCTATTCGGCTGACCTGGGAAGAAGTTATGCTTCTTCCTTTACAGACCTTGGTTTGTGAATACAGTAGTTTTATGTGAAATTGTTGTTTTGTTTATTTTAGTGGTTTGTTTACCTTTGTACGTGAATGAAATGCCACGTTAAATGCAAATCTTGGACGACGCACCATTCAATATCTTGTAAACATATAAAACCCCGTCGCAGCAAACCTGCGTTCTCAAAAATTATTAGAGTATTACAGACTTGTGGTGAGTAAGCGCAGCGAACAACCTAAATCTGGCGACGAGTGTGTGCAGCGAATGAGCCGACCCAAAAGGTGAGTGAGAGCAGCGAACTAACTAAATTGATGGCGAGTGAGCGTAGCGAACAAGCTGACCCAAATGGCGAGTGAGCGCAGCGAACGAGCTAAACCCTGACGGCGAATGACCGTAGCGAACGAGCTCACTTATGAAATACCCATACAACATTTGCTATTATTGATGAAAAAAGTCGCTCCGCTCAATATTGCAAGCAGACAACTGCATTGTATACCTAGTTCTTAAAATAACACACTTCAAAACGATTGGAGATACACAATTGAAGTTCTTGCATTTTTACTCATATGATTTGAATGCTAGGTTAATTAGCTTTATATTCCTACCAAATAATCGTTTTGAAGTCTGATCTGTGGCACCGTATTCTACTGAATAAAATGTTCAGTTTAAAGTGTAGTCATGATGTGAGTAATAATACCACAGAGGAACGAGCAAACGCTAATTTTATGGTTGGAAAGATAAGAATTATCGAGCGGAGCTAGCGAAGCTCCTATACTACACTCTGGCTTTTTATTTACACATAATCCTCCTGAACGGCTGGAGTGATCCTCACGAAATTTTGCTCGGTCATAGTAACCATCTATGGGAAGGTATAAATCTGAAATGGTCCAAATCGGACATAAGGGTTCTGCCATACGGCCCTTTAAAGTTACCATGTTATTTTAATAGGAGAAATATTTTATTAGGTTTATTTACAGTGTGTTGATTTTACAGCTGTTATAAGGATCAAATTTAACTGCAGACAGTTACTATCAGCAGTTTGTGAATACAGTAGTTTTATGTGGTATTGTTTTTGTTTATTTTAGTGGTTTGTGGTACTTGAATGAAATGCCACGTTTACAGAAGATGCAAATCTTGGACGACGCACCATTTAATATCTTATAACATATAATATCCCATCGCAGCAAACGTGCGTACTCAAAAATTATTAGATTATTACAGATTTGTGGCGAGTAAATGCAGCGAACAAGGAACAACCTAAATCTGGCGACGAGTGTGTGCAGCGAATGAGCTGACCCAAAAGGTGAGTGAGCACATCGAACAAACTAAATTACGTCGAGTGAGCGTAGCGAACGAGCTGACCCAAATGGTGAGTGAGCGCAGCGAACGAGCTAAACCCTGACGGCGAGTGGGCGTAGCGAACGAGTTGTATAGCCTTTCAACTTTCAACTTTCTTTATTGACAATTATCCACCTGGGATATATAAAAAAATTACATTGTTTTACAATAATCATTTCCATATCAGTAATGTCCTTCAGGTTGGTAGGTTATCTCTTGGCAGAAACACTATAAATTATATAATAATTAGATCAAGCAATTTAACAATATGAAAAATATATATAACACACTATTGCTTAAATACGCATTTTCAAAACTAATATTATACTTTAAAAGGATAATATTAGTAAAGCAAATAACAAATACAACAATAAACAACAAATAAAATTTATGAAATGAATAACGGAGTGCAAAACAAACTGTATATGATAACGAACAATAAATTATTTAATATAAATGGTCATAACATAAATAGATTATATGAGTAAAAATTAACATATTCATTGAAAAAAAAAACTTAAATCTACAAGGTGGATCGAGTTACGGGGGGAGATGGGGGGACAAGCTGTATGCCATTTGTTTGCCTTGTTTTCCACGCACCTTCTAACAACTCTAAAAAGACTTTTATTTCCTTCGACAATTCAACTAGTCTAACTCTATCATTTTCGAAAAATATGTTCTCCATATCCATTTTTCCTTTCCCATTAATTGTACAATCAATAAACGCATGCGTGCCATTTTCTATTTCTCCACACAACTCACATACCCTATTCCCAAAATCATCCTTGCCACACATCCACAACCAGGCTCCTAATCTAAACCTCACAATCGGTGACCTTTGAGTCGGGCTCAGTAAAGAAACGTACTCCGCTCCTGACCTTGGCACACCTATCAGTCGAATGAAATTTAAACTCTTCTTAGCCATCGTCTCGGCCCACAAATGTGATTGACATGCTACTCTTATTGCCTCTTTAACTTTCTTTATATCTTTACGTATTAAATTATTATTATTCCATATATGACTCATACCAATATATTCTAAATCTGATTTTAATACCGCTATCCAAGAGTTATTTCTTTGAGTGTTTTCATTTAATTTTAAACAATCCAGTTGCAATTTTTTGTTACCCGTCATTTTTAACTTCATGTAATATATTATCATTCTTTCTTTAGCTATAAACGATATCAGTGTCCTTCTGACTCCACTACCACTCCACTACTTGCCACTGAATTACTAACTCCTAATATTCTTTGCAATGTGCTATGCCAACACTGTCTATTTCTTTTCTATCACTATATCCTCCCCAAATTTCTGCTCCATACAATAATATTGGTTGTACCAGTGTATCAAATATTCTATTTATCAATTTAGTTGAAATAAACTTATGTCTGTAATATGTCTTTCTGACTACTGTGGCCGCTATTTCAGCTTTACTCGCCAATGCTTTTTGGTGTTTTATCCATGTACCATTTTGACTTAATAACACTCCTAGATATTTAAATTCATTTACAATTTCTAATGGTTTATTCATAATGGTCCAATTAAATTGTTTGCTATTCTTTCGACCTTTCTTAAACACCATTATTTTAGTCTTGCTCGCATTAACTTCTAACTGCCACTTTTCACAATAATTCTCCAGAGCGTTTAGCATTCTTTGGAGACCTATAGGCGATAAATTTAACAACACCATATCATCTGCATAAAGAAGAACGTTTATTGGCTGCTTTCCTATGTAAGGCGGGTGAGACTCCGTACCTTCTAAATGTTCTACCACATCATCTATAAATAAATTGAAAAGTATTGGTGACATCTGGCAACCTTGCCTAACCCCTACTAGAGACCTTACATTTTCTGTAATTTTATTATTTCCTGCCTGAACACAAAAAACCGGCTTCCTCATATATAGCTTGAATACGTTTAAATCATTTTTAAACTCATCCCCATAATATGTAACTTATGCCACAGGGCTTCTCTAGAGATAGAGTCAAATGCCTTTTTAAGGTCCACAAAACAACAATACAGCTTCCCCCTCTTTTTAGAGATCTCTCTATCCAACAAAGTCCTTAGGACGAAAACGCTATCGATCGTGGAATAATTTTCCTTAAAACCACACTGAAAACATGACACCCTATCATACCTATCTGACCATTTCTTTATTCTGTTGCTTATAATTTTTGTATAGCACTTGCCTAACACTGGAAGCAAGGTGATTGCTCTGTATGAGTTTGGGTCCTTCCTGCTACCACTACCTTTATATAAACTATGAATCATTCCTCGACCCCATATGCTTGGCACTTTCTTACCATTAAAAATCTGACAGAACAACAGTTTTACACAGTCTACAAATTTATTATTAACCAATATACTTTTACAAAACTCTGGGCATATTCCATCTACACCTCCTGCCTTTCCGTTTTTTAACTCTTTAAAACTTTAATCACTTCACCTCTGGTTATTTCACAATCTAACTCAGGCACAGTGTTCACTACTGTCGGTCCCTACCTAATACTAGTTGTCCATGTATCATTTTTCGTAAACAATTCTGTACAATGCTCAAGTAGGCCCCAACAGGCACCGTGTCACATCGCATTTCTTTACTTGAGTACCTTAAACCCCTGATCATTTTCCAAGATTCCTTGACTTTGTTTTCATTCAATAATGCTTCTAGTTTCATAACCCAATTGTTTCCCCCATTTCGGATTTCTTTTGTTTACAAATATACTTAAATTGTTTTTTAGCCCTTAGATAAGTCATTAGATTTTTTTAATTTTTATACTTTCGAAAATGTCTCAAAGTTACAGAGGCCTCCTTTCTAAAAGCTCTACACTCATTATCAAACCAATAATTATTCTTTCTCCTTTCGATCCCCTTATCTGGCTTTCTCATTCTAAGCGATCTTCCTGCAATGTAAAATACAGTATTTACTAATAAATTAGCTTGTTCCGTATCGCATCTTCCAAGTGCCTCATTAATACCTATAAAAATCATATCTATTATTTGGTCTGAGTGAATTTCATTCAAAAATTTCCCTCCCTCTTTCTCTTTCCACCTGTAAAATTCAATATGCTTATAACTAGTAGTATCCCTAAATCATCTAAATTATTCCTGATTCTACTTCTAACTAATAACAATTCAAGTGTCAAAGGAAAATGGCAAGACCCAATTTTTAAAACTTTTACAATAACAAACAAGAGATTGAGACATAAGGCAGTAATCTACAACAGAACATCCGGTTTTGGACACAAAGGTAAACTGACCAGGCTTAACATAACCCCTCCCATTCATAATAACTAGTGATTGCGACTGACACAAGCTTATCAGTTGTTTACCTAGCTCATTGATAGTGATATCCTTACTTACTCTAGGTTCAAAACAAATTGTATTTTCTAAATTTACGTTAAAATTATCTTCAATAAGGAAATCAGGCAAATTATTACATTTTTCATTAATATTAATTTCATTCAAATTTCCAATCCTAGAATTAAAATCTCCGACAATGAAAAAATTTGACACTTTGAATTTAACTTCTAAACATTCCATTTCCAGTTGCAAATCTTCATAAAATGTTCTATTATTATACTTAGACGTTTCCGGGTGATTATACAGAACCCCAAGAATGAAATCATCATTTTCAAAGAACAGCCAAATTACATCTTCCATTAAATTATCGATCTGAACAACCTTAAATTCTGACTTAACAAATACTGAAATCCCTCCCGGAAAACGTCCCCCTATTACCCCTTCTTAGTTTGACTTTTTCAAACATGCATATCCTTCTATACTCAACAACCCTTTACTAGTTGCCCATGTCTCCACTAACGCTATTACATCATGCTCTTTGAACTTATCAAACAAATCCAAATCATGCACTGTACGACTAATCCCCTCTACATTCCAATAAAAAAATTGAAAACATGTTACCTTTAACATTTTGTATGTTTTCCTTAACATTAAAACCCCTTCTGCTGCTGCCAAACCCCGAGTCCTATCCCGAATGTCCACCTCCACGCTGTTTGTTCCTCTGCCGCCCGCCGCCTCTGCCCCCCGCGTCCGCCGCCTCCTTTTCCGCCGCCGCCGCCGCCACCGCGCCCGCCTCCGCTGCAGCCGCTAGCACCTCCTCTTGATTGAAGCCCATCCGTCAATACGTCCTGCCGTAGAATTTATCTCACCGAGTGCCTTTTTTACATTTTGCCTCGTTATCCTATTACCCGATGGTGCCAACTTCTCTTCTTCATTATTTATGTTCTCTGCACGTCCTATTGGCACAATTTTTTTATCCTCCCAGCTGTATTTGAAAAGTTTTCCTTCAACTTTCAACGATTATAAGTCACATATGCATGCTGATTATTGTTCCTGGCTTCTTTCATGACAGAAAGCGAATGCTTTTCGCACTTTTTGACTAAAATCTTCGTCAGAAAAATATCAGATCCTATTAGTTTCCTCCTAGCTTTCATCACTTTTTCCTTTATACCAAAATGAACAAATTTGACTATAATAGGCCTTCTTCCCCTTGCGGTTTCCAAGTCGATGCGCCCTTGCAATGTGCTCCTCGGTAATTTCTTCTAACCCCAATACCTCGTTAATGACATTCAAAAGTTTTTTCTTGCAATCTTCCCATGTTTCGTCTTCACCATCAAGCTCATTTATGCCGTGGAAGATCAAGTTGTCACGCCGACTCCTATTTTCCAAATCCTCTTGTTTATTTATTAGTTCGGTAATGTCCTGCTTAAGTTTAGCATTTTCGAATTCTAGTGCTTCAATTCTGCCAAGATTATCAGTAACTTGCTGTTTTAAACTGTTTTCAACTTGATCAATTTTTTTATTTAACTCCTTAAAATTATTTTCCATTTGTTCTTTTGACTCCTGAACCAGTGTACAAACATCTTCAATCGTTGCTGGGCCCGGATTTAACTCGACACCTCCGATAATTAACAGATATATAATTAAAAAAAAAAACATTATAATTTCCAGTTGATCTTCCACATTTTTCTAAATTTGCGCCACACTTAGAACTGCAAAATAAGCCTATGCGTGCTCTCCATGTATTTACCGTAACACCCATTGTAGGGATTGCTTGAGGGATTTTTCGTCCCGCGACGCCGGACGGCAAGCTTGACGCCGCCGCTGCGCGGTAGGCTACCGCGCCGCTTCTTCTCCTCAAACTAACTGGATAAAACGAACAAACCAGTTGTTATATCACTGAAATTCGCCCCAGGCCGTACTCCGCGGAGTGTCGTATTAACGAAGAACCGCGTACGCACGCTATCACTTGCTTCTCGTCACTTAATCGGCAACACACTATGGCTTTTAACCACTTTAATAACTTAAAAACTGACGAACGATTCTAACAAGATGCACTACAGCCAGATCAGGCCTACCAACCCCTTGAGTCTTGAGTTGTAATAGCCAAAAACAATTCAAGACTGGAGGTTACATATAGAACAACAATTTGAATAAATTATATATTTTTCAATAATAAATAAATAATACCTTTGAATAAAGATTTTTAGGAAATCTTAATATAATAATCTAAATATAATTCTTCTTAGAAAATCTTAATATAATTTATCTATTTAGACTTAAATTTTACATGTCATAATTACCAATTCAAATAAAAAATGAAAATTAGAAATTTATCTAAATGAAAGTAGAGATAAGTTTTTTTTCGCTTTAATATATTGTACAAAACTTGTTTGTTAAGGTTAGTTACTAAGTAAACATATTAAACTCGTAAAATATTTGTCCAAATATGCGTATTTTGACTGTATAAATGTAAATTAAACTTGTGTGTAATGAAATGGAAACAATATTTGTCCCTTAAACTTTTAGAAACTGTACGGAACAACATTTTCCGTGATTTAGAGTAATTATATAACAGTGGAGCGGTGGGGGAATCGTCCATCATGGCAGCACGCTTCCCCTCTTTTCCATGCAACTATCTTCACTGTGACCAGCTAGTTCTACATTTACACTCGTATATATTCATAAATATACGTATATTGTTGGTCCAAACCATGTTTTATATACAACCCCGTTCTATGAACTATCCCACATCATGCTGGTACTGGACCAGTTTCTTCTGGGGGGGACCATCAAACTCTGAATTGGACCATCAATTTCCAAACGACCAGCATGGTCTGCACAGGACACACTAAAAACCAGCTTAATCCCCAAAATTAAACATATATATATATATATATATATATATATATGTATATATGTATACATATATATATATATACAAGTATACAATTTTATATATATATATATAAAATTGTATTTGAAAAAGATAATAAATCGAAATATTGTACAAAAATGGGTGTAATTCTTTCAGAATATATATATATATATATATATATATATATATATATATATATATAAAAATTTTAATGACTATTATTTTTGGTCTCTGGGTACCTCAAAACAAAAAAGTAACATGGTCCCGGGCTTAGGTCTTGCCATGAGACCTACGGTAATAGCTTATTCCCTATGGGAAATTCGCTAAAAAACACTCAAGAATAAAAATGTCTTAAATTGATGTTTTAGGATTTTTTTATAATTACGTCAATATTTAAAAAATTGTATTTGTTGCCCGCCATATTGGAAAGAAGTTGATTTATGCGTAAATGATAATTTTTATGAGTAAAATGTTCTAAAAAAAGAATTTTTTGACATTTTTATTTCTGATTATTTTTAATTATACTGAATGGTTTCTGAGATAAGGGCAGATAAAGTAGGATGAGATATGGACATATTGGAAGAATGGCGGTAAATTTTAGAAAGTGAGATACATTCTTGAAAACAACATAAAAAAGTAAAGGGGGTCCCCCATAAGCCAGAAGAAGTATACTGTCAGATATTGAATAAAAAAGTTAGGTATTGGATCACTTTAGGAAACTCATCCGGTATAAGATTTACCATTCCTATGTACACTCCAATACTATAATTTCGCTGCTGGTTGGTGGTCGCTGTGAATTGGCAATCCACAATCCACAAGTGAACTTACCAGTCACGTGACGTGGCCATGCTGTCTAACGCCGGTAACAATAAACACGGGTGAGTGACATCACCCGCCACGCCTCCGCGGCGCACCCTGTAATCTGCCGTGATAGCCACCACAGCGCTAGGTAGGCCTACAGGCGAAAAGGTGACAAATAGGTTGGATTTATGGCTATATTTTGTAACAAATACCATGTTATATTTACTTATTTGTACGAGTGGCAAGTAAGTGTACAGGTCTTAATGTTGTAAGGATGTTTCCACCAACATAATTGTTTTTATCAGACTTTTGAAGGGTGCAGACTGGATTCAGTGCCAACGCTGAGTACAAAGCAATCTATTTACTACCGGTTACCCGTTCTTCGTACGGGATGTGTATTTTATTTATACGAATTATTTACCCATACTTATGCGAACTAAAAGCTTCAGTTGGTTTTCCACTAATCTACGTAAATGTGATACTGATCAGTTTCCAGCTGGTATGTACTTCAAACACTCGTCTTTTTTCTTATTTTTGTAAACAAATATATCCCAATTTTTGAGTTCATAAACAATTCAGATCAAAAACTCCAAAAAAACCCTGACATGAGGTCCTGGGAATAAGCTCTGAGGGATAGAAAAAAATAATGGCTTACAAACTAACTCAATTAAATTTTACACATACAGTAAGTTGGGAAACTCTCTTCCGAAACTCCTTGTGGCGATTCCTTGAATCAAAGTAAACAAAAGAGTTCACGTAACATATGTCCTAAAATCTTTTGTTAAGTAGCTAATCGCCATTTTCTTTTTTACACTTAGTAATTTTGATTTCTGTGACGGATGGTTATATTCATTTTAGTACCAGGTTAACCGAGTCTTGCACGTTGGTTTTAATTCACTATTGTTATAGTGTCATGGTAATAAAGCTATAAAATTGCTACCAACAACCAACTACTGTATACCTCTTCACAGTTAACAGCTGTTTAAAAAAGACTGCTTAACATTAATGTTCCTTTACTTTTGTATACCTTTCGTTGTTATTTCGTTACCAAAATAGCAATTCATAAGACCAATGTTAAAAATTACGATTTTTAAACTTAAGTTTACAGAGCACTTAAATACTTAAATTATACCAAATTCGATTTTTCATAGGATTGAGCTGTTTCTAAACTTATTTTTGGACCGAACACTCTTAAATGCAAGTATAAGCAAAATCTACCAGATAGATTTCGAGATCATGCAACACATCCCTTCAGAATTGTCAATAGTTTCCTGTTATAAAAACATTCAGCATTGTTTATGTTTGTTAGTTGTAGGTAAATTCCTTGAACACATTGACGTGCTCTAAGATAAATATTTTCCTTTCTAACTGATGGTTTAACTGGATAACCCCAGTTCGATAGTTCAAAAGTTCCCGGATAGTAAAACTAATGGAAACTTTAATATAAACCAATTTATGCAAATGGACTTTTAAATATTAAATATAATGACAATGTTAACAGCGTTATTAAAATGAACGACAAGGCAAAAATCATACAGGCGTTGTGGTGGACTTGACCTGGTGCAGCAAGCAAACTTAGCACTTTGGTAATTCTACCGTAACGGACCAACTTTTACTGTCGGTCGCATCGCTGCTGAGAGACGTCAAAACCCACAGCGCCTTTCTGTCTTACCTTATGGTAAAAAGAACTTTTCCTTGTGGAAAGACAGAATTTTTGTTTGTTAAATTGTAATTAAGAATAATCTTGAAATTAAGATCGTTTTATATAGTAGTTTTTTGTTTATTTTGTTTGTAAACCATGAAAATCTGTAATTGTCACCTCTTTTTTTAAGTTTTAAAAAGTTGTGTGGGACTCGCATGAGCCTTATCAACTGAACCCATTACCTCTGCACTTTCCAGGCTTTGTTCCCCGCCGTAAGAGTTTGTCACATTACTTCGGGAGGAGCCGATTGTTTTAGATCACCAGGGATGAGCCCTTCCGATTTCACGAAGACAAGACTATTTTCTTCTTTGTAGCCTTCGATTTTTTGGGTGGTCGCCGCGCCGGTCGGCTTGTTCTACCTTTTCGCATAAAAACGCGTCACTCCCCGAAACCAAAGGCATGGTACACTACGGCAGATGCACCCACCGACTTAAGTTCACTGCAGGGGAAGCAAAGTTCCGGTGTGATACAAGTTTCATAGTCGTGTCTTGCATCTCATTGGATTTTTTTTTTTTTTCAAAAACAATCCTCTTAATAACGTAGCAAAATAATTTTTGTGTATAATTGACTGGAACATTACTATCCTAAATCTTTTGATGCAGTCATTTTTATATTTTATGAAAAGTTTTGTAATAAGCTCATTAACCATACGACCACAACAATCAATTGAGCACACACGCATTAATAATAATAATAATAATATATACATATATATTATTAATAATATTATATACATAAAGTGGAACGCTAATAGAGTTATTGTGATATTGAGCAAGTTATGAGCATTCGTTTCATTCGTTTACTATGCTTAACGAAATCATCATGCACAAACTAAAACCACAAACATAATACAACTTCATTATCTGGTTTCTAGAAAGAGTTGGCACATTAAAAACCACTCATGATGAGCAAGAGATACAACTGTCACGGCATCCTGCCATCATGGAAACATAGTCCCTGCATCAGATTCGAAAACATTACAAAACATAATAATTATAGATTAAAAACCTCCATTGTAATATTTGTTAAATATAATTTTGGGTTCATGAACGCTTTCTTATCTGCCTATAGAGTAGTAAAAAATTTATACTTATTACATGGTTTCCAACTTCAATAAATAGAACACATTATGGTTCTCCTGGTGCCCAATAAATAATTAACGATAAAATGATTTGGGATGAAGCGGTCATACACTCAAGTTTATTGTCGCCACCAGACCAACGTAGTTGATGACGTCACAGCTTGTTATCAATAGAAGTAGAGTGGTGGCGCCGTGGCGTGTGGCGGCCCCGTCACTCAGCGCCGTGTGTTGTCACAGGGGCCACGCGACGCGACTGTTAACGTCACTAACTGAATGACCATTGTTGTGCTGGAGAAAACGGCAATACATTTTTCAGCGCGGTAATGGATAGCGTGTTCTATGCTTGTCACTGCTATTTATAGTTGTCGTTAACCAGCGACACGTGACGTGTCACTTCACCACCACAATACAATATCAATAGTGTTAAAAACCAATGACTTGAAAAATAACTTGAATGAATATTGTACCTAAACCTTATGTGTTGAAGCACTTTACATTATGAAAATTCTTAACGTATGGATTTGCTTCACTTGTTGAGTCATTGGTATTCTGGTTTAGAGGATAAACAATAACAACTGTTAACAACTGAGGTATATTAATAAACAAGTACAAAACTTGACGTCTTCTTTTCCTCAGTTTGTATGCATGAAGGAGACATCTGATAATAACGTTAGAAGGGTAATGTTCTGTAGATGAGTAGAAACACATTATTATTTACATCGGCCCCGAAGCCTTATAGTCTTTTAAAGTTTCGATTTTAATATTATGGAAGAACTAAAAAAGATTGAATCATTTTATTTTGCTAACTTTTTTAACGAATAATTCTAACGAAACAGGAAGAGCAGTCGTTTGAGTTGGAAACTTTTTAAATTAATTGAGTAAAGATCAACTGAATATTTGGCCTGAATCTCGATCTAGTAGATATAAATAACACAAAAATATTATTAAATAATAATATTTTCAAAATTATTAATGTTAGGTAACAAATTTCTATATAAGAGACTTGTTTTAATCTTCCAGTATTTTAGTTCAAGTTTGAAGTCTTTGAGTAATAACAACTAAATTTGTGTAGTTGTTAATTTTTTTGTCGTTGCTTATTTATTTATTTATTTTTTAGTTAATAAAGATGATAATTACTCGTAATTATTATCGTCACAAAACTGTTTCAATGTATAAAATAATTCTTTAATGTTAAGTTATAAAGATACTTCGATGATGGACAAATGCAAACTTTACAAACTAACTACTAGTAAACTTTTAGGTATGAACCAAACTTTTTTATATAATTCTAGGTTGAGAAGAAAACAGAATTATATTTCACTTTAAGTGACACAATAGATAGCATCCCCGGGTTCCGACTGGCGTGTATCATCACATAGATGTGACAAAGTGGCGCCCCTCTCCCCGCGAGGCGAATAACAAGCCTGTTAGTCATCCCCCTACCTCTACCACCAGCTATCACTGTACTGACAAAATATATACTCAATAAAAAACGCATTCGTATAAGTATTATTAAAACTACTTGTGTTACTTAATTTAAAATTTAAATTACTGTATTTAATACAGTATTATTATGAAGATCTTTATTATTAAAGTATCCTTTAGAATACATATTTTTTCAATTAAGTTGAATCCGCTTCTTATTGCTGGTAAAGGGAGAGCCACAAGAAGTTAGTATTAAATGCAGTATTAGCTATCTGTTATTAATGTATACAAAGCCCACTAAACAGGGATATAATGGGAAAGTTAAAAATGACAAAATGAGCACGGGGGAAATAGACGTCAGTCTGCACTAATGTCTCGAAAACGAATGCAGGCACAGCATTTTTTTACTTGCTCATTGAATTCTTCAAAGCAAAAAGAAAAAAAAAACAAAAATGAAAAAAACGTTAAAAAAACCTTAACTCTCGATATGTGAAAATTGTCAGATACTGTACTCTTCCTTATAAGGGCAGAAACAGTGAGCTGGTGAGCTAATAGCATAAAGAAGAGCTCGTAATCCGACATCACTCTTACTTAGGCCAAACTACACAACCAATGTTAAATCATCAAAATTTAATTTAATTAATCTAAAAAAGAAACCTTCACAGTACATCAACATCATGAAAAAACATATTGGAGTTATAACCCTTAGGGAAAAACTGTGTCAGTTACAAGCTCTAAAAGCTCTTTTAAATTTAACTATATTAAAACTCGGTAAACAAGTAAATTTAGTTAAACTTGAGGAAAACGTATTTTTGGTAAAAAGGTTTTTTAATCAAATTCAAGACAAAGTTAACAAATGTATTAAAATGAAAGGCGAGAGAATTAAAGGCGTTGTAGTGGACTTGACGTGATGAAGGAAACTTAGCACTTTGGCATTTCAACCGTAACGTGACAACTTTTGCTCTTGGTCCCATCGCCGGGTGACGTCACAACCCACAGTGCCCTTTAAAGCCAACTTATATTGAACTTTCACTCAAGGAATGTCTGAAATAATCCAATCTCTATAAACACATCAACAAATAATTTGTTTTACCAATATATATTGATATACTGGGAATCCCAGACACCCGTACAGTTGGTTGCACAAGACGTGAGAGAGCCCGAAAGAATTTGTGCTACATATTGGCTAGTTGGCTCTATCTAGTGCAACATGGCGTGGTTTAATCATTATAATGATATACAGTAAAATCATTACTAACCAGAAGGTCTTCGTTTCAAATCCAGGCTGCTAAACTGCCCGTGTGTAGCACAAATCTTGGCGGGCTGTCTCACGTCTCGTCCAACCAACTGTACACGCCTTTTGTAAGTATACAGAATAAATTTTTAACTAAAATCAATTGTGCCATTATATTTAAACCAGTTACTCTACCGATTGACAGTGATTGCAATGTACAGGGTGTGCCAAAAGTCACCTTTTCAGACCGGAATTCACTAATATTAAATACAAAAACCAACTTTTTTATTGCATTTTTTTATTATTTTACACATAGTTTTAAGACAGCTTTACAATGAAATTTCTACCCATATTCCTAACGGATTAATGGAGATAATTGCGGTTTAAATTTAGATTTTTCACACAAGAATAACATTAAACAAAATTTTAAATCAATTATCCATGAACATTTTCGGTTACACAAAGATATCCCAGCACAAAAATGTATTAGACTCTCCTTTCAAATATTTTTCATCATAAATTATTGGTTTTGTCATAAATTATTATATTTTTTCAAAAAATCTACAATATGGCGGAGATCTTTGAAAATGTATGGATAAGTGAAAATGTATGTATACTTACTTCATATCGATATTTTATGATGGAATATTATTTGAAATGAGGATCTAAGACATTTTTATGCTTGGACAGTTGTACTTAAAGTAAAATTTTCAGACATAATTTATGTAAAACTTTTCTGATGTTATTCTTATGCGAAAAAACAAAAGTTCGACCGCCAATAACTTTTAAACCGTTATGATTAGGGGTACAGATCAAATAGTAAAGTTGTCATATGTCATAATAAGTTGGGCTTTGTATTTAAAATTAGCGACTTCCGGTCTGGATAGGTTACTTCTGATACACTCTGTGCATTGAAATTAGTGTCAGTTGATAGATTGTAACCGATTGACATATAACGGCACAGTTAATTTTCGTGAAAAATGAATTATTTAAATTTTAAAAGTGGTGTACGGGTGGTCTGGGACACTCGGTATATACTAAAGCTTCAAAACCTCCTTTGCATAAATAAATGAGAGGCTGATAATGTCCAAACGATTTTGTATAACTAGTTATGACCATTGCAAAATAAACTCATGGTGTAGAAAAATTGTAGAATGTGTGGGCATTATTCATTGCTTTTCATTAAACGTCATGACCAGTGCCTAGTGTGTGTTAAATGTTCTTGAAATGCTTTAAATAAACGCAACTCATGTGCTATGATTATTTATAAAAACAAGTTTATCATGATTTATGTTTTTGATGTACTTCTTGGATGTAATTGCAATTAAAATAAATCTTTATTCAGTAAATTATCCATTTTTCGGAAAATAAACATTACAAGCGTTTCAAATTGATCATAGATAAATATACAAACTATTTTACTGGGATAGAAGTACAAATTCAAAACTGATAAAAAATGAAATTTAAATTAAATATCAATGCTTTGATAATAATTTGAAGATTTTAAACAAATCCACAAATTATGAGAGAAACATCACTTAAGACATTGATAGTGAAAATTAAACGTTCACCGAGACAAGGCATTATCTTTCCACCTAATAACTCAGAGATATCATAATCACGCTCTTCAATCATATCTTCAAACTCAACAATTAATAACTTTGATTTTCTGTTATAGTTTTCTTACCACAGTAGAATATTTACTTTACAATAATACTAAAAAAATGATATTCTTGTTAAATTAAAGAAAGTCACCTAATATGGTAGTAACATTAAAGATAAGTCTTGAGATTTATTTTAAACTGCAACAGTTCAATTTCCCATTTTGAGATTCCCGCTTCAAAATAACTTAGCTCAGCGTGCCTACCTAATTACAACAAATTTCACCCCCGCACATGACATTTGGCCTCTACAACTACATTTAAAATTGTAATTTACAATTCAAATGTTTAGGTTTAAAATGTATCACTTACAATTGTACAGTAAACTGAAAAGATTGTAAAACTCCTCAGTTAGTGAGCAATTATGATAGAATTATTTAATTCACGAAGAATTGAAGTTGAAGTAAAGTTGATTGGCTCTGGTCACAAAATTAGTTAATTTCGATCGAGAAAATATATTTTATAACCAATTATTGAAAATGTAACTTAATTATGAACTATCTGTATTGAGCAGTACGTGTAACCTTTTAAACGATACAAATTCGTCAAAATCGATAAAAAGCTCATCATGTGCCGTGTTGTTTATTAACTAGGGTTTATGACCGAATGAAAACAGACATTTAAATGGACAATTGGCAACCAGTTGGCATTTCATCAATCATCAATGACCATTGCAATTCATCAACACGTGTTTTACAGTTAACGTTATTCTATTGGCAATTCAGAAACAGTCAAAACTTTTACAAATAAAAGAGCATCTTCTCATTTAGTAATAATATTACATCCATTTTACTTCTTACCATTCTTTACAGGTTTTGAACATAAAAATATTGATTTGATCTATTGACGTTTAATCGAATTGGTCCTGATAAATTCACAAACCACTTTTTGTAACCATGTTAACATCTTACTCTTCTTTCCGCATCTCCTTAGGCCAAATTGAATGCAACCTTCAACTCTTAGGTAGCACCTTTCACCTTGTACTCTTCACTAGCAACATAAGTTATTTTTAATTTTTGTTTATTTAATTTACCTAAATGTGTTAGTAATAATAATTTTATTTAGTTTTACGGAGCCACTACTATCAGTGAACTGTTTTGTGTTGGTTTGATAAAATTGTAAATGAGAGATTTTTTCGAATCGGCCCCCGCTAACAGGCGTTCCCATGAAAGGGTCTTATCATGTGTTATTAATGTCTATTGTTTTCTCTTGAATATTTTTTATACATGAGAAGAAATAAATTGGATTTGATTTGAATGTGTAATACAAATGGATACTAAAGTCTACTTCATTACGAAGTATATGTCAAAAATGTTACACCCAATCATGCCATTTGCTTCGTAACATAGTAGGAACTATGAGGTTGAAAGCATTGTCCCTTGGTTAGAGAATTCTATGTAACTGGAGTTATCTTTCCACCATGCAACACAGCTATGTCAATCCATCCCTCTAGCTCGACTTACTACAACTTATCAAAGGACCCTCCTGTGTTATATCACTCTGGGTAGTCACTAAGTGAGCACATTACTAGTAACTTGAGTTATCTTTCTATAAAGCAACTCAGTCATGTCAACACATCCCTCTAGCTCACCTTACTGCAACTTATCAATTGACCCTCCTGTGAAGTCACTAAGTGAGGACATTAGTTGTGACTGGCGTTATCTTTCCACCAAACAACTCAGCCATGTCAATAAATTCCTCTCTCTCCCCTCACCTGTAAAGTATACTGATACTTTTATACAATACCTTTTGTTATACATGTTAAGGTTTTATTGTATAATTACATTTCTAACGGCATTTTGTCCATGACACTATGCAGCAGCTGTTTGTATCTTCTGATCTAACAAATATGAAGCCATGATGAGAAGATTGCGTGAGGTGATAGCCAAGGGCGTTTTGTCAACATTCTGACAGCGTTTCAATGTTTAATTTCATGCCTCATGAAGTCCATTGTATATATAGTTAGCTATGCTTAAAATTTATGAGTGAAACTAAAGGTATAGATTAATAGCCCTGTCTAAAGAGCCAGCTTACCTTAGACAGTAGTAAAGCTACACATCACACCCATTCTAGAATCATCCTTCATTCATATTTGCCTTAAAATACGCCCTGGTATTACCGTCGGGGGTCTTATAAGTAATTAAGTAATTCTTTTCATGCTTGGCATAATTTTTGTTTTAAATTTATTATTTGAGTTAGTAAATTTATTTATTTATTAATTATTTAGTTAGGAAAAACGAATAATAAAATTATTATACGTGTTCTTATTCAAACCGTACTGTGAAATGCACCGGCAAAGACATAGCCTTGCATTATGAAAAACTATTCTTGCGCTAGAAACACCTATTGGTTTATTCCAAATGTTATCGTGTGCTTCTACAATATCTAAACTAAGTTTATATAATAATAAAAGTATATAATTTATAATTAAAATAGTATCCATGTGTTATAGCATTGAAATCATTAGGAGGCATTTCACAAACACGATAGCTTGGTTTTTGAGAAGCCTTACAAGTAAACGTTAAAGCTATTAGATTCTTGATATTTCTAAACTTATACTTATAGTGTAGGACAATTGAACCAAAATATCGCTGGAAAATGAAATACCCCCCGTCGCAGCAGACCTGCGTACTCAGCGAATTTCCAAATTAGTAATATTAATTTTGACCAGCTAAACTTGTAAACAAAATTTCATCACGTGCTCATAAATAGGGAAATAAATGTCTATTCTCCTTAAGATAAATATAGGGAAAGAGTATGCAGGTATGCTGCCAGGGGGGACACTAAAAGTAGGTTTTTAGCATAGAAAAAATTTATTTCGACCATATAAAGACATATAGTAAGTTTCATCAATATCTGTCCATAAAAAAAGAGTTTGCCTATTCTCCATATGATAAGAGTATGCAGGTTTGCTGCCATGATAAGTACAAATACCCCCCGTCGCAGCAGACCTGCGTACTCAGCGAATTTCCAAATTAGTAATATTAATTTTGACCAGCTAAACTTGTAAACAAAATTTCATCACGTGCTCATAAATAGGGAAATAAATGTCTATTCTCCTTAAGATATAGGGAAAGAGTATGCAGGTATGCTGCCATGGGGGACACTAAACGTAGGTTTTTAGCATAGAAAAAATTTATTTCGACCATATAAAGCCATATAGTAAGTTTCATCAATATCTGTCCATAAATAAAAGAGTTTGCCTATTCTCCATATGATTAACATGGGAAAAGAGTATGCAGGTTTGCTGCCATGATAAGTACAAAAACCAAGATTTTTTACCTTAAATGGATGAATCTCAACCAAATGAAGCTAAATACTAAGTTTCATCCAAAAATATTGGTTAATAAGTGAAATATTAACATATCCTTATTCTCCATAAGATTAACATTGGAGCCCCAAAAGACAATGTACTGTCTTTAGACTTTGTAATATCTCGGTAACCAATGGAGATAGAGCAAAGCTTCAAAATACTAAATTGTGTGTTTTTTTGAGCTAAATCCAATGGTCAAAATAAAAATTTTAAATTTTTTAAATTTACATATGAAAAATGCAAAAAACCCATTTTTGGGGTACAAAACCCCCCAAAACTACCCCTTGCGGTAGGTCGATATGTCTGGTTTTCGAACTCATCCGAATAAACGTAGGATTACACATCTCTACCAAATTTGGTGTCGATCGGACCATTTTTACGAGAGTTATCGTGTCTAGGGACACATACATATATATATATATATATACATATATATATATACATATATATATATATACATATATATATATATACATATATATATATATATATAAAAATTTTAATGACTATTATTTTTGGTCTCTGGGCACCTAAAAACGAAAAAGTAACATGGTCCCGGGCTTAGGTCTTTCCATGAGACCTACGGTAATAGCTTACCAATAGCTTACCAAAATATCGCTGGAAAATGAAAAAAATTTAGACAGCCAATTTTTGCTACAATGTGTTCGATGTCATCCACTGACTCCCTCAGAAAAGTCCCCTGAAATCTCCAGGGGGAACATGCCTAAAAATGATGGAATGGCCCACGTGTGGTAAAAAATAAAACTTTCGTCTACCAATAAGCTTATGCATATCAAATTAAAGCTCTTTAGTAGTAGAATTGAATGCAGCAAACCGTATATGAAAAGGTTACCCGAGTCGGGAAATGGCAGCCTGTCAGTAGTGTGTTTTGGTTACTTCTGGCCCGGAAGTGACGTCACCGGAAGCCACGTGCCACGGCACGCAGCTTCCGGTGGGCCAGAAGTGGGGACAATAGATGTTGGGGTGGAGATGGTGAGAGCGTCGGCGGTCGGTTGAGCGAAGAGTGCGCATAAAATAGAAGTTAGTTCAAAATTGAAATTCGACGGTGTTAATAAAAACTCTAATAGTTGAACGAAACTAGAAGTTAGTGTAAAACTGAAATTCAACAATCGGAGTGTTGAACTAAATTTGCGCATAAATTAAAAGTTGGTTCAAAACTGAAATTCAACGATCGGGAGTTGAACTAAATTTGCGCACAAATTAACCGGGGTTGAAGTAAAACTTCGCATAAATTAAAAATTAGTTCAAAATTGTAATTCGACGGTGTTAATAAAAACTCTAACAGTTGAACGAAAATAAAAGTCAGTTCAAACATAGCGCAGTCATAACAAGAGAGAGAGAGAGAAGGTAAATAGAAGTGTTAAGTACCGCGGATAGAACGAGAATGAAGAATGAAACATGACGCGTCGAAATATATGCGTGACTGTAGATGTCAGTTAATGGGGGGTCTAGAGCTTCCGGCCTGTCAGATGGTGAATTAATCAATGGGGGGAGTGGAGATGGCGCTCGGTTGAACTAAAATTGCGCATAAATTAAAAGTTGCTTCAAAACTGAAATTCAACTTGATAATGTGGGGTACGGAAAGTATGTCAAGGTCATCCCGAGTAAGTTTTAAAAAAGCCTATCCCGCTACCACAGGAAATAGTTCTGAGAGTTGAACTACCCGGTGATAGCGGGATAGGTAGAAGACTCTTTTGAACTTTATTCGTAAAAACAAATACAATCGATGTGCAAAAACAAATACAATCAATCTGCAATACAGGTTGAATTTTTGTGATGAAATACGGAGTTGTAAAAGTAAACGCCGACGACGAGGATAAGGTAAAGGCAGAGTCCCCAGATGACGTATTTGGCAAGTTTGAAGAAACGTAATATCTCGAGTTGGTTTTCCCGTTGCAATCGTTTAATATCCAATTTCAATTTATCCTCTTCCATTCTAGTTACAAAGGGAACTTCATCCATCATATCCATCATGATTGTGTTAGTGTTTGAAATTTTAAAAGAAGTTATGTTGATAGTACAAAAGTCGAAGACGGAATGAGGAGTGAAAGCGAGAAATGTTAGTTAAATAAAAAAGTGGTGGGGGGAAAGATTTTGCTCTTCATTATTACCGTCAGTAGTGTCAGATGGTGCAGGAGTTAGATTTAGTAAACTGTCTTCGTCCGAACTTTCAACCTTATCACAAATAGGACAATCGTATGTTATTTCCAAATTCATTTTGATAGTTGTAAAATTATCTACAAGTTCTTGTAAAATATTAAAAATAGCTTGTAACTCTTCTTTAGAGTTTACTAGCTGAGTACCCGTTCTTCGCACGGGGTGTGTGTACAGTTTATTAAACGAATGATATTAATGATTTCACAAATTCATAACCTTCAGTTGGTTCATTCTAACGTATCTAGATATCAAGTTTTATGCTTAATAGCTACCAGGCAAATTTGTCAAAATCTTGTTAAATCCATTTCTCATTTAGTCTAGAAGTTATTTCTATTAATGGTTTTGTTGCAGTTTGATTAAACATTTATATTCGTATGGTGATTTACTTTATAGTTCTATGAGTTTAAACTTATAGAAGATTTAAGAAAACTCAGACTTGTAAAAAATATTATAGATTCTTATGAAATCTAATATTGAATCCTTGATTGGGTGTGACGATAGCTATATGCCAAATCCAATGTATTGAACCCCTGCATCTTGTTCTACCCATGAAAGATATGTACAGACATGTACAATA
Organism: Neoaliturus tenellus; assembly: GCA_030545055.2. Classification (NCBI taxonomy): domain Eukaryota; kingdom Metazoa; phylum Arthropoda; class Insecta; order Hemiptera; family Cicadellidae; genus Neoaliturus; species Neoaliturus tenellus. The sequence continues at coordinate 170,878,318 of CM061531.1, read as the reverse complement.
TTAAATCTAAATTCAAAATTAGTTAACATTTTAATTCCCAAACCAAGTAAAACAACGCAACATCTGTCAGTAACGTATAGCCACCGCACCGCAGTGTAGATATTAGGTTTACTTAATTCAATTTTTTTGTCTTTAGACTTTACCTATTTACCTAAAACCTCATGTGTTGCCAATGTATACAAAACCGAATAAATAGTGACATCCCATGTTAAAAAGTTATGTCGAAAAACGGAGAAAAATTAAGCATTGATGGTGGGATTACTTTTCCTTATTGCCACGGGAAGCGTTCTTTTTACCTTCTAAATGTCAAAATAAGTATATTTGTTTGTTTACACAAAATAAAAAACAATAACAAACTTCTGCAAATATGTTCTTAAACCATCTGATTCCATTCAACCAATCAGCATGATCCTTGAATGAAAATTACAGTGGTACTATGAGTGTTTTTTGAGCGACTTTCTCACTTCTTCATAAGAACCTACTCATTAAGCTTTTACACATTAATATTGCCCCGTCTATACCCGAACTACTTGAAAAATTGAGCAATTTATAAACCTCATTGGTTTTAACTACATGTTGTGTTTGATAAAATACACCTCTTTTTGTCAGAAAGTGCAATGAAAGCTAAATTGGGAACTAAAATTAGTTTGTAATGATAATAAGAAACATTTTAAGATTTAAGGGTCAAAACTCGTTTTGTAATAATTACCATAAATTATTTTAATATTCATATTTAGAACCAAGAATTAGTTGACTTTATTCACTGTATTTAGGCCAGTGAAAAGTTAAAGGGTTAGATATGAAAGAGTCTGTATTTAAAATTTTAAGTGTTGCCATCTGTGGTGAAAATGACAAACTGTCTAATCCAGCTGATTAAAGAGCATAGATAAAAAGGTAGAATTAAATATTCCCATAAGATTAACATTGAATATTTCTTTTACTATGAGGGAGAGCCTTTTTGACGAACGATGCTTTAGAGCAGCTAAAATCGTTCTAATTTCAACATTTAACAATAATAAAAATTTTCATATCATTTACTAAAGCCCTTGTCGTGTGAAAAGAGATTAAAGATTGGTATTTTAGCACAACTTGGCTACTTTGACATACTATGGGGCAAAGCCCTAAGGTCGCTAAGTCAATTAAAGTTGTAATGAACCTTCACACCACTCTAGTCTATGACATGAAAAAAATTTAGACCCCTAGGTAAAGTCGTTATCCAGTGAAAAGAGGACAAAATAGGACCCATGAGCGTTACAGACAGAATGACAGAGAGAGAGACAGACAGACAGAGGGAACGAAATTTAGATGACACCGATTTTGGATTCTGTTATGTATAAAAAGTAAAAATAACCAAAAATTTCAAAATTCTAAGCAACGTACAGACAAAACTCTAATTTTATTAATATAGATTTCAAAACTAGAATTCATCCGTGCCAATGGAGAGTTGTTCATCGTTGAAGAGTCGGCGAGTAAATGAGGAACACCGCCAAGGGAGGGGGCTTATTTAACGGCGAGCTTATGATTAAATAAAAAGCTAAGTTCTTCTTCTTCGTCTTTTAATTCAAATATCTTAGCTGGAGTATTTGCCTCGTCCTCCTCACTCTGTAATGATGAAGATAATTCACCAGGACGTAAATATTGAACATCAATTCTGATCCATCTCATATAATATCTATCCATTATAGCAAGCAAGTTTTGAAACAATTCTTCCATTTCTTCCCTCTCAGTTATTATATGATGAAACCTGACGAAAGGTGTTCCCATGTTGTTAGTTAGAATGTTGGAAGTGAAATAATTCAAAGGTGGATTCAATAAGATACAAAACTTAAACTAATGGTGGGGGAAATCTAAAAAAAAAAAAACCAATGGTGGGGGGAAATCTCAAAGTCATCCAATTGAAGTTTTAAAAAAAGAGTGTAAAACTGAAATTACACATTCGATGGTTCAACAGGATCTGAATACCAATCCGACCTGTATTTACATCTTTTTATCATATGTGTACAAAAATCATCTTGATGAGACTTGGTGCGTTGACAATAAGCTAGATCGAGAGGATGAAATTTGAAACATCTTTGAGGACAGCATGTATGAAAATATCTTGATTTGTAAAATTTGAAAGTTCGCAATTCCGGCGGCGGTAGTTGTTTTGTTTTGCATTTGCAGTAACAAGATCCGAAAAATTCACACTTAGTGCAAGCTAACCCGTCCACCATCATTGGTCCTAAATCTGTACACTGTTGTTCACAACAGTAACGAGGTTCGTACTTGTAATTTTGTTTTTCCATGTTGACGCTGCTGAGTCCAGTAAAAGAATAAGAGTGTATAGTGTTGAATAGTCAGTTTTATGTACTACAAAAAGTGGTGGGGATAATTTCAAGGTCATCCTAACGAAGTTTTAAAAAATTATACCTTACTAATGTAAGGAAAATTGATACTTAAGAAGTTTGTTTCTGTTTGTTTTCTTCAGACTTTTTCTCTCCCTCCTGTTTGTTTTCTTCAGACTTTTTCTCTCTCTCCGCTTTAGCCATAGCGATAAGTTCTTCAGTCGATAGTGGATGTACTTCAGGAAATTTTAAAATTAATTTAGCCTGATATCCTTCTCGGGTTAATATTTCTAAATCTTCTGTCATTTGTTCAACGGTGTTGTAATCTTTTCCATAGATCTTTCCATCAAGTTCAATCATCATTCTGTATAACATCTTTAAAAATAGGTGTTGACGCAGCGAGAGTTGGGAAGCGAATGATTAGTTATCCAAGTATCACACCCTTTTTATCAACTTGACATTGATCACGTGATTCCTTAGTTTTATTTGATAAAAGCTATTTAACATTGGTAGTACTTGTGGAACTTGATGTTATGTTGACCAGTTGGCGATGAAGATGTTGTAGGTTGTGTAGAAAGAAATACTTCATCATCGCAGTATTTTGTTTTAGTAAACATCCTTACATTAGTAGCACTAACATCAACAGTTAAGTGATAACCACCGGTAAGTAAAACTCGCATTTCGTTGGTTAAATCTTCAAGTTGTTCAAAACTCGTAATAGTGTTGGTATCGTAAGATGCACACTTGACCTTTAAGGACATGTTGAAGTTTTGTATTTAGTTATAGAGAGCGAGATGTGTACGGTACGAAAGGTAGTCGTAGACTGATGAATTTCACAAGTTGATTTTCACTTTTATTATCACACAAAATTGGGTCAAGGTCATCCCGTGGAATTTTTAAAAAAAGCAACATATTGCTATGTACAAAGACATAACAATATGTTGCTTCTTTTATTTTTCTTTTTTGTTTTATATCATCTTTATTGAGAAACCATTACAAACACATATATTTACAATGTTATGTACAAACTAGTTAGTAGTAGGTGTTACATGAATAGTTAGTTCAGTTGAGTTGTTTCCACTCGGTCCGTGTGAAACTAAATAGAGTGCGCCAGGTTGAATAACTCGAAGATCTTCATTTTGTAGAAGTTGTACAAACCGTTTCGGTAGGAAGATTTGAAACTTCGGTTCGTCACCAACTGTATACGGCGCCTCGCTCAATGTGCAATTAATAGCATCACCAATTGAAGTGTCCATCTTCTTGATTGTATGTATGATGTAATGTTTTTCTTCTTTTAGTTCAGAACATTTCTTCGTCGGTAAGATTGTTGATTTAGAATGAGCGTTGAATTGATCAACCAAATTTTGAAGAAAGTTCTGCGATGCCATCTTGATGTTATTGTTAATCTTCTTGTTAATAATAATGTCCGTCGGAGATGTTGTCTCTTCGGAGGTTCGAGTAATACTCATGCTGCGTCATGGTAGCGCTCTCACTTTTATTACCGACATTACCCCCACCATTCTGTTGAAGGAAATTATTTAAGCGGTAGGCATTCTTCAAAGCGCACTGTGACCTTCGATGTTTAAAACTCTTTGATGAAATACAAAGTTCATTGAAGTAGCATTGGAAATCTCTATCTATTATTGCATTTATCACTTCGTTGCTTGTAAATGATTGTATCCAATTAGCTTTTTCCAATCCTCTTGTGTAGATAGTTTTGAACTCTTTGCAGTAATGATTCATAATGTGCGGCATCATGTTATAACTAATAAAACCTTCATCCCATCTTAAGTTGTGAAAATGTTTGTACAACCATTTGTTTGTAACTTTCGCTTTAGTTGTTAGTCTATTGAATGGTAATGGAGGTTTGAATAAGTAATGATAAACTACAGATGTGTTCATATCCAAAATTACTAATTCTTTTATAATAAAATTTCCATCATTTCCTCGAAAAGCTTGAAATTCAATTATACCTTTTTTAACTTCCATTATATGTGGCGCATTAGAAAACGAAACCCGTTTGTTCATGATGAAGTCTCGTCAGCAACTGACTTGTATTACAAACACGATTGTTCTTCTTTAACTTCTTGCGCTTCTTCGTCGATATTAAAGTTGGTGTGATAGTTGTTCAATTGTCTCCACATATCCACTTCTTGAGGTATTCGATTAAAAATTGAAGTATCCACGGGACCGTATAAAATTGGAACGAAAGGTTGTCTGTCCAATGTATCGATTAGATAGTCTTTGATTATTGCACTTGAAAATATTAGTTGTTTCAAATATCTGGTGACGGGACCGGTAGTACAACTTAAAGTGTAAAATTCTTCTTTAGTCAAATGTAATTTTACATCATGTCTAGTTAAATCTCTGAAGCGAACCATTTGTCCTCCACGATGTTTCACTATATCAACTTCAATATTTGATTCCAATAAACTTAATCTTGTTCTTCTTCCAAATGTGTTGTTACTCAAATAGCATTCCAAAAGATGTAAATGTTTCATAAATGATTCCCAAGAAGTTTCAGTGAATGTAACCATTTTATTTCCATGATTTAAAATAACAATCGGTAAATAATCCAATGATTTTAAAATTCCAACTGAAATACTTTTCGTCATGCATGAAGAAATGGGGTAGAAAATCCGAAGAAATACTTCTGTTAAAATATTGGTTGTAATGTTAACTTCAACCTTTTTTCTTTTTACTTCTTTTTCAGCTTCTCCTTCTTCTTTTTCTTCTTCTCTCTTCTTATGACTTAAACTTGAGGAACTCGTCCATTTCTCGTTCAACTTGTTTTTCTATATCTGAACTATTCTCATCCATTAGAGGTGTATTTTCTTCTCCGTTAGTAGAACTCATCTTGCGAACGATGTTTCCCATACGACGGTCGAAGATATAATGAATTTTCCACTCAAGATTTTCTCGCTTTTATGTTTTTCGTCGAATCCTTGAAATTTATACACTCACATAAATGTTTGTTTTTAACTTGTCTTTCACAAACGAAATTCTAACCTCAAAAATTGAGACAGATAATTCTAACCTCAAAAATCTGCAGTCGTTGTACTAATTCTTTTTAAAGTACATTCTTCACGATTCCGGTCAGCGGTGTGTAAGTAACTATTTTATCATGTAGAATAAGACAGTATGCTGAAGTTCCATCCGCTACTGGTTCTTCAAATTCCATTTCAATTTTTATATCCATACTTGATGATTTTACCGATTCATTTTGTTTTGAACAATCTATTACAATTATCGGAGCCTTGGAATAATATTGGTCAGGTGATAATAGTGGAGTATTAGTCTTTCCATAATATGACGATTGAAATCTTGCATACATATCGTATAAAATGGAAAAACGTTTTTTGCTGAACATGACATTCAAATTGTCATACGGAAAGAATTGAGAGTTTAGGAAAACTTTACAATTCTTTATTTTACAGTTATCAAATTGACCGGCATTTGCAGTGATAACATCTTTTCGCTTAGTTTGAAAACCGAGTATTATGTACCTTGCTCGTTCCAAGTAAGTTGATGTCTTGACGGTCCATGTTTGTCGTTCGGTCTGAGGTAGTGTAGGATATTCATGGAATTCCCAACTTCGGAATGGCATCACAATATCACGGTCAGATTTTAACTTTCTCAATAATACGATTCTATGTTCATCAGCCAATCTTACATGAGGTACTCTCCAAACAACTTTATCTAATTGTAGTTGCCATTCCAGTTTATCTTCAGTAGTTGCAGGGTCTGCAAGTATCAAGTCCTTGTTAGTTGAAGATCTGAGTAATACCAATTCTTGTTTGACATTTATTATTACTCGTTTGTAATCTTCAGCGAATCCCAAAAGCAATCGTAAAGGTACATGAAAATCAAAGTGACCGTTGGAATCCGGTGTTATAGTGTCTTTATCAGGGGCAACCCATCCGGCGGTGACTATTGAATTCTTTTCATGCGGTGTTAATGATGTTAATCCTTTCAATGTCGTTGTTATACCAACCTTTTTTGTCGAATCAACTGTCACCCCTGATATCTCATATCTTATTTCATCAAAAAGATATGCCATCGGGTTATTTATAAAAGGAACTGTTGAAGCAGTTTTTCCATCCAATTTTAATACCCGTCCTTCAATGTACAAATAACTTTCACACGGTAATGTGTAAATATCTTGTTGTTGAATGGGAATCCTTATTTCATCGTTATTGTTTAATTTTGATGAAGTGTAAGGGTTGTGCGTGTGATATTCCTTCTCCCATAGTGTTTCGTCGAATGTCGGTCCTTGAGATATATCCAGGATATCCATCGTTGTTAAGTTTCAATCCAATCTTCTGTAGAAAACGAATGTTGTCCGATGTTAACTCTTCCAATGTCGAGGAGCTACTGAGCTCCCGACTCTTCCGTTGCGGTTTAAATGATAATCCCATGTTGACCTTTATGTTGCCGCTCTGATGTGTATCCGTATAGTTATCGTTTCTCCTCTAAAGTCAACACTAACACCGTCTTGATCCAATATGTTCAGTACGATGTCTGAAATGAAACTGGTGTTTAACGGTAGGTATATCAAGTTTTGTGGCTTCTCAACAATTTTAAAACCAGGAGCCACTGTTGGATAAAATGTATGTAAAATATGCTGATTCACTCCTTCTCTATACGATCCGTGTATAATATTACACGTTACATCGATACTATTGACTTTCAATATTGTAACAGTTGTATCACCTGAATGAGTAGTTCCAGGAGTTAAGATTTTCTTTTTTGCATCTGTAAATCCAAGTAAACTGCCAATCGACTGTTCCAAGCTGACATCAATATAATATTTTGAAGTTATTTCTGCTTTTAAAGTATTATTGTTTCCTTTAACGGTGATATTGTCTTCTCCGAGTTGTTTCTGTAATAATTGGTTTATATCATCGATTTAATAAGCTCCAGTAGGAAATGTAATTATTTTCAATTCTGAGTATTTTCCTGAAGCATCCTTAGTTTCATAATAATGTAGTAAATTGTTCTTTCCTTCCGTAACATTGGGTATTGAGTTGTAGGTAGTCAAATCAAGTAATGCCGCTTCCCATAATCTTTCCTTGGATAGACGCAATGCTGGGAACAGCGTACTTTTCAATGTGGATGAATTTCCACTCAGTGACACTGTATACGATGACATCTTAAAGCTGACTGACACTCTTCGCTAGAAACTCCAAACATAAATGCCCACATATTTCAGTATTGTTAGGTTGTTCTCTTTTGTAATTGTAAAAAATGTTTTTGGAGTTTCGAAAATAATGTTGCAGTTCTTTCGGCGGTGGTAGATTGCCAAAACTGTCAAAGTAGTAAACGGTTTGTCCGAGCTTTTTATAGCATACCCAATGAGTGCCTGGACCATAGGTGGAATCCAAATTTACTATTCCAGTTTCATTTTCCCATATTTTAGTTGGTAATGCATCTTTCATAAAAACTCCTCGAAAAAATGGTATTTTCAAACATTTTACATAATCATTTAACTGATGATTTGTTAAGGCTTTATTTGGAATTATCAATTGATTCTTTTTATTTAGTACACACGGTATGGTCTTAGGTATAAACCTGCTCCGTTTTTTACCATTTGCCAAACAGAAGTCTTCTTTACATTTGCCTTACGAGTTCTACGACGTCCTTTTTTAATGTTTCCACCTCTTTTGGGAGCGCTTCTTTTTGCAGGTCTTCCTCTGCGACGTCTTCCAGCACCTAACTTTGCTTTCGTCTTCATGGCTGTAGTTACTGCCCAAGCCGCTGCTTTTTCTGCAATACTGGCGTCACTTGATTTTACTCTTTGCCAAGCTTTTTCCGCTAGAATTTTATCCGCTATTGATCTATTTGTTGAATCTTTATACTTTGAATATGCTATATCATGTTCTTTGCAAGCTTGATCTAATTTATTAATTCCAGGATCTCCTCTTGCTAAACGTTTTGACAACTTAGTTCCAGGTCCACAATATTGATAACCTCCGGGCAGATGTAATTCGTATGGTAAAGCGTCTATCGCTCGATTCACAACAGCACCAATTGGAATCCGTCTGAGCAGGGATAATGCAGCTGATGTTAAACCACGTCCTCTCTTGCCGCTGTCTTGACGACGACTGAGCGATACGGTCTTCATTATGCTGTTTTATGTAACCAACGTCTTCACTCTATGAAATACTTTATGATAATGAATCCTTTTTTGTGTATTCTATACTTAAATATTCATAAGTTTTACTAGTATCTATCAATGATTTCATCTTTAATCCATTGGTTTCTCTGAGAATCTTCGATTTTATTGTGTTTCATCGATGCATTAATCAAATGATTATGCATATCAATAACTACATTACATACTCTACATTAGTAGCATCTTTGTTACGTGTAGGATTATCAAGATTTGTGATACGTTTACCATTACATGTATACACAGATGGATCGTTTGTAGAGGTTGCTATAACTTGATTAATAGTAGCAACATCATTCGGAGCTATTCCTGCTGATATGTTAGATATTCTTCTATTTTTTCCATCATATAAGTTATTTATTTTATCTAAAACTATAGTTTGTTTCACAACAACACAATCATTATCATCTTTACCAGATTTTACATGGGTTAATCGTCTACCTCCACATATAAAGTTAACACCAGTAGCTGATAGTTGTGGCACTTGTGTTAAAATAACAGCATCATGTTCTTCCGTGCCTAAACTTATATTTGACAATCTTTTATTTTTTCCATCCCACTTGTTATTTTGTAGTTGTAGTAAGGTAAACTTTTCACTTCCTTGCACAAACTCATCACCTTTCTTTGACACCACCTGATTTTGTTTAACAAAAGCGGATGTTCCTTTCTTCAAGCTTTCATTCATTTGTCTCACGGTAGCAGCATCCGATGGAGTTGAACCATCTTTCAGATTGGACAACACTTTTCCATGACAATCAATAACAGCACCATTATATAAAATACAATTATCTTTCATGTATTTAATATTAACACCATCACTTTCTTCTTTAGGATATCCAATATCGTTTATAGTATATTTATAAAAGGAAAATCCATCTTTTTTCTTTTCTGGTATTACAGAGTGCGAATAACGCTTATTGATTGTATCTGTATCCTCGGTTGGATCTGCCACATTAGTTATTTTATAATTTAAAGCATTGTACTTTTTTCCACTTTTAGTCTTTTCCAACAGTAAAGCGTATTCCATCGCAGATAGAAAATAACCTTTATTAACAACATCTCCATTATTGACTGGTTTTGCAACGTTAATAACCCTGTGAGATTTTGCATCATACAGTTGGTTGTCGTCGAGTTTTAAACTTGTAGATGTTACCTCCTTAACTGTTTTTAAATTTGTTGCATCTCCATCTTCTTCTGGATCTCTAACAAACTTTAAACGTTTATTATTTATGTTATAGTCACCTTCAGGTGTTTGCGGTAATCCACTTCTTTTTCTGTTTTCTCCAACTTGCACTCCTAACGCGGAGTATCGTCCGAACTTGTCGACGCTCATGTTAGAACTGACACATTATACGCCTGCAATTCTTATATATCCGCGGACAATTATACGATTATGCCGCGATTCCTGAGTTCGTCAATCAGAGCTACCCATTCATTATTTAAACCTGTATGACCGGCTTCCATGGCTTCATGCAATAGTCTCATTCTATCAACCAATTTATTGATGTCGTTGTAGTAAATCACATTCGTATTGTATAGATTTTTCATCAATCCTTTGCCAGATGTTGAAGTATCTCCTTTACTCTTTTTACTATGTTGTTCAAGAAGTGATAAATCCATAAGTGATAAAGATTTTCTTTTCAGTGGTTGTCTCACCGCTGGTGCAGTACGTAATGTTGGCAATTTTCGTGGAGGAAACAACTTTTTTATAACAATGTTATATTTTGTTGCACGTGAACGATTAATCATTGCATCCTTTAAGTAGTTTCTTTTATGAGCGTTAGTATTTTGTAGAATCTCCTTAAAAACACTTAAATCTTTGGATGAATATCTTAGTGGTATGTTTTTAAAAATTAATTCATAAAGTCCTTTTGTTCCTTTATATTTATGCTCACCAATAATGATGTAATCGTCTTGTGTTATTTCAAGCTTTGAATCGCCGATCTTTAATTCATTCCCATCAATTCTTGCTCCGTATACGTGTGATCTACTCAAATTCGGGTTTGATTTCATGTCATGTAGCATTTTCATTATATATTTTCTTCCAAGAGGTCCATGTTGTAATATATCGCTACTCAATTGAGTTAAATTTGGAATAGATTGTTCAGCTTCAGGTATTGGTTGTTCTTCTTCCTTTTCAACAATTGGTTCTTCTTCTTCTTTTGTTTCTTCTTGCTCACTAGCACTTGTATATGAATCATCATCTTCTTCTTTTTTTAATGCTTGTACTTCTTGTTTAGAAACTGGTAGTAAAACATCTCCTTCATAACGAGGTTTACCAATAGTTTCTGATATCTGTTTTAAAGGTTCCGTAATAGGTTTAAATGTAGTCTCTAGAAATTCTTCTCTTTCACTTAAACCCATCCTCAATGCACGATTCTTCATCCTAATAGAATCACTGAGTGATTTTATTTCTTTCAATAGTTTTTCTTGATTCACCATGTTTACACTGTGAAGTTCAACGTGTAACTAGATGTAGCATCGGTAGTTCAACGCATAAATACAAATTTATCCAACCCTATACGATATCTACCATTTTTAATATCTTCTTCCTTCATAATAACGAGAAAGCCATATTTCTCATTCCATGCTTTGCCACACATTTCTTTAAATTTCTCAAATGGCATATCCGCATTTACATGATCATTGTATATATGCTTTAAATTTGTTTCATCTTGCTTAAAGATAATCAACATATTTGCATTATCTCTTATAAGTTGTTTTGGAATTTTGCTGTATGTTTGACCAATATAAATGCTATCGATATTATGATGTCTTCCCATAGCGAAATAATTCCTTATAGTGTCGTGATTTTCACAAGACACATCGTCAAAAATAAAAATAGAAAATGGTTTTGCTTCATTTGGTTGCATAATTGTTTCACTGGCATTAAACTTGTAGAAATTCACTTCAGGTACACTTGCAAGTACTTTATCCAATAATTGATATTTCGGTTGTTGCAATGATTTTGAAAAAATGTATATATTGTTAAAGCGCAATCCTTTAGGATTAGTTATAAGGTTAAAAACAACATTTGTTTTTCCACAATTTGAAGGACCAGTTATTAAACATCTTATCGTATTTAATAGTAATTCACCATGTTTACCATGATTTAACCTATCATTGTCAACCGTCAATTCATCAATATTATTGATATTAAATCGATCTTTTTGTTGTACAATCTCCATCTTGTATCAAGGTTAAACACACAATGAGCTATTAAATTACTATACCAAGTCTTTTGAAGGAATCCAAGAGTCTTCACTTTTATCGAATCCTAACCACCGGACTTTAACCATATCTTTTTTCCTTTGTAAAACCTTCTCAACAAGATATACATCACCGACATTTGATTTCAACAGTTCATGTCCGTAGAATCCACCTTGAAGTAATTCACCCTTGTTATCCTTTAATAAGTAAGTTTCAGGTATAGTTGGTTGCACTTTATAAACTGTAAATACTTCATTAGTCCAATTTGGTAGATACCTTTTACTAAATACACCTTTGTACTTGCTTATACGAACTTTATCGTTGACCTTAAACTTTTTTGGTTGCAACTTTTCCAATTTAGGTGTTGTATTATTTCTGATGCGTTGTAATACAACCTTAGCATTAGCGCTGTTTACTTGGATAGGTTTCATTCCAATGGTACGATGATATTTGTTGTTATACTCTTTTATAAGTTGTGGTAATATGTCATACCACACGTATGATCCTCGTTTTGAAAATTGTTTGTACATCGCTCCTTTCAATGTTCTATTGAATCTTTCAATTATTGAAGCTTTAACTTCAGAATTTGTAGAATAATGATTTATTTGATATTTTTTCATCAAAGCTCCAAAGTCTTTATTAAAATATTCTTTTCCATCATCGGTCTGTAGATGTTTGATTTTGAATTTATTTCTTTGTATCGTTGTTTCCATAGCTTTTGTAACACTTTTACCAGTCTTATCCTTTAATGGTAAAGCGTCAGCTATTTTAGTAAAACAGTCTATAATTGTTAAAATATATTTAAAACCTTTGTTTAATTTACTGTGCGGTATCATTTCAATGAGATCAGCTTGATAAAGATCATTCATTCCCTTAATAATTGTACTTCTTCTTGGAAATCTTCTTCTTGCTGGTTTATGTAGTTCATTTACAATCTTGTCCTTCACACTTTCCATCTTCAGGTGTTGCTTGCACACCGCTTGTAAAAATACTGATCCGTACAACAGTTCATTCTCTTTTATATAGTTTGAATATAGGTCAAGGCCATTTCATATTAGTGTAAAAAAGAGGGAACATGGCATTGGGCTTGCCATGTCCCCTCTTCTTTACGGAAAGGAAAAAAGGAAGAAGGTAGAGGACGAAGAATAGGTTTACTGGTCGATAGGGTTTAGAGAGTAATGTCCAAATGGCAGAGTTCTTATGTTGTCTTCAAGGATGTATCTCTTGTCATCCTTATAGCTCAATGCCGATTTGGTTTGCTTCACACTGAAAAGACGATGGTTGAAGCTTCTTATGGTGTTAAATGTTGCAGTTGTTTCAACATTTTCAAACAAACATCTTTTATAATGTTCAAACTGTACGTTCTTCTTCAGGAAAGAGGTTTTTATTCCTTTGGCTTTCTTTGTGACTTGATGTTCGTTCCTTTCGTTTATGTACAGTTGAAACGAATACAGTTTGGACATCAATGCTACAATTTCCATCATTGGCACACCATTTGTTTCATCTTTAAATTTTCCCAATACTTTCTTGTTTCTGTCGTAGTCGTAATTTGGATGGTCCTTAGGATAATCAGAAAAGTCGAAATCATCTTTATATATAAAGGTGCGTAGATCTTCGTACATGTCATTTGTTTTAATCCAGTAAATGAGTGCATCTGTATCCATATATGCAATACCAATGTTATCTCTTCCATAATAGTTAACCATCTTCTTATAATGAAACTCGTACATGTGTGTTTTAGAAATATCCAAGATTGACATTCCAAGATACAAAGGACGATCCATTGTAACTGACTTCTTGTTCATGGAAATAAGAACTAGATTTTCATTAATAATTACAGATGTACCAAAGTTTGGTTGTTGCACTAATTTCTGTAATTTTACTGGATCAGTTACCAATTTTATATCCTTATGTTTCCTTTTGTTTTCCAAAGTCTTGCCAAATATTGCGTTGTTCATTAGTTTGAAAAAGTCTTTTTGAAAACTTGATGTAGTAGCAGCTCTTCTTCTTGTGTTGTTGTCAATGTACGGTTTTAACCAACAAGATTGAGAGAATTGTAATACTCGATTAATCTTTGTAATTCTCAATCCCAAGTCTAAGGCCTGTTGTATCATCCAGTAGTGTCCAACATACCGAGACTTGTCGGTTAAAGTCATCATTAATTTCGGCCATCTTCCAGTTGGAGAAATTTCGGTCTTCGGAAGCAGTGGTAAATCATAATGTTGATCGTGAAGATGTTCGGGATATTCAAAATCGACGTCAAAAATATAACCTGTTTCACCATGCTTCGGTATATCCATTATGTTTCCTATTGATTCAGGATCTATCCATTTGAAATTATCATATGGAAGGGGATTCGACATTGCCCATCCGTATAAGTTATTTGCATCGAAATAACCCAGGAATGTTGTTGGTTTTGATGCATCATAATCGGGCAAATACTTGTTGTTTGCCCTGACATGTCGTGTTACACTTTGCGTCAATCCTCCGCGAACTCCTGACTCTAACATCAAAACCATATCTATATCTGTAAGAAGTTGTATTTTACAATTTGTCTCTTTCAACATGGCTTGCCACGCTAGTCCAGGCGAAGTGTACGAATGAAGAGGGTCCAATCCATATGCTGCAAAACACGTATTTCTAAATTCTTCCATCACATCACATAATAAAGTCACATCTAGTTTAACATAAAAATCTGAATATTCTCCCAATGTTCTAAATCCTAATTCGTTCCATACTTTGCATGCGTGATTATAATCATCTTGAGATATATCCATGTCGAAAAGTTTACTTTTAAATTCTTCTTTTGGAGGTAATGATGTTTCATTAAATCTTTCTAAACTGTCTATGTAATCATATGGAAAAACACCTTTTCGAAGTACCAGATCCAGTTTGTCGTTGTTTACAATCTTCTTCGTTTCGATTAAATCTTGTTTCCTTAGGTTTTCAGAAAGTTTGGACAAACTTGACGGCATAAATCGGTAGGAGTCCAAGAATCTTAATTTGAGGTTTCCAACTTCTTTGGAAAAACTTATGAACTTTTCTGAAGTTTCAGCTAACACATCGATTTTACCGTCGTCTCTTCCTAATTCGGGTATTATAAAATGAGCGTCGTACCCACTGAGGTTATGCAGAACCACAGGAATAAATAGTGGTAAACGATAGCTCAAGTTGCATTTATTACAAGCAGCACCCCTGTAATAACCTGTGAGGTGGTCGTGATCTTTAATTTTATAATTCTCAATAGTAAAATCATTTTTGCACAAAAAACATCGAGTTGCATTTTCATGTTGAATTTCTTCTTCTTCGTCCATCGGTTTCATTGGTACAATATTTGTATATAATCTTTGTGTATTTCCAGCTATTGAATATAGGTGATCAAGAAATATTTTTTCCGCATTTTCACCACGATATACTAGAGGTTCTGAAGTTAATCCATATCTGTTTAAATGTTCTTCTGATAATGTTGATTTGACCATTAAACAAAAACTGTTTGGTTTGTGCATTTGATACTTTACACTTTTTCTTGCTTCGCAATTTTCTTCTTCAACTGGAACAAGTGTTGATTCAAAATCCGCATACACAACTAAAGGGATACGGTATTGATGATGAACTTTTTCAAATGAAACGAATGCTCTGTTTTCTGCAGGTAAATTAATCTTTGCTTCATAATTATTGTTACATAATCTTTTGTTCTCTTGTAACCATTCTCTTCCTTGTCTTCCTTCTCGTTGAAAATTAAAACATCTCTTGCAAATCAACTTTTTGTTTCTATTTTTTGAAAGTTGCTTGTTAACAAGACGATCGAATTGCTTTATGTACACATAGTGAGACACATCTCCTCGTGTTAATAGTAGTAAATCCGTATGATCTGGTAGTTCTTCTTTTGCAATACGTAAAGGATACACTTTGTTTGAACTATCTAATGCAAAAACATTGATAGAAGTACCGGGATTTTTCTTCTCAAATTTTGATATATCTTCTAGTGATACAGGATAAGTAATTCCTTGAAAATTGTACTTATTTCTTTGATTTTCATATTCCCGGTCAGGTCTATACGCATTATTTGGTACAAATTTAGCTGTCATTGCATAACGAAAACATTCATTGTCTGCATTTCTAACATTAATACAAGATTTTGTATCTTCAATACTTTTAGGCAAAGGAATGTAACTAGATCCCCTTAGTCCATATCCGTGTTTTGTAACTCTTATATCTAATCCTTCAATACTTGAAAGACTCCATCCGGATCCTCTTCCTTCATGTTCCTGAATTTTGGTTAATATTTCTTCTATACAGTTCTCTACTATTGAATCAATGTTTGAACTTTCCATGATGGTTCGGTTTTTTGTTATGAATCCTCTTGGTGATAATTCTTCTTGTACATTTATAAACATAGCTTCTAGTAGTAAACTAAATTTAAGAAAGTTCAATCTTTTCAATTCTTCTTTTAAAGTTTTACTTACGATTGGTTTTGCTTCTCTAATAAATTCTTCTAAGTTCAAGTTTTCATTTTGAATCTTATGATGCATTACTACCTTACCGGGTAAAGCAAATACTTGTAGATTCGGTAAAGTAGTTGAAGATGTTGCTGTTATTTCTTCTTGTTCTTCTTGTTCTTCTTGTTCTTCTTGTTCTTCCTGTTCTTCTTGTTCTTCTTGTTTTTCTTCTGCGTTGTTGTGAATTAGTTCTTTATGACAGTCTAATAGAATTTCATCGTGAAACGATTCCGAACATTTATCGCAATGATACATTTTGAGATGTTTACTCTTCGAAGTTTCGCAGAGAAATGAAATGGGCTCTCACATTCCTCCTTTTATAACGGTCCCCCTACCACTATTTCATCTTCTTCTTCTTCACTATCCAAGAAAATCAAACGTTTTCAACAAAATATTAACCTTCTACAAAATTGATTGTCCGTTCATATTTTTTTAATACTAGTTTGAATTTTCAATATTTTCCTTGTTTAACTATTATTTCTTTATATAACATTATTCACACTTTCTACTTCGAGCGTTTTGCTACTATCATCTCTTTATTCCATTTTAACAATCTGCATAAATACAAGTTCATTTGTCGCGCCGACTCACTATAAATCCAGCTTTCGTACAGTACACATCTCTACGACTAAATTACAACATGTATTTCAATATGAATTTTCCTTATATAAATACTATTTCAATAACTTTACAGCAAAACAAAATTCTAACTTCATAAACTTGATAGGAAGATATGCGAACTTTTAATTCAACCCCGGTTAATTTATGCGCAACTTTAGTTCGACCAACAATTGTTGAATTTCAGTTTTGAACTAACTTTTAATTTATGCGCAAATCTACTTCAAACCCTCACCCCACAAATTTGGTAGGGAGAATTACATTAATTTGATACTTATTTCTACCGTTACACTAGCTCCATTCTCAAAAAGATATAAATAAAATGGTCCTGGATACTGTTCTTTTTCACGTCCTGCATGTTCCTTAATGAATTCGTAAGCCAATCTTTTTGAATATTCATTATGATACACTTCTCTTACATAAACAAGATTTTTTTCTTCCAGAAATTTCGCTTGAACTAATGGTATTTTGCTTACATCATCCTTGTCCATCAGAGGTAGCTTGTAGGTGAAAGTATTTGGAGGTAGTTTTTGCGGTTTATCAAGTAGAGAACAAAATTTTCTATAGAATTTATGCTCAGTGCCTGTAATACTACTAAAAGACAAAGTGGTAAGCATCTTGACGGCACAAGGTGCAAGTATAGACTAGAAACCTGGAGGTTCATAGCCCGCCTTTTATGAGTTTTAAAAAATGGGGAGGGGGAAGGAATAAGGATTGGGAAGGGATAAGGTGCAGGGTGGGGGAAGGGTAATTTGGTTATTAAACCACTTGCGCTTCAAAATAGCCGCCAACATCCACACCTTGTTCGTAGCACTCCTTCATTGTTTGCGCCCACTGCTGCATGCGGTCTCTATCATTTGGTGTCACAAGGAAAGTATCACTATTATCATACAATATAAAGGAGCAAATTTGTACACAACATCCTCTGTTCAACCATTTATGAGCTTCAACCATAAACTTTTTTATTGTATGAAATGGATAATCTGGATTAATTTCTATAACTTCACATTCTTCATTAAGATTAACGGGATATTCATGATCATCATCAACATCATCAACATCATCAACATCATCAACATCATCATCTTCACTCTCACTATCATTATTTAAAATGTCTTCAGGTTGTAGAAAAACATCGGAAATTTCGGAAGAATTAAGATGGTCATTTACATGAGGAGGCATTTTGAAGCAGGTAAAATTGTAAACAGCAGAGACGAAACAACAAGAGCGGCATGTAGAAGCAAAATGAAGGAGTGACCAACGCTCGCTCCGCTTTTATAACAGTATGCAAATGAGGGGTGGGTGGGGGAAGGGTAATTTGGTTATTAAACCGCTTGCGCTGTAAAATAGCCGCCAACATCCACACCTTGTTCGTAGCACTCCTTCATTTTTTGAGCCCACTGCCGCATGCGGTCTCTATCATTTGGTGTTATAAGAAAAGAATTACAATCATCATACAATATAAAAGAGCCGATTCGTACGTAAGATCCTGAATCCAACCATTTATGAGCTTCAGACATGAATTTTTCTATTGTATCGAATGGGAATTGTGGATCAATTGCTATAACTTTCAGTTCTTCACTAATTTTAACGCTATAATAATCATCTTCATCATCATCTTCACTGTCACTGTCGTTATTTAAAGTGTCTTCAGGTTGTTCAAAAACATCAGAAATTTCGGAAGAACTGAAATTTTCACTAAGACGAGGAGGCATTTTTAAAACAAGTAATATTGTAAAGGGCAGAGACGAAACAACAAGAGTGGCGTGTAGAAGCGGAATGAGGAGTGAACAACGCTTGCTCCACTTTTATAACGGTATGCTAATGAGAGGGGTAACAGCTGACCGTGACCAATTATTGATCCTGGAGGTGGGGGGAAAGGAAGAAGAGGGGGTATTTATTTTAAATAATTCGCATAACTTTTAACTCGAATAAGATAACCAAATTCTTCTTTTACTAAAATGTTCGTCTTACATAGACGTTTTCAATGATGTATCGCTTGTCGTAATCGATCAAACCATTATCGAGTTATGACCATTTGAATTTTCGGGGGGGGGACTAAAATGTTCGTCTTACATAGACGTTTTCAATGATGTATCGCTTGTCGTAATCGATCAAACCATTATCGAGTTATGGCCATTTTAATTTTCGGGGGGGGGGGTTAATCTCCATTTTTTATGGGGGGGGGGGGTTCCGCTTGATTAGTCACGGGGGGGGGGGTTACGCTTGATTAGTCACCGGGGGGGGGGGGGTTCCGCTTGAGTGAACACGGGGGGTTCCACTTGGGCGCTCATGCGGAACCGATCTTCTCACGAGATAGTCGTTATATGATAATGAAGGCAAATGTTCATCGCGCCGCTACCGCTAATTAACTCGCATTCGCGGTGTTCATATCTTTCCTACTCATTACATATACGTTTCCTACTTCATTATTTCAAGACTAATTAACTTGCAAAACAACAGTCTCTGTCTTTGAATGCTGATGAGATTTCATTAGGAACCATTCTTTGCACGCTATATGAAGCTACACCGGCAAACAATGCAAGTCGGAGAGGTCATATAACTGTACAACGGCCTCAGAAAAGTAGATCACGAGACTTAGAGTGTTAAAAATAATGGGGGAGAAACACAACGCTCTAGCTTGCACTTATACCAGACGGGAGCATTTTTCAAGCAAAGAGTTTTCTTGACTGGAGTTGAAGCCGTAGTAGAAGTTGAACTTGTAATAGAAGAGCAGGCTGTAGTGGAAGTTGTAGTCGGCAGGGATGACATCGTGTTAGTTCTGTTCGCAGTTCGCAGCGTAACGTCTGGAAACAGAATGAAACGTTAGCCGTGGTCGATGCGTCTTTTATAACAATATGCTAATGAGAAGGGTTAACAGCCGTTAAGTGGGGGAAGGTGGGAGGGAAGGAATGAGAGGGGGTATTTATTTCAAATAATTCGCATAACTTTCGACTAAAATAAGATAACTAAATTCTTCCTTAACTAAAATGTTCGTCTTACATAAACCTTTTCAATGATGTATCGCTTGTCCTAATCCGTTAATCCATTATCGATTTATAGGCATTTTAATTTTCGGGGGGGGGAGGGGGAGGGGGAGGGGGAGGGGGGTTTTAATCTCCATTTTTTATGGGGGGGGGTTCCGCTTGATTAGTCACGGGGGGGGGGCATTGACCCTTCCGAAAGTGGGTCAAGGTCATTCAAGACTTATAATGAACCAAGGTGATGGGAACAGTAGTAACTGTTCCCACCACCCTGTTTGCCTAACGGTTCCCACTCCCAACCCACAAGTTACGTTCTGCGAGGGACATCGACGCAATTTTGTTTGGTCCGTCCGCATTCAAGCGTAACGTCCCGGCCCGCATTCAAGCGTAACCACTAATTACAAGGGAAACTGGAACAGCTAATGCAGAAACGCAACTCTAACACCCACCCAAGCTAATCCCACCCATCATATTCCTAAACTAAATGCAAAAAACCTAGTCCGCTACCTACAATTTGCGGATGTCCCACCCCTTCTAAGTGAAGTTCAACCGAACTTCTGAATTTACATTTAATCTACCCCCTATCATCTAGCTGAAAGGCAAAACAACAACATTAATTATTAATACCAACACTTAAAACTAACAACACATCATTATTAAATATCAAATAATTCAACACAACAAAATACCATCATTATTCTTAAAATTAATACACCTTAACGCTAAACACAACTTATAACTAACATCGCAATGCGCAAATTAATTCTTAAATTAAGTGCAACTTACAACTAATATTTACACACACACACACACACACACACACACATACCACATTGCATTAAAGAACGCAACGTAGTATAAGAAGTTCAAACATATATAGGCCTACTATATATTTGAACCTCTTACCGAGTCGCCAACGACTTTTCGCTATGAAAACTCGTTGACGACTGACGCGAAAATCGGGCTCGTATCGCTCCTCGGGTTTTCGAGTGGTGGGGGTAATTAATGCAGTGGTGGGGAAATTGTTTCACTCCAGTACGGTCTTCAATCCACTCCAGTTCGCAGCAGTGTAAAAATTAAACGAAGGAGTGGGGGTGGCGCATGCGCAGCGACGTAAAATCCAAGGTTTGAGGTTAGAACTTTCCGTGCACAGTAGAGCTAAATTGAGTAATACAGGACTCGGCGCATGCGCAATAGCGAGGAGTGATTCCGATCCGGAGAACTCGTTGCATTCGCAGCAGCGCTAAAGTGAGTAATACAGACTAGGCGCATTCGCAGTAGCGCTAAAGTGAGTAATACATGACTAGGCGCCGTAGCGTGAAGTTGGCTCACTCCAGTACAAGTTATAGCAGCATAAAAATGAAACGAAGGAGTGGGAGCGGCGCATGCGCAGTGATGTAAAACCAAGGTTTGAGGTTAGAATTTTCCATGGTGGCTGCCATGTTTAATTCTGTTTCATTCAAACAATAGTAAGTTCATGGCTGGCATGGGATGTGAAGTGTGGTAATTAGATGGGGTTAGCAACCGGTCGTGACCGGCCATTGACCGGTCATCGACCGGCGGGGTTCCGCTTGAGTGACCACCGGGGGGGGGATTTTAATCTCCATTTTTTATGAGGGGGAGAGGGGGGGTTCCGCTTGATTAGTCACCGGGGGGGGGGGGGGTTCCGCTTGATTAGTCACCGGGGGGGGGGGGGGGGTTCCGCTTGAGTGAACACGGGAGGTTCCACTTGGGCGCTCATGCGAAACCGATCTTCTCACGCGATAACCGTTATAAAAGAAGATTGTTCATCGCGCCGCGACCATTAATTAACTCGCATTTGTGTTGTTCGCATCCTTCCTACTCATTACATATACATTTCGCCAACTTCATTATACAAGTCTAATTGCTACTAAACTGGAGTTTCATTTACATTAGCACATGTCGTCCTGTTTGAATCACCTTCGCGTGCTCGACGTTATATCTCATTCATCTGTCTTGTTCTGACTTCTACACGTCTGATATACTTCTTGTGATGGATACGCAATGTTTAAAATTGAAACTTTTGCGGACACAACATATATTACGAAGTAATTCCAAACCTTCTGTTTCAAAGATTAAAACTAATTTAACAAAAGTAAGGAAGAAATTAAGTTTTAACCCGTTGTACTCTGCTAGAACTTCGCAAGTTAGCGTTGACGATAGTGTTATTCACAACATTTTGCGTTCAATGTTACGTTTCCACAACTTCGAACTTGTTACACCTATCGACTGTGTTCAGCAGGTTTTCATATTTTACCCCCACCCTTCCTTATATAAGCGCGCTCACGACAATTCCTGTTTCATTGTTTTGTACACTCTTCAGCTAACATGAACTAACTTTTAATTTATGCACAGTTTTAATTCAACCCCGGTTAATTTATGCGCAAATTTAGTTCAACCCCCAGTTGTTGAGTTTCAGTTTTGAACTAACTAATAATTTATGCGCAAATTTAGTTCAACTCCCAATTGTTGAATTTCAGTTTTGAAGCAACTTTTAATTTATGCGCAATTTTAGTTCAACCGAGCGCCATCTCCACTCCCCCCATTGATTAATTCACCATCTGACAGGCCGGAAGCTCTAGACCCCCCATTAACTGACATCTACAGTCACGCATATATTTCGACGCGTCATGTTTCATTCTTCATTCTCGTTCTATCCGCGGAACTTAACACTTCTATTTACCTTCTCTCTCTCTCTCTTGTTATGACTGCGCTATGTTTGAACTGACTTTTATTTTCGTTCAACTGTTAGAGTTTTTATTAACACCGTCGAATTACAATTTTGAACTAATTTTTAATTTATGCGAAGTTTTACTTCAACCCCGGTTAATTTATGCGCAAATTTAGTTCAACACTCCGATTGTTGAATTTCAGTTTTACACTAACTTCTAGTTTCGTTCAACTATTAGAGTTTTTATTAACACCGTCGAATTTCAATTTTGAACTAACTTCTATTTTATGCGCACTCTTCGCTCAACCGACCGCCGACGCTCTCACCATCTCCACCCCAACATCTATTGTCCCCACTTCTGGCCCACCGGAAGCTGCGTGCCGTGGCACGTGGCTTCCGGTGACGTCACTTCCGGGCCAGAAGTAACCAAAACACACTACTCCTGTCAAAATTTGAATGAAAATCAAATTTTAAGCTAAACGCTTAAAAATATAATAATATTCTAAATACTTGACCTTTTGAGATGCGTTTTGCGGCAAACGTTTGATTTTACAATTACCTTTGAAAATGCGGATGATTAGACATATGTTTATCATATTACACTTAAGCCACCCTCCACATAGACGTCTCAAAGAGGAAGTTCCGAAAAAAATTTTAGTCAATAGTCATGCTATACATAATTTTAATGGTCTTAGTAAGGACAGTACATAGCCGAAAACTAGACCTCGAAAGGTCAAATATGTCGGAAGTTATTGCATTTCAAGGTTTTGATGATATTATTTTATTCCAAATTTTGAACATCTACCATTTATCTCCCGGCCGTTATATTGAGGTTGTATTTACGGCATTGTTTTCTACATTTTAATACCTTTAATTTGATGTATAAACCTTCTGAGTGTATTCAAATTTTGTATGCTTAATATCAAATTTTATTGTAACTCCTAATGGGCCAATCCTTCATTTTTGGGGACTTTTCGGAGGAAGGTCATACAACACATAAAAAAAAAATTCAGTCCAAAAATTATTTAATTTTTTCCGACTAATTTTACCACAGTATGAAAGCGATATTGCAGCTGGTTGTGAAATAAAATTTTGATATATAATATTAATACTAGCAGTTACCCGGCGCGCGTTGCTGCGATCAAATTAAGTTGTTTAAAGAAATAAAGCTATTTTATTAGTTTTTTTTTTATATATATAAAAAAAGTCAATGGAAGAGAAAGTAAGTATATTAATTTTATTGTCAGGCCAAAGGATGAAAAATAGTTTTTGTCTTTTGATTTAGTGCATAAATGTAAACATTTTCAGGTGCCAACTCGTAAGCACACCACGTATAACTGGCCGTGCGAAAAACAGACATTTTCAAATTCAAACTCGGAATATCAATGATTGCCCTTGTACCTTATTGATCGTAATTGCAAATGCAAGAGCACCTATGAGCAAAGAAGCACATTCATGTTAAATTTCAACCCCGGAGGCAATAAATTAATTTTCAAGTCCAGTGAAGTGGAGCCCTAAAGTGTTAAAAATTTATATTTGCAAAACCATTCCTTGGTGAGTACCTATGAGTCAAGAGAATCGTGCATGAAATTTCAACCCCGGTGGCCTAAAGTAATATTGAAGTTCAGTGATGCGGAACACTAAAGTGCTTAAAAAAATGATATTTGCAAAACAGTTTCATAGTGAGCACCTATGAGCAAAGAGAATCGTCCATAAAATTTCAAACCCGGTGGCCTTAAAATAACTTTGAAGTTCATTGGAGCGGAGCCCTAAAAAGCTTCATAAACTATATTTGCAAAACTGTTTCTTGGTTAGTACCTATGAGCAAAGAGGCACGTCCATGTCAAATTTCAACCCTGGAGACCCTAAAGTAATTTTGAAGTCCAGTGGGGCGAGCCCTAAAGTTCTTAAAAACTATATTTGCAAAACCATTTCATAGTGATCAACCATTAGCAAAGCGGATCGTCCATCAAATTTCAACCCCGGTGGCCCTAAAGTAATTTCGAAGTCCTGTGGGGTGGAGCGCTAAAAAGCTTCAAAAACTATATTTGCAAAAACCGTTTCTTGGTGAGTACCTATAAGCAAAGAGGCACGTCCATGTTAAATTTTAACCCTGGTGACCCTAAAGTAATTTTTAAGTCCAGTGGAGCGAAGTCCTAAGTGCTTCAAAAACTATAATTGCAAAATCGTTTCTTAGTGAGACGTTTATAAACAAAGAGAATCATCCATGTCAAATTTAAACACGCGTACTCTATTACAGTAATTGTGAGCTTCTGTGGGACGGATCCCTAAAAACAACATAAACATAAACATTATACCTCACAGCTAGGTTACTTCCATTATTATAAGCATTTGCTTGAATAAAACTTTCAATTTTTTAAATTAAAGCAGTTAACTTTGTAAACACTAAATTTCTAAAACCTGACACTACACCATTGTATGCCCTCTGAGTCAGAGCCCTTTGGACAGATTTGCACAAACTTCACTCAAATCATCCTTGAATAATGCTTAATAATGCCCGAAAGTTTCATTACAATCTGTTGAGAAGTTTTGGAGTCTATAGGCCACACAATATGCATTTTTATATATAAATATATATATATATATATATATATATATATATATATATATATATATATATATATATATATATATATATATGTACAAACTTTCTCTTTTATTGATATAGATTACAGTCTGCCAGAGAGGCCGTAAATGATCACCTTCTAGGACTTAACATAGTTGTTTACCTGTTATTAAATTAAATTTTATATTTGCAATTGTTATAGTTATAGGTATAGTTGTACAGTATATCACAACGTTTCAACAGCTAATAAACACTTTTAGATAATACAATTTCTAACTAAACATGATGAAATATCAAGTTGTATTTTTAAACTAAGGCAAGTGTCCCAAATGCCGACACTGTACCTAATACCGACAGCGCGGTGTTTGAGCTTAAATAATAAGCTATATTTCATATTCACTTGGATGTCTTTGGTTGGTTTTATTAAAAAAATAATATTGTACACACTCTTGAATGTCTTATTTAGTTTTCTTCTTTATTTAGTTGAGGAACAAGTTAACAACAGATGTCGTCTTCTAGAAGCCATTTCAGGTAAGAGTCTTATATGTTTTCATAAGGAACGTGCATATTTGTCTTAGGCGTTAATAAGTGTTAATAACGAGTAAATAATGATGTCAATCCCGCAGATGAAATCAACCAGACTGAGAAGTTGCTACCCATCGAAGATACACATAAAGAAGAGGAAATTGATGAACCAGACTTTGAGATGGAAATTTTTTGAATTGACGAAGAACAACATAGTCCTATTATAATGAATAAAAATTTATTTTTTGAGCTTGGACTGGAACCCATTCATGACAGTTGAACTCGATCTGCCGGTGACTGTGATACGATCATCTCTAGAATCAACCACAACAACACCAGACGAGAGTACCAAAACCCCGCCTCCGACAAAAGTTACGGAAACTAACGACTTACACAGCACTCACCGAACGTACTCTCACAAATTCTTCAACGCCAGAACGCCCAATTAGCGCTGAAGAAACCTACCCAAACATTCATTCGAGTGACCAGATATCACAACAATCATCATCATACATTCCCTCACCATACCGACAATGTTTATTTTGGCCGAGAAAAAAATTGATATGCAAAAGAAAATAAAAATAAAAGAGCCGGCTGTTGTAACGTCCGCTAATTGGAGGCAACGGCAAAAGAATATACAGGTAAGAATTTGATAGTTTAACCTTGACTTTTTAATGTTTTTTCGTTTGATAACAATTTGATTGTTTCAATAATGATTGACTTTTGCCATAAACAATACTTATAAGTTATCCTCCTGCAATCAAGTACATCTGATTTCAGGAAGAGAAAGGAAGTAAGGAAAAGGAGATAGCAGAGAGAAGAGAAAAGAGGAAATTTCAAAAAGAGATTAAGTTAATCTTGGCAAACATTAAGAAGGAAAAAGTAGAAAATAAGAAAATTTAGAAAAAAGTTGAGAAGAAAGTGGAAAGTGATCAAGATTCTTCTGATGAAGAAAGTAATGCGAATAAGTTTAAATTAGACTCAATTGAAAAATCCAACACACTGGACCTACAGGAGTTAAGAGCAGGTCAATGGGTGGATTGTGCTTTACCAAACCGGAAAGAAAGAAAAGAGATTCATTGGTCAAATTTAATAAATAAATCATAATGAAACTTGACAAGTTAAGTTTTTGGTCCAAAAAGGGGGCACTTTCGCGTGGCCACTTATTGACGATGTGAACGATAATGTGCCCTTAGTAGATATCATTGGTGTTTTGAAAGACCCTGTGGTTAAAACGAGAGGTATATGAAATTTATGTAAATTTTACTTTATATTAAGTTTGTTCTGTACTTTACAAATTCAAATGTAAATGACAATTTGCTAGGCTTAACTAACCTTTTGTAGGAAGATATGTTACACCGCTAACAAAGTTAACTAGACAAGATAATGTTATATGTAAAATAGCAACACATTTTAAAATAAAAAGTACCACTAGCCTAATTGTTGGATGTTGATTACCGTCCTCATGTCGGACTGTGTGAGCGATAATGCCACGACACGCCATAGCCTCATCACGATGTCACATCGGCCTCATCATCGGCTACGTCCACTGCCAATGGCACCTCAAAGTGTAATTTGCTGACCATTGCACAGTAATGAGTGACTACTTACTATAGAAGTAATAGCTATTTATCTGCTCTTTGTCTCTAATTTCTCTTCAAGTATCAGTGCTTGAAAAATGCCAAGCTTCAGCGAATCAAAACTATTTTAAAATGCACCATTATTTAATAACGTGTTCGTTATAAGCAAATTCACAAAAAATGATCATGATTTTTTTATATATTTAAATTGTAAATTGCTATAAAAATATTTTATTTAAAAATAACGGTGAAAAACGTTTCGTTATTTTTGTATTGTAACAAATATTTCATATATATTTTCTTTCATGATCTGAACAGTGGACAATTTCTGTGCCTTACAAATCAAACGTTTTACTTTTTGTGAAAAAATTAATATTTTGTTTTGAATACATGCATAATTAGTAAAAAAGGGTAACATCATATTTAATTTTAAAAAATTAATTAATTATATTAAATTTTACATAACAACGTTTACGATGAAATTTGTGTTTAATAATTAGCTAACTAACGCTCAAGTAACACAAGTGAAGAGTTTAATGAGGATAGACAGGAGCGCATCAAGTTTCACCAAGCCGTTATAATCTGCACTCAGGTGACGTCACATTTATCACACTGATAACGAGGTGTCATCGTGAGTGTCGCACTCAACGTCACGTCGCGTCACGTCACGTCACGCCAGGAACTGCACCTGTGTGTGGCTGCAATGGTGTCAGACGATGCCAACTGGAAAGTATATTTATGACGGTCATAATGTGGAAAGTATTTATAATAAAATGTTAGATCTATGGGGTGACATTGAGAACACATCACCTCTAGCAGTTCTATTCGTATTAATGTTAGAAGCAAACTGCACGTGAATATACACACTGGGGTTTAAAGGAAATCACTCTGCATACTTTTATTTTTAAATCTATTTGGTTTTTATAAATAATTTTTCTCTTTACTTTTAACGTTTGAGGTTTAAACTTTTTATACAATCGCATGAAATAGGTAGTTTTAACTGTTTAATGTTATGTTTATGCTAACTATTTTCTGTTATATTCTTTTAAATATATATTTTTAAAATTTTTTTAATAAGAAACCAGACATTATAGTTTTTTACTTTGTACGGGATCTGTGCATAAAAATTAATGCTGGTTTATGGTATAAAACAATATTATTTTAATACATTACCGCATTTTAATTTTTAAAACAAGTTTTATCAGTAGCACACTTGTTCAAATAGTTATTTTAAAAACTTAACAACCGATTAGGATTTTTAACATCTACGACTAGTGGAAAGTTAAAAAATTTTTTGTAGGAATGGTGGAGTATATGTAGCTTGAAACTAGGGAGAAAAATTACTTAGGCCTAGTATGAATATAAAAAAACTTAAGTTAATATTTTAGAGTGTTTGCACAGTTCTTGCTTATGAAAATAATTACTTTTATTCTTAAGATAAATTAAGGAATAATAGGATTGTTATAGTGTTCCAAAAGTCTGAATTTTAGTGTGTGAATTATTTTAGGAACCAAACTGGAAATTTAATCTCTTCTAGCTATTGTTATTGGAATATTGTATAAATTTTAAATTGTTAACTAACATTTTTTCAATAAACAATATTTTTGTGAGTTGAGGCTTTTCACGTTCAGACCACAAAAAAAAGAGAAAAACATAACTTATAAATATAAAATGCCTACCATACATATTATTAAACATTACAAATTATGATGATTTACAACATTATGGTAAAAATAATATTATAAATAAGAAAAAACATTATAAAAAGGGAAATGGTGCTAAACGACCTCCTGTTTATCTATCGGATATGCTCAGTTGATCTTGAATACAGGGAGGGTTGAATTCCTATTGGTGTAACGTTTCTTCAAGAGAACAAAGTATTATATGTTCTTGTTTTGTTATTTGTCAATAAAGAATCTCTAAAATTGCTTGGATAAAATAATGTGTCATATATTTCACCAATATAACTAATATATCTTCTTGAATTTAACAGTAATAAAAAAATTTTTATTTATCACTTTCAATACCTTTATAATATGTTTTATAAGGAGTGTCCATTTTCATTTTAAATAACAAAAAAATCCACCTTTACGAAGTGAGTAGTGGGGTTTGGTTACTTTCAAAACGGAAGTCGTGCCAATTGCCAGCCGCTGCCGGCCAGCTGCCATCGGCCAGCTGCCAAATCAGTCGCTGCCGCCATATGCCATATAGCTTTAGGTGGGGAGAGGCTAAATCAAATGAAGGGGTGGAGAAGGGGTGAGGAGATGGTGTTAATTTTTGAAGTAGGAGTTAGTGTATAAAGGAGAGGGGATAATTGCTTCAAGGTCATATGGAGGGGGTTTTAAAAAAGACTGAACTCTAAGAGTTCAGTTTATCGGTGATCATCATACAGGTCAGTCGAAACCGACAAGGGATTGAAGAATAGCTTCTACATCATTTATTGTTGTAGAAGATACATCTGGAACCTGTACAGGGTTCTGAGGAGTTGTTGAAGTTGAATTTCTAGAAGGATTTTCCCTTGGATGAGTTGTTGATGATACTTCATGAACTTGAACATTTTCTTGGTTGGTTTCCATTATTATTGTAGTGTAAATTAGAGTGGAGATGTTGTTAGCTGAAGAGCATAGAAGATAATGAAGTAGGAATTATTGTCGGGGCCCTTATATAGGGAATGGTGGGGGTAAAATAAAAAAACTTGTTGAACACAGTCGATAGGTGTAACAAGTTCTAAGTTATTTAAGTGTAACATAGAACGTAAAATGTCGTAAATAACACTATCATCAACATTAACCTGAGAAGTTGTTGAACAGTATAATGGGTTAAAACTGTACTTCTTCCTAACTCTATTTAAATTAGTTTTACACTTTGAAATTGAAGGTTTAGAAGTACTTCGTAATATGTGTTGTGTTCGCAAAAGCTTTAATTTTAAACATTGTGCAGTCATTATAATCGATGTGTTAAGTTCAGAAGTTAAAAGAAGACTGAGATATAAAATGAAGTGTAAAAGAAATTGAAACAGAAAGCCAGAGTAGTAATTTTATAGGTTAGAATTTACAAAGGCTATTTCATGGATAATTCTAACCTCAAACCTAGTAAGTGAAGTAGTCATAACATAAAACTAACGAGAGATGATGACCGAGCGGATGCGAGGCAATGAATGTTTGTAGCGAAATAAACTACCCACCTTTATAGAGGCAATAACTCCAGCCAGATGGCGGCAGATGGCAAGCAAATGACTGGTTGACCGACTTTCACTTGAGTAGTAAGAGAAGTAGGGTTCTGTGTCTATCCCTACTCCTTGGGGTCAATGACCGACCGGAAAGGTCAATGACCTCCCCCCCCCCGAAAAAATGGAGCCCCTCCCCCCCCCTTCCCCTACTCTTTCCCCCACTCCTTCCCCCACTCTTCCAGGTTAATGGCCGGTCACCACCGGTTGTTGACTTTATGTGGTGAAACCAGACTAAATATGGCAGCTGCCATGGATAATTCTAACCTCAAACCTGCTGCGCATGCAACGAGTTCTCCGGATCGGAATAGTGACTATGCTATTGCGCATGCGCCTAGTCCTGTATTACTCACTTTAGCGCTACTGCACATGGATAATTCTAACCTCAAACCTTGGTTTTGCGTTGCTGTGCATATGCTGCTCCCCACTCCTTCGCCTTCCTTTTACACTGCTGCGAATTGGACTGGATTGAACACTGTACTGGAGTGAAACAACTTCCCCCACTCCTTGAAAACCCGAGGAGCGATAGGAGCTATATCTTTGCTTCAGTCGCCAACAAACTTTCATAGCGAAAGGTTGTTGGCGACTCAGCAAGAGGTTTCAAATATATAGTAGGCCTATATATATTTGAACTTCTTCTACTATGTTGCGTTTTTTAATGCAATGTGGTATGTGTGTGTGTGTGTGTTTAGTTTTAAGGTGTATTTAATTTAAGAAATAATTTGCGCATTGCGATGTTAGTTATAAGTTGGGTTTAGCATTAAGGTGTATTAATTTTTAAGAATAATGATGGTATTTGGTTGTGTTGAATTATTTGGTTTTTAATAATGATGTGTTGGTACTAATAATTTATGTTTGTTTTGTGCATTTGTTTTGCCTTACAGCTAGATGTTAGGGGGTAGATTAACTGTAAATTCAGAAGTTCAGTTGAACTTCATTTAAAATGGGTGGGACATCCGCAAGTCGGACTTTTTTTTGCATTTTGTTTAGGAATATGATGGGTGGGATTAGTTTGGGTGGGGTTAGAGTTGCGTTTCTGCATTAACTGTTCCAGTTTCCCTGAAATTAATGGTTACGCTTTGATGCGGACGGGAAGTTACGCTTTGATGCGGACGGCCCAGGGACCTCCCTTGCAGAACGTAACTAGTGGGTTGGGAGTGGGAACCGCTAGGCAAACAGGGTGGTGGGAACAGTATTACTGTTTCCATCACCTTGGATCATTATAAATCTTGAATGACCTTGACCCACTTTCGGAAAGGTCAATGACCCCCCCCCCCGAAAAAATGGAGCCCCCCCCCCGAAAAAATGGAGCCCCCCCCCCCCCTTCCCCCACTCCTTCCCCCACCTCCTTCCCCCACCTCCCGGGCCAATGACCGGTCATGACCGGCTGCTAACCCCTCTCATTTGCATACCGTTATAAAAGGCGAGCCAGCCGCGGCCAGTGTTTCATTCTGATTCCAGACGTTACGCTGCGAACTTGGAGTTATAACCATGTCTTCTGTACCGACTACTACTTCTACTTCGACTTCTATTTCTACTACAGCTGTTCCTGCACCTAAGAAAACTCTTCGCCTCAAAAACCTTCCTGATTGCTACAAGAACCGACTTGCATCTGAACCTTCAACTTCTAGAGCTATTCTTCCGCCAACTAACACTTCTAGACTTCGTAGTATTTTTTCACCGCCTTCGCCTTCGCCTTCAAAGGACTCCGTACCACCATCAACTACTATGCCGCCACCACCATCAACTACTATGCCGCCACCGCAGAAGCCAGTTCATCACTATCCTAATACCCCTTCCGTTGAAACCATTGTTCATCGTCTTAGCACACCTATTATCCCACTATCACCATTGCCTCCTACCCCACCACTTAGTACACCTAAAGATCATACCTATCATAAAACTGATTCCTCTCAATCTGCTACTAAACCATCTCCTAAATCAGCTCCTAAACCAGCTCCTAAACCTACTCCTAAACCCGCTCCTTCAGAGCAATTTCAATTATTACAAGAAGAGCGTCGTAGGGCATTTAGCCGTCCCACTACTTGCCCTGAAATGCTTACTAGGGGAATTAAGAAAGGATCACCTTGTGGGAGGAAATGTGTAAAAAACGAAAGTTTTTGCCGTGTACATGTCGTAAAACACATTTCTGAACCACAAGTGACAGAAACCCCCACTGTTGAATACCAATCCAAAATTATTGGTGTGAAAGGAAATAGGCTTAAGAGAGGTTGTGTTTATTTTTTTGAACGTGTTATTGACAACGAACACATTTTGGCAACTTGTAACGGCTTAAGATATAATATTAAAGTGATTGAATCCTTGCGCAAAGAGAAATCAGTTTATGAGTTAGACTCTAAAGACTATCTCCTCAGACACAAACTGGATGGTATTACAAGGTGGGGGCGTAGCAAGTAAATTCACATAGCTTTTTCCAAATTATTGCTTAAAAAATACTGGGGGAGAAACACAACGCGTTATAGCGTTGTGTTTCTCCCCCATTATTTTTTAACACTCTAAGTCTCGTGACCTACTTTCATGTGAGTAGTGAGTAAAGGATGGTTCTGTGTCTGTGTGCATTCCTTCGGGTCAATGACCGGACCTGAAAGGTCAATGACCCCCCCCCCCCCGAAAAAATGGAGCCCCCCCCCCTTTCCCCCACCACTCCTTCCCCCACCATTCTTTCCCCTACCACTCCTCTGGGTGAATGGCCGGTCATGACCGGTTGTCTACCTACATCTAACCGTTATACTAGCTACTCCAGAGTCTTCATTCCAATCCGTGAGACCACTGCTGCAACATGCCTACTCTATTAGAATTATGTTTGCGACAGATAGTTTCAAATATAGTGTTGGCGGAACTTGCATTTGAAGATGGAAACCTTCCACTAACACTACGTCAAGAAGTGTATTCTTTTTATAGGGAAAATTTTGGAGTTTTTCATTATCTTCAGTATAAATTTATGGATGGAACAAATATGTGTCCAGAATGTGGTTCGGCTGCAATAGGAAATGGATTATTGGATTTTACAATAGATGGTGGAATTTATGAATACAAATGTTACTTGTCATACAAGTTTATCATCCCAGAAGAAGAAAAATGTGATATTTGTGCAATTAATTTGTACAAGTTTACACAAGCCGATCCTGCTGAAATCCATTTGGAAAACAACATTGAAGTCCCTTATTTTTTTATGCCTTAAGCTCCATAGCAGTCCACCAAACCCAGCCAAACGGCCCTTTTCAGGGCCACCTAAGACTTAAATTTAGGGATGTAAGCTATTTAGCTTACATGCGACTTAGCAGAAATAAGTTCTGGTACATGGCTAGTTTGATCCGTGTAGTAGTAAGCAAAGGAGCGTTCTGTGTCCATCCCCACTCCTTAGGGTCAATGACCGGACCTGAAAGGTCAATGACCCCCCCCCCCCCCGAAAAAATGGAGCCCCCCCCCCTCTCCCCCACTCCTTCCCCCACTCCTTCCCCCACCTCCCGGGCCAATGACCGGTCATGGCCGGCTGCTAACCCCTCTCATTTGCATACCGTTATAAAAGACGCGCCGGCTATGGCTAGTGTTTCATTCTGGTTTCTTCCACCACTCTCGTTGCTTCGCCGCTCTTGTTGCTTTGTTCCTGCCAGTTTTAATATCTTTATTTTTAAAATGCTTCCTTACTTTAATGAAAATTTTAATCCTTCAGAAAATGCAGATGTTTTTCAACCACCTGAAGATGGTTTCCAACATCATGAAGAAGATGCTTTCCAAGAACATGAAGAAGATGTGATAGAAGACATGGATAATAGCAGTGAAGATGAAAGTGAAGATGACAGTGAAGATGAAATTGAAATTAATGAACAATTCAAAGTATATTTTATAGAAACACAATTTCCTTTTGATATAGTTGAAAGATTTATTTTTGAAGCACATAGATGGCTAAATTTAGGATTCAACATTATAATTGGTTCACCTATTGTCTACAATAACAGTAACTTCTTCCTTGTAACTCCAAATGATCGAGAACAAATTCTTACTTGGCAGGACGATGTGATGAGATCATACGAACTGAACATTGGTGTTGGGTACTTTGTTGCAAGAGTGGCTTAATAACCACATTACCCTTCCCCCACCTCCACCCTATCCCTTCCCAATCCTTATTCCTTCCCCCTCCCCATATTTAAAATTTATAAAAGTGGGGCTATGAACCTTCAGGTTTCTAGTCTGTACTCGCACTTTGTGCCGTGAAGTACATCTCTTGTATTTTTTTCTCCACCTTTTAAAATATTATTTATTTGAAAAAATGCCTCCTAATGTGAATTACCATTTTAATTCTTCCGAAATTTCCGATGTTTTTGTACAACCTGAAGACATTTTAAATAATGATAGTGAGAGTGAGAGTGAAGAAGATGATGATTATAGTGTTGAACTTAGTGAAGAACGTAAAGTTATAGCAATTGATCCACAATTTCCATTTGATACAATAGAAAACTTTTTGGTTGAAGCTAATAAATGGTTAAATTTAGGATGTTATATACGAATTGACTCTTTTATATTGTATGGTGATAGTCATTCTTTCCTTGTCACACCAAATGACAGAGACCGCATGTTGCAGTGGGCACAATCTATGATGGAGTGCTATGAACAAGGTGTGGACACTGGTGGCTATTTTCTTGCACAAGTAGTGTAATAACAAAATTACTTTTCCCCCCACCCTATACCCTATCCCTTCCCAATCCTTATTCCTTCCCCCTCCCCATTTTTAAAATTGATGAAAAGGCAGGCTATGAACCTCCAAGTTTCTAGTCTGTACCCACACCTTGTAGCATCAAGATGCTTACTAGACTTGATGGTTTTATAGCCAATGATATTAATATATGGAGTTTAATAACAAACTTACGGATAAAAATTGAAGAAAAAATTATGGGAAACAATGAGCTAGGAGTTATTGTTTTTGTTTCATTAGTAGAACATTTTGAAATTTTGTATAGTATAAAAGTAACAATTAACAATATTAATGAACTATTTCCTTGGACAATATTTATTCGCAATAAAATTGAAGAGCAGAAAATTATAGTAGATGTGACAGCAATGAAATATAACCTAGATAGAGAAGAATAGATACTAACCCCCTTCCTATTCCTTTGTTTTGTAAAAATAGTGGGGGTAGGAGTATATATAAGACTAAGTAAGCGATACATAGTTTGTTATTTGAAGTAAAAGAAGTAGTAAAGAAACATGTTGTCTAGAGATACTCCATTTATTAATTATTCTCAAGTTAAAGATGTTTTTGAAAGCACAAATGAAATACAGGAAGAAAACATAGAGGAAACTTATGACGAAACTGATAATGATTCTATGATGGAAGAGGAAGAAATGGTACAGATTGAACAAGAACTATTTGAAGAAATGATAAATGATAGTGATGAAGATATAATTAAGGAAGCTATTGAAATATTTATATTGGATTCATCATTGGAATCACCCATATCACCTTTACTGTCTTCTGAATCTGAATCTGAATTGGACTAAGGTACCCCCACTATTTTGAAGAAGTAGTGGAGGGAAAATATCCCCACCACAAGTTAAAAGTTGGTGGGGGAATGTTTATAAATGTGTTAAATATTTGTGCAGGAGATCAGTCTTAAAGAGACTAGTGACCGAAGATGTTTCGTAAAATACCTTTTGATCCTTCATACTACAATCTGTTTGATATACATCGTTTTCCAGACATTGAGGAGAAATTGTACAAGAAATTTTGTTCTCTACTGGATAAACCACAAAAACTACCACCTAATACTTTTACCTACAAGCTACCTATCATGGACAAGGACGATGTAAGCAAAATACCATTGGTTCAAGTCAAATTTTTGGAAGAAAAAATTCTTGTTTGTGTCAGGGAAGTATTTCACAATGATTATTCAAAAAAATTGGCTTTCAACTTTATTCAAGAACATGCGGGATCTGAAAGAGAACAGTATCCCGAACCATATTACAAATATCTTTTCGAGAATGGAGCGAGTGTAACTGTAGAAATAACCATTACATTAGTATAACTCTCCCCACCACTGACGTCTCCCCACCATTGGCATCTCCCCACTACTGACTTAAATTTGGTGGGGGAATGTGGATAAATGTGTTGACTATCTGTGTAGAAGCTTACTCTTCGAGAAATTGTTGATCAAAATGTTTCATCATGTACCTTGTGATCCGACTTCTTCCTTCAGGGAAAAACAAAGATTAAAACGACTAGAAAAAGAAAGACAAGACCGAGAAGATATGAAGATGGAATTTAATAGACTACAATTTCAAATACCAGGAATTGAACTTGGAGCACCAAGATTGAAAACTCTCCACTGGGCTGGAAGTTATATCAAATTTTTGAAAGTACAAGTTGAAGCAAGAGATCTAAAATTGAAAACATTAGAAATGGAAAATCGAGAATTGAAGAAATTAATATCACACATGTCTGGTAATACAACTGTTCAAGAAGCTGAAGAAGAAGGAAAAGAAATTTTAGGAATCTAAATTATCAGCACCCCTTTTAGAGAATAGGGAATAGATCACTTTGTGGTAATGTAATAACATGCCGTTTAGTGATCTATTCCCAGTTGTCGCTTAATATCCGATGACCTTGACCTACATAAAAGTGGTGGGGGTAAGAGCATATAAAGAGATAGTTATGGATATAACTTTCAGTACAAGTCTAACACTATGGACAGCTTGTTAGTTTTGTGTTTACAACAAATTATCAATAATGGGTTTCTTTACCGTTATATAATAACATCAAATAAATGTGAAATACCTCAACCAATTCGTGAAATGGTCATGAAATTTAAGAAGGACAATAGTGGATTTGGTATTTATCTTGCTTTTATTTTTGAAGATGGAACAAAAATGTGTCATGATTGTGGAAAAGCATCTGTTTTAGACTTTGAACAATTTGAAGATGATGGAGGTAAATTAGTTCACCTTGTAAAAGGCCAAGTGATGAAATTTGAAACAGTCAAGAAAAAATGTAACATTTGTGCACAAAACTTGTTTGAATTTATTAAGTATAGTGCATTAAAATCATGATATCCCTTCTACATATGAAGAAGGTGGGGAAGAAAAAGAGTGGGGATTATAAAGTGGTGGGAGAACTTGTATAAATGTAGGCTGTTTGAAGAGACTTTTAATATTGTTGCAGCATTTGTTGAAACAACATGCAGTTCGAAATTTGCCATTTTAAAATTAAATATGAAGATTGGAGCTCTGTTGCAGGATTTGTCAAGTCTAAAGAAGAAAATCAAAAGTTGCTAAATGTACATTGCTATATTCACAATGAAGAAAGTCATGACAAAATAATGGCATATTTAAACACACCTAATGTAACATCAGAAAGCTCTGCATTTATAAAATATTTAAAAGAAGAAGATTTGGATGTGACCCTAGAAGTTTGGTATCTAATTTAAATTATTGTGGTGGGGGAAATGTAGAAGTTATTGGTGGGGGAAATGAGATAAAACCACCAAAATTGTAGAACAGAATTCACTCTATACAACGATGGAGCATCCTTCCACAACACCTGTATTGGCATCTGTGGATTGGCATCAAAATTATCAACTAAATACTTCAAGTTCAAATTGTTATGAAAATCATCAGCCTAGCACTTCAAATTCAAATTGGTATGAAAATCAGCTGCCTAGTACTTCAAGTTCAATTTGGTATGAAAATCAGCAACCGGCCACTTCAAGTATAAATTGTTATGGAAATCAGCAAACTATTACTTCAACACAAAATTTCTATGAAAATCAACAGCCGACAACATCAACTAATTTTTGTACATCAGTATTTAAAGTATCAAAACCCCATTTGGAGTGTAATAAGTTAATATCAGCTCAATCAGGAAGAATCAGGAAAAACACATACATGAGAGAAAGGTGCAAGAGAGAAAGGATAGAATTTACAAAATTACAGTTAACAGTTCCCTCTATTAAAGTGGGATGTACTAGAATACAAACTTTGCAAGCAACCAATGCATATTTGTTGGAATTGTTAGAAAAAATTGAAAAGTTGGAGAAGAAGAATGAACATTGTAAGAAGTAAACACTCATTCCCCCCAAGAAAAACAAAAAAAAAAATAATAAAATAGTAAAATGAAAAAAAAGTAGATGTAGAATAGAGAGCGAGGAATAGATCACTTTGTGGTAATGGACTAACATGCCACTTAGTGCTCTATTCCTCGTTCTCGCGTTATATTGGATGACCTTGACCTACATTAGTAGGGTGGGGGAAATTGAAAATGGTGGGGGAAAGTGTATAAAGGAGAAGCCTACTGTAGAGGAATCACTCTGAAAGTAAACTTGTCAGAAGTATGGACTTGACCACAAGCAAAGGAGAAGATAGAAAACAAAGATTTCGAGAAATGGCTAAAGTAAGAGAGTCAAGAATAAGGTTGAGATTTTACAAACTACAGAGATTGATTCCTGGTGTTAAGTTAGGAGAAATAAGATCAAGAACGGTAGACATGGCGGCTGATTACATCAGTTACTTACAATCGGAATTAATGATAAAGGAAGCAAGAATAGAAGAGCTGGAGCACAAGATAAAACAACATATTGAAACATCGAACAATGAACCTATAAATTGTGTAATAAAAGAAGAAGATGTAAAAGACTTAAATTAAACAAAAAAATGAATTTGGACTTTGGTTATTGATTGGACACTTCTTAGAGAATGGGGAATAGATCACTTTGTAGTAATGAATCATCATGCTGCTTAGTGATCTATTCCCAGTTCTCGCTTAATCAAAAATGACCTTGACATACTTAGCAAAATATCATATAAGCCGGATCAAAAACAGTTATTCCTCATTTACTGGAAATGGCTCCTGTAGACAACACCGATTATCCAAGGAAATCTATGATTGAAATATTGTATAAAATTCAATTAGAGGATTTAAATATGGAAGAAGATGAAAATAATAGCGAAACTTCAGAAGTAGAAACTATAAATGATATGGATGTGGATGTAACAACATCAGAAGAAGAAAATGCCAATGATGTGGAGAATGAAAATTTGGATATGGATGTAGTAATATCAGAGTCTTCGTCATCATTTGAATATGAAGAAATACATATTGAAACTCCAATTCATATAGAGAATATTAATGAAGAATCTGTTAGTAGAAGATTAATATTTTGTCCAAGACGTTTGTTTTCTTCTGAAAGTGAAGAAGAAGAAGATGAAATAGTAGTGGGGGAACTATTATAAAAGAAGGAAAGGGAGAGCTCATTTCATTTATTGGCGAAATTTTGAAGAGTGAACACCACCAAACATGTATCATTGCGATAAATGTTTGGAATCGTTTAATGATGATATTCTGTTAGAAATACATAAGGAACTAATTCACAACAACATAGAAGAACAAGAAGAACAAAATGAAATAACAGCAAGACCTACAACAACTTTACCAAATTTACAAGTATCAGCTTTACCCGGAAAGGTAGTAATGCATCATAAGATTCAAAATGAAGATTTAAACTTAGAAGAATTTATTAGAGAAGCAAAACCAATCATCAGTAGAACTTTAAAAGAAGAATTAAAAAGATTGAATTTTCTCAAATTTGGATTACTACTAGAAGCTATGTTTATAAATGTACAAGAAGAATTATCACCAAGAGGATTTATAACTAAAAATCAAACTATCATAGGAAGTTCAGACATTGATTCAATAGTTGAAAAATGTATAGAAGAAATATTAACTAAAATTCAGGAACATGAAGGACGAGGATCAGGGTGGAGTCTTATAAGTATTGAAGGATTAAATATAAGAGTTCATAAACATGGATATGGACTAATGGGATCTAGTT
This sequence comes from Neoaliturus tenellus, assembly GCA_030545055.2. Lineage (NCBI taxonomy): Eukaryota > Metazoa > Arthropoda > Insecta > Hemiptera > Cicadellidae > Neoaliturus > Neoaliturus tenellus. Next base: position 170,838,059 of record CM061531.1, on the reverse strand, counting down.
ATATTCGTTTACCAAAAATAATTGAAGATACAAGATCATGTGTTAATGTGAAAAATCAAGATAACGAATGTTTTAGATATGCGATGACATGTAAATTTGTACCAAATCATTGTAATGAACCAAACCAGCACTATGAAAATCAAAGATATAGATATAACTTTCAAGGAATTAGTTATCCTGTATCACTAAAAGATATATCAAAATTTGAGAAGAAAAATCCCGGCACATCTATTAATGTTTTTGGATTAGATAGTTCAAATAAAGTTTATCCTTTACGTATTGCTAAAGAAGAACTAGCAGATCATACAGATTTACTACTACTAACACAAGGAGATGTATCTCATTATGTGTATATAAAGAAATTTGACTCTCTTGTTAATAAACAACTTTCAAAAAATCGAAACAAAAAGCTGATCTGCAAAAGATGTTTTAATTTCCAACGAGAAGGAAGACAAGGAATGGAATGGTTACAAGAGCACAAAAGATTATGTAACAATAATTATGAAGCAAAAATTATTTTACCTTCAGAAAGCAGAGCATTTATTACATTTCAAAAAGTTCATCATCAATATCGTATCCCTATAGTTGTATATGCTGATTTTGAATCAACACTAATTCCTATAGAAGATGAAAATTGTGAAGCTAGAAAAAGTGTCAAATATCAAATGCATAAACCAAATAGTTTTTGTTTAATGGTTAAATCAACATTATCAGAAGAACATTTAAACCAATATGGATTAACTTCAGAACCTCTAGTATATCGTGGTGAAAATGTGGAAACAATATTTCTTGACCATTTATATTTAATAGCTGAAAATGTACAAAGATTATATACAAATATCATACCAATGAAACCGATGGAGGAAGAAGAGGAAATTCAACATGAAAATGCAACTCATTGTTTCTTATGTAAAAATGAATTTACCATTGACAATTATAAAGTTAAAGATCATGACCACCTTACAGGTTATTACAGGGGTGCTGCTTGTAATAAATGTAATTTGAGCTATCGTTTACCACTATTTATTCCTGTGGTTCTCCATAACCTCAGTGGGTATGATGCTCATTTTATAATACCTGAATTAGGAAGAGACGATGGTTCGATAGATGTATTGGCTGAAACTTCAGAAAAATTTATAAGTTTCTCTAAAACAGTTGGAAATGTCAAATTAAGATTTTTAGACTCCTACCGATTTATGCCGTCGAGTTTGTCTAAACTTTCTGAAAATTTAAGGAAACAAGATTTTATTGAAACAAAAAAGATTGTAAGTAACGACAAACTGGATCTCGTACTTCGGAAAGGTGTTTTCCCATATGATTATATAGACAGTTTAGAAAAGTTTAATGAAACATCACTTCCGCCAAAAGAAGAATTTAAAAGTAAACTATACGACATGGACATATCTCAAGAGGATTATGATCATGCATGTAAAGTATGGAATGAATTAGGATTTACAACATTGGGAGAATATTCAGATTTTTATGTTAAATTAGATGTAACTTTATTATGTGATATAATGGAAGAATTTAGAAATACATGTTTTGCAGCATATGGATTGGACCCTCTTCATTCATACACTTCACCTGGACTAGCATGGCAAGCCATGTTGAAAGAAACAAATTGTAAATTACAACTTCTTACTGATATAGATATGGTTTTAATGTTAGAATCAGGAGTTCGAGGGGGATTGACACAAAGTGTAACCAGACATGTTAAGGCTAATAATAAGTATCTGCCCGATTATGATGCATCAAAACCAACAACATTTCTAGGTTATTTCGATGCAAATAACTTATACGGATGGGCAATGTCAAATCCCCTTCCATATGATAATTTTAAATGGATAGATCCAGAATCAATTGGAAACATAATGGATATACCAAAGCATGGTGAAACTGGTTACATTTTTGACGTCGATTTTGAATATCCTGAACATCTTCATGATCATCATTACGATTTACCACTTCTTCCAAAGACTGAAATTTCCCCTACTGGAAGATGGCCAAAATTATTAATGACTTTAAACAATAAGTCTAGGTATGTTGGACATTATTGGATGATACAACAGGCTTTAGACTTGGGATTAAAAATTACAAAAATTAATCGAATACTACAATTCTCTCAATCTTGTTGGCTGAAACCGTACATCGACAACAACACAAGAAGAAGAGCTGCTGCTACATCAAGTTTTCAAAAAGATTTTTTCAAACTGATGAACAATGCAATATTTGGCAAGACTTTAGAAAACAAAAGGAAACATAAGAATATCAAATTAGTAACTGATCCAGTAAAATTACAGAAACTAGTGCAACAACCAAACTTTGGTTCATCGGTAATTATAAATGAAAATCTTGTCGTCATTTCTATGAACAAAAAATCAGTTGTATTGGATCGTCCTTTATATCTTGGAATGTCAATATTGGATATTTCTAAAACACACATGTACGAGTTTCATTATAAGAAGATGGTTAATTATTATGGAAGAGATAACATTGGTATTGTATATATGGATACGGATGCACTTATTTACTGGATTAAAACAAATGACATGTATGAGGATTTACGGACCTTTGTATATAAAGATGATTTTGATTTTTCCGATTATCCTAAGGACCATCCAAATTACGACTATGACAAAAACAAAAAAGTATTGGGAAAATTTAAAGATGAAACAAATGGTGTGCCGATGATGGAAATTGTAGCATTAATGTCTAAACTCTATTCATTTCAACTGTACATAAATGAAAGGAATGAATATCAAGTCACAAAAAAAGCTAAAGGAATAAAGACATCTTTCCTAAAGAAGAACGTACAGTTTCAACATTATAAAAGATGTTTGTTTGAAAATGTTGAAACAACTGCAACATTTAACACTATTAGAAGTTATAACCACCAACTTTTTAGTGTCAAACAAACAAAGTGGGCATTAAGCTACAAAGATGACAAGCGACATATTTTAGAAGATAAAATTAATACTCTACCATTTGGCCACTATTCCTTAAACCCTATCGACCAGTAAACCTATTCTTCGTCCTTTACCTTCTTCCTTTTTCCTTTCCGTAAAAAAGAGGGGACATGGCAAGCTCAATGCCATGTTCCCTCTTTTTTACACTAATATTAAATGACCTTGACCTATATTTCAACTATATATAAGAGAATAAACCATTGTATGGATCAGTATTTCTACAAACAGTGTGCAAGCAACACTTTAAGATGGAAAGTGTAAAGGATAAGATTGTAAATGAACTACATAAACCAGCAAGAAGAAGATTTCCAAGAAGAAGTACAATCATTAAAGGAATGAATGATCTTTACCAAGCTGATCTTATTGAAATGATACCACACAGTAAATTAAACAAAGGATTTAAATATATTTTAACAATTATAGACTGTTTTACTAAAATAGCTGATGCTTTACCCTTGAAGGACAAGACTGGTAAAAGTGTTACCAAAGCTATGGAGACAACAATACAAAGAAATAAATTTAAAATTAAACATTTACAAACGGATGATGGAAAAGAATATTTTAATAAAGATTTTGGAGCTTTGATGAAAAAATATAAAATAAATCATTATTCTACAAATTCTGAAGTTAAAGCTTCAATAATTGAAAGATTTAATAGAACATTAAAAGGAGCTATGTATAAACAATTTTCAAAACGAGGATCATATGTGTGGTATGACATATTACCACAACTTATAAAAGAGTATAACAACAAATATCATCGCACCATTGGAATGAAACCTATCCAAGTAAACAGTGCTAATGCTAAAATTGTATTACAACGCATCAAAAATAATACAACACCAAAAATAGAAAAGTTACAACCAAAAAAGTTTAAGGTTAATGATAAAGTTCGTATAAGTAAATACAAAGGTGTATTTAGTAAAAGATATCTGCCAAATTGGACTAATGAAGTATTTACAATTTATAAAGTGCAACCAACTATACCTGAAACTTACATTTTAAAGGATAATAAGGGTGAATTACTTCAAGGTGGATTCTATGGACATGAGTTGTTAAAATCAACAGTTGGTGATGTATATCTTGTTGAAAAGGTTTTACAAAGGAAAAAGGATATGGTTAAAGTTAGGTGGTTAGGATTTGATAAAAGTGAAGACTCTTGGATTCCTTCAAAAGACTTGGTATAGTTATTAAATAGCTCATTATGTGTTTAACCTTTAAACAAGATGGAGATTGTACAACAAAAAGATCGATTTAATATTAATAATATTGATGAATTGACAGTTGACAATAATAAGTTAAATCATGGTAAACATGGTGAATTACTAAAAAATACTATAAGATGTTTAATAACTGGTCCTTCAAATTGTGGAAAAACTAATGTTGTCTTTAACCTTATAACTAATCCTAAAGGTTTACGCTTTAACAATATATATATTTTTTCAAAATCATTGCAACAACCAAAATATCAATTATTAGATAAAATACTTGCAAGTGTACCTGAAGTGAATTTCTACAAGTTTAATGCTAGTGAAACAATAATGCAACCAGGTGAAGCAAAACCATTTTCCATTTTTATATTTGACGATGTTTCTTGTGAAAATCATGATACTATAAGAAATTATTTTGCTATGGGAAGACATAATAATATTGATAGCATTTATATTGGTCAAACATACAGTAAAATTCCAAAACAACTTATAAGAGACAATGCAAATATGTTGATCATCTTTAAGCAAGATGAGACAAATTTAAAGCATATATATAATGATCATGTTAATGCGGATATGCCATTTGATAAATTTAAAGAAATGTGTGGTAAAGCATGGAATGAAAAATATGGATTTCTCGTTATTATGAAAGAAGAAGATATTAAAAATGGTAGATATCGTATAGGATTGGATAAATTTGTATTAATACGTTGAACTACCTATGCTACATCTAGTAACACTTTGAACTTCACAGTGTAAACATGGTGAATCAAGAAAAACTATTAAAAGAAATAAAATCACTCAGTGATTCTATTAGGATAAAGAATCGTGCATTAAGGATGGGTTTAAGTGAAAGAGAAGAATTTTTAGAGAATACATTTAAACCTATCACAGAACCTTTAAAACAGATATCAGAAACTATTGGTAAACCTCGTTATGAAGGAGATGTTTTACTACCAGTTTCTAAACAAGAAGTACAAGCATTAAAAAAAGAAGATGATGATGATGATTCATATACAAGTGCTAGTGAACAAGAAGAAACAAAAAATGAAGAAGAATCAATTGTTGAAAAGGAAGACCAGCCAATACCTGAAGCAGAACAATCTATTCCAAATTTAACTCAATTGAGTAGTGATATATTACAACATGGACCTCTTGGACGAAAATATATAATGAAAATGCTACATGACATGAAATCAAATCCAAATTTAAGTAAATCACATGTATATGGAGCAAGAATTGATGGAAATGAATTGAAAATTGGTAACTCTAAGCTTGAAGTAACTCAAGACGATTATATCATTATTGGTGACCATAGATATAAAGGAACAAAAGGATTATATGAATTAATTTTTAAAAATATACCAATAAAATATTCAGCAAAAGATTTAAATACTTTTAAAGAAATTTTACAAAATACTAACGCTCATAAAAGAAACTACTCAAAGGATGGAATGATTAATAGTTCACGTGCAACAAAATATAGTATTGTTACAAAAAAATTGTTTCCTCCACGAAAATTACCAACATTACGTACCACACCGGCTGTGAGACAACCTTTAAAAAGAAAATCTTTATCACTTATGGATTTATCACTTCTTGAACAACATGGTAAAAAGAGTAAAGGAGATACTTCAACATCTGGTAAAGGATTAATGAAAAATCTATACAATACAAATGTTATCTATTACAACGACATCAATAAATTAGTTGACAGAATGAGACTATTGCATGAAGCTATGGAAGCCGGTCATACTGGTTTAAATAATGAATGGGTGGCTCTAGTTGATGAACTTAAAAATCGTGGTATAATTGTATAATTGTCCGCAAATATAAAGAAGTTACAAGTATAAGATGTATCAGTTCTAACATGAGCGTCGACAAGTTCGGACGCTACTCCGCATTAGGAGTGCAAGTTGGAGAAGACAGAAAAAGAAGCGGATTACCGCAAACACCTGAAGGTGACTATAACATAAGTAATAAACGTTTAAAATTAGTTAAAGATCCAGAAGAAGATACTGATGGAGCAAATTTAAAGACAGTAAAAGAAGCTACTTCAACATCATTGAAATTACATAAGAATACTTATGATGTTGAATCACATAGATTAATTAATGTTGGTAAACCAACTGAAGGTTCTGATGCAATTACTAAAGAGTACTTATCATCTGAACTTTCAAATACTTTAAAATTGCAATGGGGTAACAACTTAAAAGATGGACAAACATATGATGCTGGAAATTATAGAATAACCAACGTGGGAAATCCCAAAAATGATAAAGATTCAGTTAATAAAGAATATTTACATTCTATAATACCGGAAAAAACTGAACATGGATATTCTTTTTATAAATTTATTATAAATGACATTGGATACCCAAAGGAAGACGGTGATGCTGTAAACCTAAAATACATCAAGGACAACTGTATTTTACAAGATGTTAATGAAATCGATTGTCATGGTAAAACATTGACAAATGTAAAGTTTGGTTCTCAACCAAAAGATGCTGTTACTATAGAACAATTATCTAAAGAATTAAAAAAGGAAACATCCAATTTTGTAAAACATGAAGATGCCGTGTTAAAGCGGGGAGATAAATTTATACATGGAAATGAAAAGTTTGATTTAATGCAAGGAAATAATGATGAATGGGATGCAGGACGTAAAACAATAACAAATGGAAGATTTGGTATAAAAGATACAGATGTACCTCTAATGGTGCAAACATTAATTGCTACTGGTGGTACATTAGGTACATACAATGGTCGTAATAGAAGAATAAAAGATATTTATCCTGGTTACGAAGCAAATGATTGTGTTACAATGAAACAAACAATAACTTGGGATAAACACTTTGGGACCAAATATGATGCAAAGATGAAGAAAATAATTAATATTTTACCAGGCGAAGATTCAAATGATGCTGCTACTATTGGACAAGTCATAAAAACATCAAAAAGTGATTCAACAGCTTACACATGTAATGATAAACGTATTATGCAATTACATGATCCTCAACATCCAAAAGATGCTGTAAATTTAGATTGTTTAATAAGAATAGTGGGCAATTTACTTATTGATACCCATAATCATATAGCTAGTACAACGAGTCATGTGATAATTCAACCCGATGAACGGGAAGCTTGGATTAAAAATAGAATTATAAATCAATATATAATTAATTTGAATAACTAAGTGTTTAAATATAAAAAATTATACATAACTTATTAATTTATGTAATGTATCTTGTGGAGTAAACACACCAGTTTATATAAGACTACATAATGAAGGCCGTATCACTCAGTCATCATCAAGACAGCAACAAGAGAGGACGTGGTATAACTTCAACTGCGTTATCCCTGCTTAGACGGATACCTATTGGTGCTGTTGTAAATCGAGCAATAGACGCTTTACCATACGAATTACATATTCCTGGAGGTTATCAATATTGTGGACCTGGAACTAAGTTGGCAAAACGTTTAGCAAGAGGAGATCCTGGAATTAATAAATTAGATCAAGCTTGCAAACAACACGATATAGCATATTCAAAGTTTAAAGATTCAACAAATAGATCAATAGCAGATAAAATTCTAGCAGAAAAAGCTTGGCAAAGAGTAAAATCAAGTGACGCAAGTATTGCAGAAAAAGCAGCGGCTTGGGCAGTAACAACAGCCATGAAGACAAAAGCTAAGTTTGGTGGTGGAAGACGACGTCGCAGAGGAAGACCTGCAAAAAGAAGAGCTCCCAAAAAAGGTGGAAATATTAGAAAGAGACGTCGTAGAACTCGTAAAGCAAAAGTAAAAAAGGCTTCTGTTTGGTCAATGGTAAAAAACGGAGCAGGTTTATACCTAAGACCGTACCGTGTGTACTAAATAAAAAAAATCAATTGATAATTCCAAATAAAGCCTTAACTAATCATCAGTTAAATGATTATGTAAAATGTTTGAAAATACCATTCTTTCGAGGAGTTTTTATGAAAGATGCATTACCAACTAAAATATGGAAAAATGAAACTGGAATAGTAAATTTGGATTCCACCTATGGTCCAGGCACTCATTGGGTATGCTATAAAAAGCTCGGACAAACCGTTTACTACTTTGACAGTTTTGGCAATCTACCACCGCCTAAAGAACTTCAACATTATTTTCAAAACTCCAAAAACATTTTTTACAATTACAAAAGAGAACAACCTAACAATACTGAAATATGTGGACATTTATGTTTGGAGTTTCTAGCGAAAAGTGTCAGTCACCTTTAAGATGTCATCGTATACAGTGTCACTGAGTGGAAATTCATCCACATTAAAAAGTACTCTATTCCCAGCATTGCGTTTATCCAAAGAAAGATTATGGGAAGCTGCATTACTTGATTTGACTACCTACAATTCAATTCCTAATGTTACAGAAGGAAAAAACAATTTACTACATTATTATGAAACTAAGGATGCTGCAGGAAAATACTCAGAATTGAAAATAATTACATTTCCTACTGGAGCTTATGAAATTGATGATATAAACCAATTACTACAGAAAAAACTCGGAGAAGAAAATATCACCGTTAAAGGAAACAATAATACTTTAAAAGCAGAAATAACTTCAAAATATTATATCGATGTCGGAATGAAAAACTCTATTGGCAGTTTACTTGGATTTACAGATACAAAAAAGAAAATCTTAACTCCTGAAACTACTCATTCAGGTAATACAACTGTTACAATATTAAAAGTAAATAGTATTGATGTAACATGTAATATTATACATGGATCATATAGAGAAGGAGTAAATCAGCATATTTTACATACATTTTATCCAACAGTTGCTCCAGGTTTTAAAATTGTTGAGAAGCCACAAAACTTGATATACCTACCGTTAAACACCAGTTTCATTTCAGACATCGTGCTGAACATATTGGATCAAGACGGTCATAGTGTTGACTTTAGAGGAGAAACAATTACTATACGAATACACATCAGAGCGGCGACATAAAAATCAACATGGGATTATCATTTAAACCACAACGGAAGAGTCGGGAGCTCAGTAGCTCCTCGACATTGGAAGAGTTAACATCAGACAACATTCGTTTTCTACAAAAGATTGGATTGAAACTTAACAACGATGGATATCCTGGATATATCTCAAGGACCGACATTCGACGAAACACTATGGGAGAAGGAATATCACACACACAACCCTTACACTTCATCAAAATTAAACAATAATGATGAAATAAGAATTCCCATTCAACAACAAGATATTTACACATTACCATGTGAAAGTTATTTGTACATCGAAGGAAGGGTATTAAAATTGGATGGAAAAACTGCTTCAACAGTTCCTTTTATAAATAACCCAATGGCATATCTTTTTGATGAAATAAGATATGAGATATCAGGGGTGACAGTTGATTCAACAAAAAAGGTTGGTATAACAACTACATTAAAAGGATTAACATCATTAACACCACATGAGAAGAATTCAATAGTCACTGCCGGATGGGTTGCTCCTGATAAAGACACTATAACACCTGCTTCCAACGGTCATTTTGATTTTCATGTACCTTTACGATTGCTTTTAGGATTTGCTGAAGATTACAAAAGGGTTATAATAAATGTTAAACAAGAATTAGTATTACTCAGATCTTCAACTAATAAGGACTTAATACTTGCAGACCCTGCAACTACGGAAGATAAACTGGAATGGCAACTACAATTGGATAAAGTTGTTTGGAGAGTACCTCATGTAAGATTGGCTGATGAACATAGAATCGTATTGTTAAGAAAGTTAAAATCTGACCGTGACATTGTAATGCCATTCCGAAGTTGGGAATTTCATGAATACCCTACATTACCCCAAACAGAACGACAAACATGGACCGTCAAAACATCAACTTACTTGGAACGTGCAAGGTACATAATACTCGGTTTTCAAACTAAGCGAAAAGATGTTATTACTGCAAATGCTGGTCAATTTGATCACTGTAAAATAAAGAATTGTAAAGTTTTCTTAAACTCTCAATTCTTTCCATATGACAATTTAAATGTCATGTTTAGCAAAAAACGTTTTTCCATTTTATATGATATGTATGCAAGATTTCAATCATCATATTATGGAAAGACTAATACACCACTATTATCACCTGATCAGTATTATTCCAAAGCTCCAATAATTGTAATCGATTGTTCAAAACAAAATGAATCAGTAAAATCATCAAGTGTGGATATAAAAATTGAAATGGAATTTGAAGAACCAGTAGCGGATGGAACTTCGGCATACTGTCTAATTCTACATGATAAAATAGTTACTTACACACCACTGACCGGAATAGTGAAGAATGTACTTTAAAAATAATTAGTACAACTACTGCAAAATATTGAGGTTAGAATTATCTTCCTCAATTTTTAAGGTTAGAATTTTGTTTATAAAACACAAGTTGAAAATAAACAATTATGTAATTGTATAAATTTCAAAAATTTTACAAAAAATATAAAAGCAGGAAATTAACTAGTAGAAACTTCATTCTATCTTCAACCGTCGTTTGGGAAACATCGTTCGCAAGATGAATTCTACTAACGGAGAAGAAAATACACCTCTAATGGATGAAAATAGTTCTGATATAGAAAAGCAAGTTGAACAAGAAATGGATGAATTCCTCAAGTTTAACAAACATAAGAAGAAAGAAGAAGAAGGAGAAGATGAAAAAGAAGTAAAAAGAAAAAAGGTTGAAGTTAACATTACAACAAATATTTTAACAGAAGTATTTCTTCGAATTTTCTACCCTATTTCTTCATGCATGACAAAAAGTATATCTGTTGGAATTGTAAAATCATTGGATTATTCACCAATTGTTATGTTAAATCAAGGAAGTAAAATGGTTATCTTTACTGAAACTTCTTGGGATTCTCTAATGAAACATTTACATCTTTTGGAATGTTATTTAACTAACAACACATTTGGAAAAAGAACAAGATTAAGTTTATTAGAATCAAATATTGAAGTTGATATAATCAAACATCGTGGGGGACAAGTTGTTCGCTTCAAAGATTTAACTAGACATGATGTAAAATTACATTTCACTAAAGAAGAATTTTACACTTTAAGTTGTACTACCGGTCCTGTCACTAGATACTTAAAACAACTAGTATTTTCAAGTACAATAATTAAAGATTATCTAATCGATACATTGGACAGACAACCATTCATTCCAATTTTATATGGTCCTGTGGATACTTCAATTTTTAATCGAATACCTCAAGAAGTGGATATGTGGAGACAATTAAACAACTATCACACCAATTTTAATATAAACGAAGAAGCGCAAGAAATAAAAGAAGAACAATCGTGTTTGTAATAACAGTCAGTTGTGGATGAGACTTCATCATGAACAAACGGGTTTCGTTTTCTACTGCATCACAGTTAATGGAAGTTAAAAGAGGTATAATTGAATTTCAAGCTTTTCGAGGGAATGATGGAAATTTCATTATTAAAGAATTAGTAATTTTGGATATGAACACATCTGTAATTTATCATTACTTGTTCAAACCTCCATTTCCATTCAATAAACTAACAACTAAAGCGAAAGTTACAAACAAATGGTTAAACAAACATTTTCATAACTTAAAATGGGATGAAGGTTTTATTCATTATAACATGATGCCGCATATTATGAATCATTATTGTAAAGAGTTTAAAACTATCTACACAAGAGGATTGGAAAAAGCAAATTGGATACAATCATTTACAAGCAATGAAGTGATAAATGCAATAATAGATAGAGATTTCCAATGCTACTTTAATGAACTTTGTATTTCATCAAAAAGTTTTAAACATCGAAGGTCACAGTGTGCTTTGAAGAATGCCTACCGCTTGAATAATTTCCTTCAACAAAGTGGTGGGGGTAGCATCAGTGGTGGGGGTAGTGTCAGTGGTGGGGGTATTCTCGATAATAAAAGTGAGAGCGCTACCATGACACAGCATGAGTATTACTCGAACCTCCGAAGAGACAACATCTCCAACGGATATTCTTATTAACAAGAAGATTAGCATCAGCAAAAACATTAAGATGGCATCAAACAACTTACTTCAAAATTTAGTTGAACAATTCAACGCTCATTCAAAATCAACAATCCTACCTACAAAAAAATGTTCCAAGCTGAAAGAAGAAAAACACTACATCATTCATACAATAAAGAAGATGGAAACTTCAGTAGGTAATGCTATAAATTGCACATTAAGCGAGGCACCTTATACAATTGGTGATGAAGCAAAATTTCAAATCTTCCTACCAAAGCGCTTCGTACAACTACTACAAAATGAAGATCTTCGTATAATTCAACCCGGCGCACTCTATTTGGTATCACATGGACCAAGTGGAAACAATTCTACTGAACTTACAATTCATGTAACACCTACTACTGATTAATTTGTACATAAGATTGTAAATATTTCTTTGTATTTGTTTCTCAATAAATATGATATAAACCTAAAAAAAAAAAAATAAAAAAAGCAACATATTGTAATGTGTTTGTACATTACAATATGTTGCTTTTTTTAAAAATTCCATGGGATGACCTTGACCCAATTTTGTGTGATAATAAAAGTGAAAATCAACTTGTTAAATTCATCAGTCTACGACTACCTTTCGTACCGTACACATCTCACTCTCTATCACTAAATACAAAACTTCAACATGTCCCTAAAGGTTAAGTGTGCATCTTATGATACCAACACCATAACTACTTTTGAACAACTTGAAGATTTAACTAACGAAATGCGAGTTTTACTTACCGGTGGTTATCACTTAACTGTTGATGTTAGTGCTACTAATACAAGGATGTTCACTAAAACAAAATATTGCGATGATGAAATATTTTTTTCTACACAACCTACAACTTCTTCATCGCCAGCTGGTCAACATAACGTCAAGTTCCAGAAGTATTACCAATGTTGAATAACTTTTAATAAATAAAATTACAACTAAGGAATCACGTGATCAATATCAAGTTCATAAAAAGGATGTAACAGTTTGATAAATAATCATTCGCTTCTCAGCTCTCGCCACAACAAGATCTATTCTACAAAATGTTATACAGAATGATGATTGAACTTGATGGGAAAATCTATGGAAAGGATTATAACACTGTTGAACAAATGACTCAAGATTTAGATGTATTAACTAAAGAAGGATATCAAGCTAAATTAATTTTAAAATTTCCTGAAGTACATCCACTATCAACAGAAGAACTTATTGCTATGGCTAAAGCAGAGAGAGAAAAAAAGTCTGAAGAAAACAAACAGAAACAAACTTCCTAAATTTCAATAATCCTTACACTTGTAAGGTATAATTTTTTAAAACTCCATTTGGATGACCTTGAAATTACCCCTACCACTTTTCATAGTACATAAAACTCGCTATTCATCACTATACAATCTTATTCTTTCACTAGACTCCGCAGCGTCAACATGGAAGAGCAAAAATACAAGTACAAACCTCGTTACTGTTGTGAACAACAGTGTACAGATTTAGGACCAATGATGGTGGATGGGTTAGCTTGTACTAAATGTGAATTCTTCGGATCTTGTTATTGCAAATGTAAAACAAAACAACTACCGCCACCGGAATTGCGAACTTTCAAATTTTACAAATCAAGATATTTTCATACATGTTGTCCTCAAAGATGTTTCAAATTTCACCCTCTAGATCTTGCTCATTGTCAACGCACCAAGTCTCATCAAGATGATTTTTGTACACATATGATAAAAAGATGTAAATACAGATCAGATTGGTATTCCGATCCTGTAGAACCATCAAATGTATAATTTCAGTTTTACACTCTTTTTTAAAACTTCAATTGGATGACCTTGAGATTTCCCCCCACCATTAGTTCTAATTTTTATATAATATTAAATCATTCCACTTCCAACACTCTAACTAACAACATGGAAGGAAAATTTATCAAATTTGAACATATAATAACTGACAGGGAGGAGATGGAAGAATTGTTTCAAAACTTACTTTCTGTCATTGACGAATATCCTATAAGATGGTTCAGAATTGTAGTTCAATATTTAAATCCTGGTGAATTGTTTTCTTCATCGAGTGAAGAGGATGAAACAACTACTTCGGTTCAAATAATTGAATTAAAACACGAAGAAGAAGAAGAACTAAACGTTTTATTCAATCATAAGCTCAAGGTCCCCAATATAGAAGCCCCCTCCCTAAAAAGCCCCCCTCCCTAAACACCTGCTCAAGGTCGCCATTATATAAGCCCCCTTCCCTAGGCGCTAATCCTCATTCGATTGCCAACTCTCTAACGATGAACACTTCTCAATTGGCACGAATGAATGCTAGTTTTGAAATAAACTCAAAAGATGATTTACAAGAAATATTTAATGCTTTAAATGAAATTATAGATAAATTTAACGCTATTACAATGAATTTGGAAATAACTTACGCTTGTCCTATTTGTAATAAGGTTGAAAGTTCTGATGAAGACAGTTTACTAAATACTACTCCTCTTACCCCTCTACAGTCGGACACAACTTCTGAGGCAAATGATGAGCAGCATCTTTCCCCCACCGCTTCTATGTAACAACGCTCTTTCCCCCCACCACTTCTTTATTTAACCGACATTTCCCTCTTTTAACTCTCATTCCATCCTCGCCTCTTCAACTATCAACATCGCTTCTTTCAAAATTTCAAAAAAACACAAACATGATGGATATGATGGATGAAGTTCCATTTGTAACAAGGATGGAAGAGGATAAATTGAAATTGGAAATCAAACGATTGGAAATGGAACGGGAAAACCAACTCGAGATGTTACGTTTGTTCAAACTTTTTAAATACATCATCTGGGGACTCTGCGTTTACCTTCTCATCGTCGTCGGTGTTTGTGTTTACAACTCTGTAGTTCATAACAAAACTTCAACTTGTTTAAACACTGCTGTCACACATTGATTGTATGTTTTTCACAAATAAAATTCACAAACCTAATTCTATACCTATCCCGCTATCACCGGAGTTGGTTCCACTCTCCGAACTATTACTCCGGTGGTAGCGGGATAGGGTTTTTTAAAACTTACTCTGGATGACCTTGACATACTTTCCATAACCCAATTGTCAAGTTGAATTTCAAATTTCAAATAACATCTCCTACCCCACCGGAAGCTATATGGCATGGCATATGGCGGCAGCGACTGATTTGGCAGCTGGCCGATGGCAGCTGGCCGGCAGCGGCTGGCAATTGGCACGACTTCCGTTTTGAAAGTAACCAAACCCCACTACTGAAGTGTAATACAATCAAATCGAAAGCGTTCGATTATGAAAATATTTTGATAAGGGATTGCGAATTTATAGATTCATAAAAATATGACACTATTTTTCGTTTATTTAGTGACAAAGGCTTTGACTGGGTTAAATGAAAGCATTGCAGTTGTAAATGTCTTTCGTAATAAAGCCGTAAAGTATGACATTGTATTTTAGATATATAGTATTAAACTGGGCCGACATTAGTCTCAGCATAATGCCCCGATGAAAGGTGAGATTCCCACTATTGTTCACAGCATCTGCCATACCCTCGTCATGGCTCAACCTGCTAAGAACACCTTGGAATCTTTAGAATCCAGGAGATCTTAAAACGGCGTCCATGAAAGTCCGCATCTAAACCTGTCCATCAGCAAAAATCATCGAAGCGTTATTAATGCCACAATGATAGTCCACACCAGGGTGGTTATGTAGTGGCCTCAGGTAGTCTCCCATCCCTGCAAAGCCTCTGCTACTGAAATCACGAAATCTAAGGGGTATATTTTGCTTAAACTCTGGATTTAAGAGTGTTTTGGCCCACAAATAAATTTAGAAACAGCCTCAATCCCAGGAAAAATCTAATTTGGTCTCAATTTAAGTCTTAAAATCGTACTTTTTAACATTGCTCTCGTGGGTTGCTATTTTGATAACGAAATAACAATGAAATGTACACAATAATAAAGAAAATTAATGTTAAGCAGTCTTTTTGAAACAGCTGTTTTCTGTGAAGAGGTGTAGTTGGTTGTTGGTGGGAATTTAATAGCTTTATTGCCATGAAACTTGAGAAAAAGTGAATTCAAACCAACGAGAAAGGCTCGGTTAACCTGGTACTATATTAAGTTCAACAAACTTATAACAACAGTCTATCGTGATAAAATTTGGCCTTTATGAACCGGCGGGAAGCGGTAGGAGAGGGTAAAAGTGGTAAGAGAAACCAGGGTGACAGGTGCGGACTTCTATGGTGTCATGGCGGCCGCTCCCGGCTCTGGCGCGGATTTTCATTGTTTTTTTATAGCTACTAAGAACTGGTACGGAGTTCCGTGGTCCCGCTTAAAACCATTTCACCATTGTCACAGAAATTAACAGTTTAGACTTGGGTGGAAGGAAGGCGCTACAATGAACAGATCTACAGTGTAATAAGATCAAGGTGCTGGCAGCAAGGCTGAGCTGGGCCCAGGGTATTCTATATGCCGGGGACAATAGCTGGGATAGCTAGAGTATTAGACTAGGACCAACGTGGGAGCAAGACACAACAATGATCAAATCCCCAGAATCCTACAGGTCCCAAGATGCCGTCAGCAGGTAAGACGAGGGTTATTATTGGGACCAATATGGGGGATAATGGGGGACGATGACTGTAATCAAATCTGTCACTAGGATATTAGACTAAAACTATCGTAAATTATATTCTGTTTGTCTCATATTACCCTATCCAATGCATTATTGATAAGTTTTAATTCAATTTGTGTAAATTCCATGTAATACGAATTACGCGTTACATCCACACCAGAGGAAAAACTATTAAAAATGTACAACTTAAAAATTAAGGTGTTTGTCTTTTTTCATTCGTTAAAGTTAATTGTTTAGTTTTTGTAGATCAAAAACTTTAAAAACGTAAGCTTTAATACCGAACCTTAATTTAAATTAGTATAAGAGAAAACGAACAAGATAAACTCTCATCATATTCATGAACTTAATTATGTAAAGAGCTCCACATCTACTCGCCATAACAGCGTGATGATATGGAAATGACAGAGCGTCGCGTCGCGTCGTGTCTGGGGTGACATATGCGATAATGGCGTGCACCTCGGCGAGGAGCATCTGAAATGAGTTACTCGGATTCGCAGTCCAAATAATGTTTAAATAATGGTCACATGACAATGGAATTTTGCGTTAATTCAAACCGTGTTGCATTGTAATTTGTTTATTTCAGAGAGTTTATGTTTAAGTGGTGGGGCAAGGACAGGCAGGGGGTATTGTTGTGATAATTGATGAAGGGTCGCAGCACACGGACACAGTCGTACATCAAGCGGCATATGTGACCATCGCCGCGCCGGGGGACTGTGTGAAGGGGCACCACATCAACTTGCAAACATACGTACAATATTTTATTAATGAACCACAAATCTGTTACTATCTATCTCGAAAGACGTTCTAAACATTTAATTCATGTCGGTACAGCTCGGTTGTATAAATCAATGTATCTAATTGTTTTTATTTCTTAAATTTATTATTTAATTATTTATAACATAAATACGAGTAAATACCTAATATCATTAGAGAAGGCTTAAGATAAAAAAGATGAACTATGGAGTGAGGAAAAACACCAAAGAAGCAATGATACGACAAGGAAAAAGGAGAGATCATTAAGAGTCAACAAGTTGCCTAAATATTGTAAATAGTAATTTATTTACAATTGCAAAAGAATTGTAACACATAACGGCAACTGAAATTAAGTAAAAATAATATCGGTTCGTAAATTAAAAACATTGTTAAGTGAAAAAATTATTATTCATTAATTAATTATTCATATATTATGAAACGTTGTACTTAAGTTTACAGACTAATTAAACTATGTCTGTAAGATGAAATTTTAAGATTTCACCGAATGATCTCATTTTATTTCTGCGTATATTTGTGCTCATGAAACAAGCTTGCTTGGTTGTAAACACAAACCCTTTAAAAATTCAAGCGGGCTACATGTAACATTGGTGATGTTAATCACAGCAACGGCATGCTATATTCCCCCATTCAACCGATTTTTATTGAATTAAAAGTATTTAAAAGCTTAGCATTGCTTTTACTTGATGCAAGTAGGAACTGACCGAAGAGTTATTTTAGTTTTAGTATTTAAAAATTGGTATAAACTGGGATCATTTTTGTTGAACTTTACAGTAGTAAAACATTTAAATTTTAATAATAATTTTTTTCTTCCTATACCTTTATGTTCTTAATTCCAAACACCTCACACACGCAAGGTGCTTGATACTCCTAATCGTATACTTACAGAAGTTTTAAGTTAAATCAATTAAATGCCAATGCTGTCGATTCAAGATTTGAGGATAGTTGGCAGTTTAGTCAGAATGCAGAGAGTTAGAACCGTACGACGTAGTTGATGACGTCACAGCTTGTTATTGTTATCAATAGACGTAGAGTGGTGGCGCCGTGGCGTGTGGCGGCCCCGTCACTCAGCGCCGTGTGTTGTCACAGGGGCCACGCGACGCGACTGTTAACGTCACTAACTGAATGACCATTGTTATTGTGCTGGAGAAAATGGCAATACATTTTCTAGTGCAGTAATGGATAGCGTGTTATATACTGGTTACTTTGAACTATTTATAGTGCTCAGCTTTCAAATAAGTTACGTGTTACTTCACGGACAGGAAATAAGTTTCGGTACAAATTTATACAAGTGGAAACTAATTGAATGCATTAGTGACGAGAACGTCATGCAGTTTTAGTTAATTAATACTCCCTTATAAGTAAATAAGTCTTGAATAAGTATGAATCAATACAATGATCCCTTACCATCTCAATGTATAAATACCTTTGCAAACCATAAAGTTACAAAAAATATATATATTTATAAGCTACGGCACAAAAAATTTCGTTGGTAAGGCTCCTTTTATAAAAGTTTATATTTAAATGCTTAAACTTTTTAGAGGTTCCCATATAAAATATAGAACAGTTTTTGTTATTATAATACCTATCTATAACTAACTCTCATCGAAATGAATGTAAATTAAATAGTAAATTTATTCATAAAAAATACAGCAAAATACAAAAAATAAATGAGGACTATAAGTTGACCATTTTATCCAGTACATGTAGTCAACTTTTACAAATAAACAGTCGATAAAATATTCACTTTTGTAAGTTGAGCAACACCTGAATCAGCACTCGCACTCTGTGGCGCCTGTACTACAAACTATATATATGAAAATACAACAAAAAGTTAACACTTAAAAGAAAAATACACAGTAATACAAATACGTTTGGAAAGTCTGTAAATATAAGCAATCACCGGTTTTTTACTAAACCTTTTGTAAATATATGTATGTATGTGGGTTATAACGCCCCAAACTGAGAGCCAACTCGGTATTGTTACATATCAGTGACCTAGAGTGGTGGCGCCGTGGCGTGTGGCGGCCCCGTCACTCAGCGCCGTGTGTTGTCACAGGGGCCACGCGACGCGACTGTTAACGTCACTAACTGAATGACCATTGTTATTTTGCTGGAGAAAATGGCAATACATTTTCTAGTGCAGTAATGGATAGCGTGTTCTGTGCTTGTCACTTTCTACTGTTTATAGCTGTCGTTATCCAGCAGCATGCGTGACTTCACCATCAGTGGTGTTGGAAAACCAATCACTTGAATGAATATTGTAAAATACTTAGTGATTAAACACCTGGTAGGAACTTAATTTATTCTTGGTTCAATAATAATAATAAACAACAACAAGCAGTATTTTCCCTAAACTTATGTGTTGAAGAACTTCACATTATGAAAATTCTTACCCTATGAATTTTCTTCAGTTGGATTATTAGTGTACTGGTTCAGAGAATAACAACGGTATATATGTATATTAATAATCAAGGACTAAATAGGGTGTTCTGTGCTTGACACTTTTCACTTAGTAAATACTCAAAATCAATGGTAATGCATAGTATATCAATGAATAATTTTTTTGTTAAAATAGAAAAATACTTTTATGATTGATTTATGAAAACTTTACTATTTAACTAATAATCTAAGATACATTATCATTTAAACTTTTTGATTCGATCCATAACTTTCCTTTTATTCTAGGTTGAGAAGAAAACAGAATTATATTTCACTTTAAGTGACACAATAGATAGCGTCCCCGGGTTCCGACTGGCGTGTATCATCACATAGATGTGACAAAGTGGCGCCCCTCTCCCCGCGAGGCGAATAACAAGCCTGTTAGTCATCCCCCTACCTCTACCACCGCGCTCACTGTACTGACAAAATACAACCAATTACAGTCTATATTACAGGGCTTGTAACAGTTCTTGAGGTTAAAAAATAACCAAAATGAAAAAATAACCAAAAAATAACCTTGAACTAACAAAAAATGTGACTATGAAATCTTTTTAACAACATCATATAAATATTTGAAAAAACACATACTGATATTTTGGTTTTAGCGAATTAAGCCTATAGTGTATACGCTATTACGGCGGTAGGCATGGTAAGGCATAAGCTCCGGACACTGTTAGTTTTTCATTTTGAGGTCTCGAGAAGTTAAAACACCATTAACTGAAATTTATATTGATCTATAACGGGTGTCCCAGACCACCTGTACACCCCTTTTAAAATCTACAAAATTAATTAATCACAAAACCAAATTGTGCCAATACAGGTAAACCGATTGCGCTCTATCCATTGATAATAATTTCAATGTACGGGTGTACCAGAAGTATCCTATCCAGACCGGAAGTCTTTAATTTTAAATGCGAACCCCCACTTTTTATGGTATTTTTTGGATTCTAGACATAATTTTAAGACTACTTTACAATTTAATGTGTCCTAATCCTAACGGTTTGGGATATAATGGAAGTCGAAGTTTGATTTTTTTCCCATAAGAATAACATGGGGCTAAATTTCACATCCATTATCTCTGTAAATTTCCCGTTAAACTAAAAAGGCCTAGCATAAAAATGCCTTAGCTTCTTCTTTTAAACACTTTAGCATCATAAATTATTTGTTTTGTCATAAATTATTTTATTTTTCGTTGAATTTGTCAATATGGTGGAATTTATTTAAAATGTGTAGAAAACTAAAATTAATTACAATAAAATCGGTATTTTTTAATGAAATATTATCTAAAATAAAGTTATAAAACATTTTTATGCTTGGACAGTTATGTTTAAGGTAAAAGTTTCAGTGTTAATGGATATGGCAATTTGCTCAATGTTATTCTTATGGGAAAAATGTAATTCTTATGGGGAAAAAAACTTCGACCTATATATATATATATATATAAACATATGGGGGCAAACAAGTCATGCTCATGCATTGTCATGCTCATCCCAAGAGATTTGTGGCCAAAATAAAAAGTGCCAGATCTTATACATTTTTGTGTTTACCTTCGCCAATAAGAGATTAACCTACATTGTCTAACAACACCCTAGGGCAGAAAACCTAAATTGTCATTCCTATGGCGTTTTATTGAAAAAGTAAAAAATCTGAAATTTCGTTGGAAATTTTCTGAGTATGAATTTCTGCTGCGACGGGGGGGGGGGCTTTTATTATTTTTTTCGAGATATGTATTTATAATATAATGACAGATAGATATATTAGTAGACGCGTTAACTGAAAGTTCTGATGAGTTGTTTACTCTGTGTCCATGAGAAACTAAATAGAGAATTCCAGGTTGTGTGTTTGGAAGATGAAGTGACAAATGACAAATAAAGAACTGATGAATGAAATACTCTATCTTGCTTTTCGCAAAATCATGCCATCGCGCGATAGGGGGTTTTTAAACCCTAGCATGACCTCGAAATTAAAATTCACGCCCTCCATCGCTCTCCTTTCACCCTTCAAATGTAAGTTATGAAATTTATGTGATGTAAGGATCGGCCAAAAGACACTACTTATATACATTTTTACAATAGGATAAATCAATTTGAAACGTCAAGACTTATGTTTTGTTGAAGGATTATGCAGGCTAAATGGAACCACTACCCTTAATAGGCTTAAACAAGTTTGTTATTGGTATGATTTTTAAACAAATTCACGGGCTTTGACTTTTGACAGGTGAAAAGAAGCGCTTATTGAAAAAAATCTTGTTGAAAATGTATTTTTTGAAAAACATTTTGTTGTATAATCAAATTCAAAGAAAAGCTAAGCCGGTGTTAAAATGAAAGGCAATAGAAGACTCGTGTAGGCGTTGTAGTGGACTTGACGTAATGAAGGAAACTTAGCACTTTGGCATTTCAACCGTAACGTGACAACTTTTGCTCTTGGTCCCATCGCCGGGTGACGTCACAACCCACAGTGCCCTTTAAAGCCAACTTATATTAAACTTTCACTCAAGGAATGGGTGGAATAATCCAATGTCTATGAACAATCCATTCAATGCACAATATATTTTAATTTGCCGATAATTTATCCACCGAGAAAATTTCCTTTGCTTAAATTTTAAAACAGTATTTGTATAAAAAGGTATTTTAATTACAATGGTCCAAATATAAACAAAGCTATAAACAAAATATGATATACCAAGAATAATATAACCAGCCAATCCAATCAAAATAAAATGGCAACAATCAGCTGTTGCAATATTTTCTTTAAAATTAAACGCAATATATAAAATAAGTAAAAACAGAATATCTATATTAATTTAATTTTGAACTAAATCTATATAAATAGAAATTTTAATGCTAACTAAGATTATTAAAACTGTGAAGTAAAATATGGGAATTTCCAACCAAATATGAATGAATATTGTCAAAATTTTAAATAGTGCTTAGTTGAGAGTGGTGTTAATAAGTGTTAATAAAGCTAGGAAGATAAAACAACAGAGAAACAACACCAGATGCATTTTTTAAGAGAAAGAGAAGATGTCGACAAAGATTGTAAGAGAAAAATACATTAACGTAAAAAACCAAGATAGAATTATAGCAAGATTAAATTATACAAGAATTAATTATAAATGGACGAAAGAAGTCATCCTCAAACAGGAAAGTGACAGATTATATATATATTAACTTTTGCTAAAACAATTGTGAAATTTAATGGAAGACTTTCCTTTTCAGAAAGAGACATTGAGAACCTTACATTAATTTTGACTACACCTGTTAAGTTCTTATTAATGTAATTCATATCCGGTTTAGAAAGAAGATTACAAGACTTACAAGCTCATTACAAAATTAACCTATGTCATTAACCACATCGACCAGCTCAAACGGTTTCAGTGACTGATTTTGTTACTATGAATAATTTATACATTATTAAAAATATATATGTACCACTATACCTTTACCTTTATATGTACATAACATGTATAGATTCTTTCAAAAATTAGTACTCACTTTCTAGTGAACACGTTCAATCAGATTTACTCAAAAGAAAAAAAGTCAGAGAATCATTAAAAATAGGACATTCCAAAGTTTTGTTCTACAGGTTATAAACTTGCACCGTATGAAGTAACAGAAGGCAGGAGCAGAAAAAGAGCTTAAAACTATAGATTCGACTGATACCTCAGACGATGAGGAATAAGAAATTAGCTTTTTAGTAAAACTGAAACGTGAATCCCACAAGTATGATGAATCTATTTAGAAAATAAAAAATCCCATAGACCAAAGATGGAGTTGAAAATCAAGCAAACCTGTAGGACCATTCAGAAGCAAATTGAAGACATATAAACCATGAAGATTATTTGTAGTTACTGAGAACGTATAGTTTAAATCGTGCATATATATGTTAAGAAACATATCTATTCTGTATGTAGGAACATTTTTCTTCAAATGATAATCTCATCAAACAAGAAAAATTATTAAAATTATAGAGTGAGTTTTAAAATTTTGTAGTAAATAAAATATTAATAACTCACCATGATTTCATACACTGCATAAAATATGAACGGATTTAACAAATTGTTTATTCCTTGCAACTCACAGAATTATAACAAACATTGTTAATTATTATGACCATGACATAGACATAGACTACACCATGTTTTAACTGGTTTTTATACTGATATTAAAAAAAAATAAAGGGAAGTATTTGAAAGAACTGGTTGTAATTTTGGAAAGAATTCGTGATGTAATACAGTAATTTAAACAGCACGAGAGCGACGCACCGCATGAACATGTATGAGACACCACAGCTTCGTCTCGGGCAACAGATGGCCTAGTCATCGGTGTTGAGGGAAACCAGCAACCAGAGAATCTTCTTCTTATATCGCTGCACTATTTGTTTATTTTCAATTATAGAGCCCAAGCATTGCTATAGTGTTAAAGATTTTATAGTCCTTTTATAATCCGACCTGTTCAGGACTTCCCATGTACGGTAAATTTTCACCAATTTCTTGTGAAACGCGGTTAATGTTGTGCTCTCCCTTTGTAAAACCGGGCGTCTTTGGTTTCTTTTTCGTAAATACCCCAATTTTGTGAATAATTCTGTAAAATTCGTTAAAACTCAATCCTTTATTAGTTTTTTGTAAGTTTCAATAATATTACCAGAAAAATACCAAGGGGATTAACGTTTTGATTAAAAAGCATATATATCTTCCCCTAGCCTAAACTTTTTCCTTTAGGAACGTAGCCACAATCTTTTCACTGGGTAATTTTCTATGAAAACTTTCATGTGATGAAAGAGCTACCTTACTAACTTCGACGGAAGCAATGATCTATTTTTCTATATAATATTTACATATAGATTTATATTATAATATTCTATATAATATATATATTTTGAGTATAATTAGTATATCTCATTTTGTAATGTTTTAAAAGGGAACAGTCGAAACCGCGGTCTTGTTACTATCTAACATCGACCTGTATTTGGATGGCATAATTAATTAATAGCCCAATGACAAATAGCAACTATATCGTATGGCTTTTAGTGGAGGGGGCTCAGCAATTTAATGAAAGTTATTCTTGCCTGAAAGGCCTGCACTTTTTTGTTTTCTACGCAGGTGGATCACCAACTTAACATTGCTTCTGAACCACGGAAGTGACTGAATGATTTTTTTCCCCGAGCCGGGAGTTGAACCCGGACACGCTGAATTATATAATCACTGACCTACGGTCACTGCCAAAGTCATTAATAAAAGGGTGATTTAAAATAGATCTTTGGAGCTCTTTTACAAACTACCGCAAGACAAATAAATTTAGCAAACATTAACATGCATTAAAAGAGTACCAAAGAGTATTTGGTTTTCATAAAACGAGCAAAAAATTGTTGCCAAGTCAAATAATTGGGTGAGTTGAACGGTCTTCAAAATATTCAAGAAAAGAGCCCTAATTAAGTTTCATTCCATTAATTTAAAAGGAATTTGTAAGAAAAACATATTGGTAATAGTTAAAATTCTCTTTTTACCAACTTCAAGAGGCAGCTAATCGAAAGCTGAAAATTATTTACAGACAAAATGTAATGTTGAACAAAAATATAAAATGACTAAAACACATGACAAAAACACAAATGACAAAAATACTGTACAAGAGGTGCAAATACATAGTGCAATACTTTGCGTTTTGACTATTTAGTTACCTTTTTCAACGAACTCTTTTTATTGATTAAAAATAACAATATCATTATTTATAAACATTTCTCCGTTCTAAGTTATCGTAAAGAGAAAAGAAGAAACTTTGTCTCATTTGACCAGGGAACACCAAATGGGAAAAATAAACTGGTCTTTATTTAACTGACATAGAAAACCTGTAGTTTTGGTAATTTGTATTTCATGGGCCGCAAGCAGATTTTTCTGAAACTTAAATGCTACAAATAAATTAAAAAATTTTAGTTAGTTATGTTTAGAAGGTTAAAAATTGAGAAGAATAGGAAGCCATTATCCTCAGAGTAAACCGCAGTTTATCGTGACCTCTTGAGGGCAGTAACAACCCCAGCCCAAATTAGGAAGGATATTCCCCCAACTCTGAACGGGGTTATTTGACTAGGGCTTATTTAAAATAAGATACGTATTTATAAATACAGTAGTATAAAAGTTCGTGTAATATTGCTCTAGTAAAAAATGGAAACATGTATATTTTCAAAAATGTTCTTCCAAGATACATTATACAAAGAGCCGTAATATAAAGTGTTTTTGGAAGGCATGATATCAATGGCTTCAGACCTCTCTCAAATGATATTGATAAAAGTATGAGAGTATTTATAATTTTCAATTATCTGTTTTTCGTACAGTTCGGGATGTGTGTAGTTGAATGTGATAAATAATATAATAATCCATAATATATATCTAAATTATATACTCCCGAATGTGTAACTCACTCACTCATTCACTCACTCACTCACTCATCGGGGTATCAGAAATTCGTCAAATGTCGGTAAAGTAGATCTCCTATATATCACTTACTACAGAGTGATTCCCAAGCGAGAACTAAACTTACCGACCTGTATTACTGAGAAAGTCACTGATGTCAAATACAAACTCTCACTTTAAATAATTTTTTTTAGTTTTACACGGTTTTTAAGAAAACTTTACAATTTGATCTTGTACGCGTAATTTTAGCAGTTTATTGAATATTTGAGGTTGAAATTTGAATTTTAAGCAAAAATGTCTCGGCACAAAAATGTCTTAGACTCTTTTAAAATGAACATGTATTTAAATGTTTAGTAAAACTAATCACGTGGTAATTGATGTTTTATGATGGCATATTATTTTAAATGAGGTTCTTAGACATTTACATGTTTGGTAAGTTCTGTTATATGTAAAATGTTCAGACATATATATGTTAAATTTCCCCCAGTTAAAAAAAATAATGTCATGCTATTTATTATTCTAAATCAGTATGATTAGGGTTTTTAAATATTAAATTTTAAAGTTGCTTCAAAATAACGTCTGGTCCTCTCTGTATTGAAATCAGTGTAATCAACAGAGCAAAATATGTTTACCTACAACGGCACTATTTGTTTGTTTGTTTTTTTTTTTTTTGTACAATTTTAAAAGAGATGCAAGGTTGGTATGGGACACCCGGTAAGACAGTATCATATTTGCACGATAGTCCTCCCAAAAATTGGTTCTTTATTTGGGATGGCACTTAATTATTAACGAACTCATTAGGAAGTACATCATTGACTTTACCTGATAGCATGCTAATTTAAATTTTACAATTCAACAAAAATTTTAACTAAAATAGCATATTACACAATTGATTTATCTTTTAGTGCGTACTAAGTTAATGTTTAATTTAAAAAGGTGGCAGTACAGTATTTTCATTTAAAATAAAAAAAGCTTTTTTATTTCCTGCCCCAGAAAACTATCTGATTTCAAAATTTAGCGACCAAACATTTTTACCCAAAATAAATATGACATTATTTTTTTCTACTCTAGAGGCCAAATTATAACATCTGAGGCAATCTTCGCGAACATCTTTCAAGTTACTACAAGTTTGGTTCTATGAATTTTTGCCCCCCAGTCCACACAATTGAACATAATTAAATGTTTATTTATTTTTGCGGGGAATTTTACCCCATGTAGATGTAATTTTACAACTACTATAATATTTTACTCAGAACCTTCACTTTGCACATAGAAATATCTTGCACAGTACCAATATCAATTAAATTATCAAACTTAAAAATTATCATGATGATTTCAATATCACGTATTCTTCTTTTGACTGTGAGTCGGAACGAATTGCTATAACAAGCAACTGATTGTTTTACTTTGATTGTTATTTACTGACCTGGTCCTACGGCTAAAACATACGTCCTTTGATGTGTATGGTAATTTTAATATTTTAACCATTATTTAACATACTTTTGTTAGTAACTACTGTATTATTGTATTTAGAAGCTTGAAGTTTTTTTTATTTGCCTTGACAGTAATATTTTAGGAAATTAGGTAAATTTTAAAGTTTTACACCATTAAAAACTGAAATGAAGGAATTGTAATGAATGCCAATATATTTATTAAACTACAAATATCGTTCTTTTGCCTTCCTGTTTTGTGGTACAACCTACTTCCATCAAAACAGATATTTTTCCCCACTTCCATTCTTTCTGAATTACACTCCAGTCATAAGTTGTCATAATAGTATCTCCAATTTTTTTACACATACAATTCTGATCGTAATACCTAGAATAATACATAGTTAAGTATTATTTCACAACTCTCAATTTTTTTTTTTTAATTTTTATATTGAAATGAGGGGAACTAAGAAGGGGATTTAAACGAAGAGCCGTAGGTTATTCAGCGAACACAATGAGTGGTATTGGAGTGGAGCCCTCAACTAGCCTCATTGCATGAGAGTTTTATAGTAATTTTTATAGTAATTATGGAATTGGGGTAACCAATTATTGGTGGACCCTACATCCAGCATAACCTAGAAATATTTACCTAGAATATTTACATATATTATGTAAATTATTATCATTTCGCAGTTAAAATCTTGTTAGCGAATTTTAAATACGAAGGGGTACTAAAACCGATTCATAGGAGTTTTTCAAAGCTTTTTTTACTATTGATTGTGAATTTTATGTATTAAACCGTTTTGTTACTGTCTTCAACGTATAGCTCTTCCGTGGAACTAACTTATTACATACTTGACTTTTAATTATTCTACAAATTTAGGGCAACCCCTAAGGGGGCATGGGGGCGGAGCCCCCATCGAGCCGTAGGCGAGTATGTGTTCTATAATGTGTTTTCTTTATTGCAGTAGGAGTATATAAGTTGTACTGTACATTCATGTACGAATGCGAGATAATCTCTTCATTTGGTTTTCCACTGTATCTCTATATTTTTATGCTAAACAGCTGCCATCTGGTAAGTAATTCAACTGCTTGTTACTTTTATTATTTCTAAACATATATCACATATGTTGTGTTCATAAACAACTCAGGTAAACAACTATTTAAAACAAAAAACACAAATGGGTCCGTTTATAACGGTCCTGGGGCTAAGCCCTGAGGGCCATAAAAACTAATGGCTAACAAACCTACTACATTAAATTTTCCGAATCTATACCAAGTTTCATGGAAAACTGTCCAGTGATTTCCAAGTCCATCGATTGCAAATATATACTTACATTCATACAGATATATGGAGGTAATACATCCTCTTTTGTAAATGTAGATTAAAAATGGAAAGATCTGGACAATAGAATATAACATTGGAAACGAATACTTTTTCATATAATAAATTAAGGAAGACACTAACAAACAGATCCGAGAAATTTATTTCTTTTTACGTTAAATGGTTTATAAAAGTTAGAGTTGGATTAAAACTAAAACCAATAAATCTTGGTGGAAAACTAGTATGTGATGTCAAACTTAAATAAGAAAGTTTTGACAGTTATTGTTACAGAAGACTGGAGTTATTTCGAATCTAGGACTTGCAGCTTGACACTCATTGTGGTTGACTGCAATTCCATGAAAAACCCAATCCTTAGAAATGTAACGAATTTGCGACGGTATGAACTTGTCAACTTAAAATGTTAGCCACGACTCAGAGGGTTAAAGATTACTTAAGTTTACATGCTACAAAATAAAAATGGAAATATTAACCAATAACTTGCACTCGCCTATTTTATTGTCAAGGAGAGAGTAGCAACTCAGTGGTGTAGGGCGTATTTAATATCAATCTCCCTTGATGAATATATTCCTGTCTTCGAATTCCTTTTATATTGAATTGCATTTTTTCTATTAAATATCAGTAGGATCGAATATTTTTAAATGCGTTGTAGGATTTAAGGAGTTTATATTGTGGATCATCGTACATGATTTATGATTAAGAAACAAAATAAACAATTCAATCTCAAGCAAACCTATTTTATTCAAATCATATTCCTAGGCAGTAAACTACAGTATTATATTCTGAATATTCTGTATACAATAATAAAATGAATTTTACTATAAATTTTATAATGGAAACATTTTAAGCTATATAAATAGTCTTTATATTTAAAATTAAGTTTTCTTTGTTATATAATTATATTAATAAGAGACTTAATAGTCTTACAAGTGTAGATTATCATTGTTATCGTAGTTATCGTTATCATGTTGCAAAGAGCTCCAATCACTTCAAATTATTTATATTAAAGGATCGTATAAAAACCTTGCAACTAGTGTAATGAATTTTTTTAAATTTTAGAAATCAATAATGCTTTTAGTAAAGGAGAAAATATACCAAAAGATACTGGGTATCCCAATATAACTACATTCCAACTTATAACTTAAATTAATCTGAAAGAAGTTTACATTACAAACCATGTTGATAGCAGGATTTTCTTAGACTTGCGGTTTGCTACGGTCAACCAGTTACACTCTAACGATTGACATTAATTTCAATGTACAGGATTTACTATACAGGGTGTCTCACGTAAGGTGTCTCAAATCGATTACAGATCAACAGTTTGTCCTACAATCTTGAAATAAAATCATTTCCCACTAAATTGACCCCAAGGAATAATTTAAAAATATTTTTAACGTTGTATAAATACAGGGTGTCCCAAAAACTGGGGGTCACAGGTTCGAATCTCGGAAATTTCAAATACAAACATATGTGAAATTATACATCATTAGAAAGGGCTCTTTAATACAAACATATTGGTGAAAACAGAATTTAGTTATCTTTATTTGTTTCAAAATGGCGTCCATTTTTGTAGCAAAAATCAAAATTTACGGAATACCCTGTAATTCTTTTATTATTTGTCATAAATGACTTCTGATTCAAAATACTTATTTGAAATAAGATAAGCTTTACAATGATATGTCACAAGACAAAATTTATAAAAAAAAAAACAAAAATTTCAAAAAATCATATTTTTGAAAATTTTTACATAAACAAAACTCAAAAATTTTAAATACAAACACATGTCTTTTTGTACATCATATTAAAGCTCTCGTTAAACTGAACAACTTTGTAATTTACACTAATGCCGTATCTCTTTTGGTTTTGTAGTAATAACGTAAAAATGTAATTTTCCCATTTAACTTGCATGTTAATTTAATGGTATGGCAACAATGGAAGAAGGACTGCCATACTATCATGTCCTGATTAATTAACATGCAAATCATATGGGGAAATAACATTTTTACGTTATTACTACAAAACCAAAAGAGATACGGCATTAGTGTAAATTACAAAGTTGTTCAGTTTAACGAGAGCTTTAATATGATGTACAAAAAGACATGTGTTTGTATTTAAAATTTTTAAGTTTTGTTTATGTAAAAATTTTCAAAAATATGAAATTTTTGAAATTTTAGTTTTTTTATAAATTTTGTCTTGTGACACATCATTGTAAAGCTTAGCTTATTTCAAATAAGTATTTTGAATCAGAAGTCATTTATGACAAATAATAAAAGAATTACAGGGTATTCCGTAAATTTTGATTTTTGCTACAAAAATGGACGCCATTTTGAAACGAATAAAGATAACTAAATTCTGTTTTCACCAAAATGTTTCTATTAAATAGACCTTTCTAATGATGTATAATATGACATATGTTTGTATTTGAAATTTCCGAGATTCGAACCTGTGACCCCCAGTTTTTGGGACACCCTGTATTTATACAACGTTAAAAATATTTTTAAATTATTCCTTGGGGTCAATTTAGTGGGAAATGATTTTATTTCAAGATTGTAGGACACACTGTTGATCTGTAATCGATTTGAGACACCTTACGTGAGACACCCTGTATGTATCCTATCTAGACCGGTAACCTATTCAGTAACCATCTATGGATAGGTTAACAATCTGTATAGCAACCTATCCATTGTATACAGATAGTTAGAAGTGGTTGTTACGTGTTTTAATAAACGGTATCAGTTAACTGACACATACTTTCTCCCAACAATATAAAAAAGGTGTTAAAAGCTCCAAACATTAATGTCTTGATGACTCAGTTGGATAGCTACCAGCTGAGCAGCGCTCGTTTGACCCTACGCGCATCTGTGACTTTTAACAACGTACTCCGTTTACCGCTAAACGAAAAATTGAATTTTCTCCGCAACCACTTGACGTAGAGCAATAATTTAAAATACTGGATTATTTAGTTTTTTGAGCTTGATTTAATGGTGATAAGTAAAATTTATTTCGAGACAACAGCTATTTTGAAAATTAAAAAAATTGATTTTTGTAACACTTTTTACTCCATAACTTTTGAACGCGCATTTTCTCGGAGATGCGGGTGGTGTCATTTTATTCACCATTTTAAGCTTAATAAACCACAAAATTTTAATCAAAATCGTTAGAGCCGTTTTTGAGAAATTTTGATTTTTGACGATTTTTGAGGGTTTTTGGGGGTAAACTACCCTTAAAAATCAAAAATTCAAAAAAATGAAAAAAACGCCTGGAATTATTGTGGGTTTGGACCTACGTACCAAATTTCACCAAAATCGGACCATTGGGGCATTCTCTAGCTCTGTTTACATCCTGACACACATACACACACACACACACACACACACACACAGACATCACTCCGAAAACCACTTTTTTGGACTCAGGGGGAACCAAAATGGATAAATCCACCAACAACTCAAATTCGAAAATTTTGACGAAAACAATACTTTCTCCATATACTATGGTATAGGGGGAGAAAGTAAAAACGGGCGTAGCCGAGTTTAAAAAGCGATTAAGCACCAAAAAGACACTTTTTCTCCGAGCGATGAACAATGTTTTTTTTATCATAATGCAGAATTACACTTTTAATTGTTAAAAATATTAACTATGAAGTGGGATTTTCAAGGTTATATTTACAAAGTAAGTAATATACAGTGATTACATTTTGGTTATTTACAAACAATGCTTTTTTAAATTTTAAATTTCACTAATATGCATATAAAACTAATAAAAAAAATTAGCAAACAGCTAAATTTTCAGTCCTAGGACCTAAAAAGTATTCAAGCTGATTGTTCAGTCCTTGGAAGAAAAGAAACGGGTTTGGTACTATTGAGAGAACAAAAAGAATAAAACAGGCTGATTTCGTGCAGAATGATAAAAAAATACGTTATTTAACAAGATGTGTATGTTAGGCCTAGATATTTATTATAATTTAAGATTTCAAAACATAAATTGACAACATTGATAATTTTTCTTTTTTCAATAAAACTAACAAATAGTAATTGGGCCCTGATACAAGTTTATATCTGCCAATGAAAAGTCTAAGCCTACTGTTCACACTATTTACACTGACGGGACGGAACCAATAGATCGAAAGTTAAGAGTGGGATTTGTAAAGTCTGGAGGCACCCGTGAACTTTTACTCGATGCGCTCAACTCACTTGGAATGTGGCGGTGCCTTAAAACTCGAAACGGAGGCTTTGACGTATTAGTGTTGCGGCGGCTGACAATCACAATACTTAACACGTTTCAACCTTCACATTATAAGAAACATTTAAGATTCTAATTGGAAAAAAAACAAAAACAAAAAAGAGCGACACTGAGTAAAATCTATAGTGTAAAACATAGTTTAAATAACTTTAAAACATTTACAATCTGGAGTTTTTGTACCGTCCTACTGCTCTCCTAAATCTAAAAGGGGAGTTTTTCCTATCAGTTTAACTTACTGTTCCCAATCGCCGCCCTAAGGCATGTTGAAACAATTGATTTGTTGAAGGTGCTTTGTTTCGTGATAACAATAAAAGTGACAAATGTGACCTGCGCGTCTGACAGATGGCTATAGTTGTCACATTTGTGTAGCTGCATGCTCGTCACCACGAATATTGCGATGAATACGGCCCTTCAAATATTGACGACATCGTTACTGCTTTTTCTGCTATGACAGCTTTAATTTTCGCTTTGAAAACAAGGAGAGCATTGCTTATAAATTCTCTGCTATCTATTTTACTCTTTTAATTCTTTCAGATGGATTTACATGTATTTTACGCTTGTTTAGTATTAAAGACGGTTAGTTCAAATTAAAACTTTAAAGACTTGAAAAACTACGATACATGTATGTATATTATTAAAACTTACAAATTAATGCTAAAAATACAGAGATTTTATGACCTAATCCAATTTGATTTCAAGATAAATTCACTAAAGCCGAATTCGTAAAATAGTCTGATATGATGCAATGTTGCCAAATCAATGCACCCCTCAGAAGTTTTTCCTTTTCTTTTTGTTTTGTTTAATGTCAACATTACATTACAGTGTGAAAGGGGGTGGGGGCACAGCTCTTATAATATCCATTGGACTACTTTTCTGCAGTTTACTAAAGAAAAAATAACAGACGTTCCTGTGGCTTTTATAGAACCGTTTCTATTCGGAGTGACTAGCGTGTGAACTGGCACGTTTAATTAACACTGCCGTTGACACCTTGTTATTAGAACTAAAGCACGCGTGACATCCCCTTGGTAGAGATTCTAACGGGATGTGAAAGATGGTTTCGCAACTTCCCTTCTGTTTCAATTAGTACACTAATACACTTAAGTTACTAGAAATTTAATCACGATCGATTAAGTTCCGAGGTAAACTTGGAGAAGGGCAATGTGATTATTTGAAATCGTTTATTCAAAACAAATATTTGCACGTGCTCATAATATCTTGATGCACGAACGCAAGGGTCCATAGTAAATTAATCATTTTAATGCATAGCCTGCCAATGAAACTAATCATCAATTAAAATTTGCAGTTAAAAATTTTAAAATATATGCATCAGCTAATGCAGCTAATGCAACTATTTCAATAGTTAAAACCGCTTTGGCTTAACATAATGGTAATATCATGGTTTTTTTTTTTTTACTAAATATTTGTTTATTTTTTTACTAAATAATATTATAACATACTAAAAAAAAGGTGTTAAATAATGTATGTGATCAACTCGTATCAGGTAGTATCAAAGGTTTACCAAATTGAGCAATGTGCATCGTCTCTATGAAAATACAAATATCATCATGTGTAAGTAATTTTTATTTTTATTTTATTTTATTTTTATTTTGGGTGTTTCTACGTCAGAGGCATTTTTAAAGTTTTGACGGGGAACGGTCCAAACCCCAGTCTTGTTACTATCTAACATCGACCAGTTGTTAGAAAGCATCATTAATTAATAGCCCAATGACAAATGGCAACCGGGTCCGGAATCGAACCTTTAAAAAGCTACTAACTTTTCTCAGGATCGAACCGGCAACCTTTGGATTCAAAGGCGAGCACTATAACCACTCAGCTACCCAGCCAGTTAAAGACCGTAGCACAAAGGGAAACTTTGTTAGGAAATTAATTGGTTTTACTGAGTAAGATTATAAAGAAAAGAAGAATATACTGATTAGGAGTTCGTCTATTTAAGAATAATATATATAATTTAAACCTTAAGTAACTCTTATGTTTTATACCTGCTTTATCCAACCTAGCTTAAACAAAACCTCGAAATTAAACAGATATTGACATATGACTTTTGACATATGTCATTTGACATATGATATGACATATGACTTGAAAATTTTCAAGATTAGTTTAAACTATGTAGAGGAAAACTGCCTTCATTAAACGATACGAATTCCGTTCATATAATCTACTTTGGTTTTAAGATTGTAGAAAAGTTTATGTGCTGTTCGGGGCCATATGTTACGCTTCAAAAGGCAATCAAACTACCATGGCTGGGGAACTCAGAGCCGTTACCAACAATATGTACATTCGCTGCTGATGCTTTACAGTCTATGGAACTATTTAATAACTATTCGGAATCAATAACGGAGGTCCTTTTTTAGCTTGACCCTCCTCGAGAATATCAGGGCGAGGGAGAGGGGATTGACGTATTTAAACCCT
The DNA here is from genome assembly GCA_030545055.2 of Neoaliturus tenellus. Classification (NCBI taxonomy): domain Eukaryota; kingdom Metazoa; phylum Arthropoda; class Insecta; order Hemiptera; family Cicadellidae; genus Neoaliturus; species Neoaliturus tenellus. Next base: position 170,802,164 of record CM061531.1, on the reverse strand, counting down.
AAACAAAAATATAAACGTTGGAAACACATTTTTGAGTAGCAGGCATTTAATAACAAATAACATTAAATTAAAAATTTTCAGTAACTTAAATTCAGCTGTATTATTTTTAAGCCTAACTTAAGATTTGTTACAAAACATAACAGTTCTAGGGAAACTGATTAGAAATTGAATGTGACCAAGAATATTACTAAACTGATGCACAAAATGTTGTTATGTAAAATTGCCATGTTGTATGCAACAATAAATATAAAAATTAAAAAAAGAAAAAGGCTGCAACCAAAAAAAATTAGTTAAGATAAACAAACCACTCCGACCACTACTTAAAAAAAAAAAAAAAAAAAAAAAAAACAACAACAACAACAACAACAACAACAACAACTACTTTGTTTTGTTAACGTTCTTAATGAGAAAGTAATTTTAACACAACGATATAAATTTTTCAGCCGGAATAATAAACGGACCATTATCTATTACTGACTATTGTTGGCTTTATTACAGGAGAGAAACATGTTTTTCAGATGAACAGTACAGACTATTTTTAATGACAATAATACATACATATTATACTTTAATACCTATTTTTGGGAATTTAAAAATTGTTTCTTCTAAAGTTGTCACATTCAACTACATTTTTTGCTGTCCTATCTTGTTAAAAAGACTGCCACTGATTGGCTTTAATTGAATAATAGCACGAGATTAAAATACAGTCCTCAATTGTAATAAAATAAACTGTGATGAATGTTATTTCTAAATTACAGAGCTATAAAGAAACCCAATGCACGATACTTTATTAACTTATGAAGTATGAGGCCTAGGCGTAGACGGCTGGTATTTGTTTATTTAACTTTATTAAATAAATTACAAGGCAAAAATAGGTCGTTTCTCAGCTGAAGTGTATATCAATTATGTTCTTCCCTCGTTGGTCGTTTTGGTTGGAAAAGGTTACCACCAAGACCTGGGGGAATATATCAAACGAACTTTTCATTTTAGTGGAATATGCGTTATTTAATTTACATTTTAACTTATTTCGCAATACTTATTTCCTAGTTCCAAAATTTTATTTTAATTTCGGAAGAATAACAGATTGTTCAAATCATTATTTTAGCCTCGTCCATTTCAAATAGTTGTAAGGCAGACAAAACTTAATACACTATACTTAAATAAAATCATCTTTTATAAACGTCTTTTAATTTTTTTCGGGTAAAATTTTATCGCTTGATATTTACATATTAAAAATACAAAGTTCCAAAAAATATAAAAAAGTTGCTAGTGAAAGCTTAAAAAAATTAATAATAAACTCTCTTTTACAGCAAGACAATATTGGAATTTATAACTTTCTTTTCCTGTACCAGAAACTAATAAAAGAGAACAATATAGTTCTATTAATACAGTGTATTATTGTCATAAACTTATGAAGGAAAAATTATTATACAGGGTGTCCAGCTTCCACCTTTACAAACTTTTCCAGGTTATTAAGCATGCCAAAACAAACAAAAAAGTTCATATAAGCATATGTCCTAAAATGCTTCGTTAAGCCGCTAGCCGCCATTTCGTTTTTTACATTTAAGAATTTTTATTTCCGTAACGGATTGTTGTAATGAGTTTATATTTGGCATGTATCTTAATCACAACAATGCTCATTATCAGAAAAAATATTATTTTTTCAATGTTTATCTTAAAAATGGTGGCCATTTAAAATTTTTAAAGTCAAATATCTCAAAAACGGTAAATTTTATAAAAATGTTACAAGGGACAAACAAGTTGACAAATCTAAACATTGATACCAAGTTTGTAAGGATCCAACAACAAATAACGGAGTTATCGAGATTTTTCTCTAAAAATAACCTAAATTTGCATTAATCATTGTGCAAAATCAGTGTTTTTCTGCAGAAAAACCACAATAACTCCGTTATTTGACATTAGATCCTTACAAACATGGTATTAACGTTTAGATAAATTAATTTGTCAATTTTTTTGTCTCCTGCAACATTTTTATAAAATTTACCGTTTTTGAGATATTTGAGTTTAAAAATCTTAAATGGCCGCCATTTTGAAAATAAACATCGGAAAAAAATAATATATTTTCCGAAAATGAGCATTGGTGTGATTAAGGTACATGCCAAATATAAACTCAATACAATGGTGGTTTTTAAGAGTGACTTAACTATAGAGAACCAGTATTATTTAAAACTAAACAGCATTTTTACGTTTCCAACCAACCCCATAAAATTTAAAATCGTCTAACAAGCGGAACAAGCAGTAAGTCTCATGTGTTAAAACACAGTCAAACGTATTACCAGTTATTTAATTAGAAACAATATAGGGGGGTTTTGTCGAATATATTACATGGGAGAAAGGTTATGTCGGATCTATCAGAACAAACACTATACGGGCAATATTGTTTTATGCATATATATATATATATATATATATATATATATATATATATATATATGTATGTATTAATTAACTACTCTTAAATAATAAGAAATTTCAATGATTAATGGGAACAGTGGCTAGAGAATGTCTGATGCTAATTGTGTTAATGCATGTAATGACTTTTATGAAGAAATTCATGATTCATTGTCAATCTTTAATTATTCACAACAAAAAGGGACGAAAATGGTTTTGAGATCTAATTTTAATTATAGATTTGTATAAATAATACAGCAGGCAAAAAAAATGTTTCAAACAAAAGTTGACGGAAATGAGCAACTCGTCTAGTAAAGCTACACGTAGGATTACAATTACCGTATGGAAGCATGACAAATGAGCATACACCATGAGGGGAGCTCAGGGACGGTGGTTTGTCTTGCTTTGGCCCCCAGAGACAGGGTTATACAGCCTGGCCTGACATACGAGACGACTAAAGAAATAGTTACTTATTCCATCTTAATTAATTAAAACAAGTACCGCAAAACCAAGTATTTGTTCGGTTAACTTTATATTTTAAACCTTTTAAGTCGAGCTCGTTCAATGCACTTGCACATAAGGCCTTGGTTTAAAAATGAAGAAGCGCAATAAACTGTAACGTTATCGTTAATATCTACAGTTATCAGCTGATTTTTGTTCAATGTAGTAGCATTGACTATTGAAGCTACTTCTAAAGTCAGTGGTAGTAGCTACAAACATTTTTCCATAAAAAGGAATAACAAGGAATATTGAAGAGCTCTATGACGAAAACCATAAAGAGAATGATCATAAATGCTAATCATATTTTTTTTTGCATTTATGTCTTATACTTTAAGTTTACTTACTTCATTAAATTACTTAATAATACTTAAAGGTAAATTTCGAATTATGATTAACTAACTTTAACTATTTGCAAACCACACAATATTAGGGTTTAAAAATATAAACAAATAGAATTCAAAAAAAGAAGAAATATCTGCAAAATGTCTATTGTTAGATTTAGCAGGTATTTATGAATCGTTTTTTAAATAGTTTTACCACTTAATATTCAGTTTACACCCTACATTATCTAAATCAATCAATCCGCATTATGAATAATATGAATGGGAATTTAGAGTGTTTAATCCAAACCCTCAAAACAAGCAAATAAATCATATAGAGAGCTGCTGGAATATCATTCCTAATTTGCGGCGCTGGAATGGTTAGTGCCCTCAAGAGGTCACGATAAACTGTGGTTTACTCTGAGGATAATGGCTTCCTATTCTTCTCAATTCTTCCACTATTTATTACAGTAAATATATCGAACACAATTCGTGTTACTTATCTGACACTAAATAAAGTACATAGGGGCTCCACTCCGATGGCTTTGTAAGTTACCATGTTAATGTTATGGACGCAGCTTTCACAAGACAAATAAATGTTTACAAAACTATTTAAACAGAAAAGTTATTTGTAAACGGTATTTAATTAAATGAGGAGCGAATTATCTCATACTGCAGGCGAGTGACCTAAGCGAATAAAGTAAATCCCAGGGGTGAGGTGGCGGAGTGAATGGTTAGCTCATAGACAACTAATAACATGAGTGAAGAAGTGGGTTAGTAGTGTAATGTATCCGTATTTCTTGAGATGCAATATTTCAAAAGGGAATTCCCTAATAATTTTCCTATAGCAAATTGACAATTTTTCATTTTATAGGTTTTATACGGATGAACTAGATCTAAAGCTACTAATAAAACCTCAATCGTATTCCGTTGGCAATCAAATTCCGAGTGTAAATTAAACAATGTAAATTCGCGTTTATAGTATTATAAAACTTTTAAGTCTAAAAATGTTAGTGGTTACAAATGAAAATGCCCTTTCATTTAAGTTGCAATGATGATTAAATTTAAATATTTTTAAATTCAAACGTAATAATTAACTGTTTATAAATAATAAGATTTAATTTGTTCCATTAAACATTTTTACATTAATAGTAATAAGTCAGAATCGTTACATTTACAAGGTAAACAAAAGACAGGTCATTAACATCATAAAATCAGTACATTTGAGGATCAAATTTCATTTATTCTACACACACTACAGAATGTTCTTTGTTTAAGCCACTGTGAGAAAGTTTAAATAAATTATTTTTATTTAACAATCTAATGATATAAAGCAACTTGTTGACGATTTTAATCTATGGGTAGTTTATTATCGACTTTAATAGTTCCAGTTATTCATGAGGAGTTAAACATGAAGAGTGATGACACAACAACTGCTTGAAGAGACTGCTTTGCCACTAGGGTTATGCATTGCTCGTGCGAGCATAAGAGTTAGTATAAACTCATTTGATAATCGTTTTACTTTCAACTCAAAATATATTTATGCAACATTTTATAACTGAATGAATGCAAAACAGTTTCTATTAGTGGCTAATCCCATAAGTTGCAGCCAAGACGAGCCGCCCCGCTGACTCGCGGTGACGTTTGTCTGGATTAGCGGCGGCTCCAGATTTACCGTCTCTCTCACTCTCCAGGATCTCGCCGGGGTTTATTTTCATTATTAAGTCTTCCTTTATTCGATCGTTATTGAAAATGGGTAAATCTATTTTAAAGTGTGTTTGTGAGTCCTGGTAACATTATTGTCTCTCTATTATAGGTTTAAATGTTTTTATCCAAAAACTGCTTATTTATAAGTTTTCAATGATTACAAAGTTTTTATCTGGAATTGCTATTCATACTTTTATTTTGTTCGTTACTTTTTTGAACTTGTAAACACCCTTATGATAGACATTTGGCTGTAATAAATATCATAGTTAGTAAAAAAATCTTTGTTTACTAAAACTGGTTACTTACTTTTCTTCTCAAATCGTATAATAAAACTTTGTTACAGATGGCATTTTATTATTAGTAAGGTATGCCATTACTACGTGTATGAACTTATCTGGTCCCTATCCAGGAGACATGTATACTGGGGAGTCTAAAAGCAAACTTCCATTTCCTGAGCATGTCGGTCTCAAGAGGTGTCGACTCACCTACTGTGATGCTTTACTACATTCCTACTTTAAATCAAATTATATATATATATATATATATATATATATATATATATATATTTAATCTCAATACTATTATTTTTATAATCCAAGATAGAAACTATGGCTTGTACCATTGAAAATGTTAGTGTGTTCAGTTTAACTCTTAAAAAAACTAAGCCATCCGAGGTTTATTAACTTAAATCAATATTTATTGACTAACTTCTGTTGAAATTAACATTAAAATAAAACTTATACTTACTACTTACAATTTTTGAAACTTTTTATAAACAAAAAAAGTCATGTTTTCATAAATTATTCGACACACTAAAATCAACCATAATTTTGAACCGCTTTGTTCAGAATCACAGGATGGCAGTTGTCATTTACTGGGGATTCCGCCTCATTTGATTCTTCCGCAGACGTTCTTTTATTGTTCGACGACATTTCGCTGCTTTTACGGATCTAGGGAATTTTTCAACAAAAAGGTTGAAAATGCACCTAAATAAAAGGAAATTTTGAGGATATATTTTTTTTGCACACAGGGTAAATAAGTTTGGATATGGTGTGAAATTGAAAGAAGAACTAAAGGTAAAACTATTTAAAGCAAATAATGATACTGCACACACAATACGGTAGGCCACGAGGGGTCATAAACTGTAGTTGATATAATATGTATATTTAGATATAGACTACCTATATAAAAAACACACGAGCATTATAATATTTTAAGGTTCCATTTTTAAATAACAACTTTGCAAACTTGAACTTAAAATGTACAACAGTGTTTAAATAAATATAGTTTTGTAAGTTTTAAAACACCGACTTGGTGGTCAATAAAATTCTAACATCAACAGTGTAAAAGGGCGTTAGAGTGCCACCATGTGGGATTTATGCCCCATAAGAGCCATTTTAAAGTAGTCATATTTTACTTTTAATTTTTAAAATTATTTAATTGCTTTTTTGTATTTAAAAAAGTTATTAACTGATAATCTATTTAGTTAACCACGATTTTTCGCCTACCTCATCCGTGTGCTGGGATTATGACGTGATAAAAATAACTTTGACCTATTTACTCATAATTATAATAATACTCAAATTTCATAATTTTTTATCTATATATATATTCATAGGCAAACACGTTTCATTTCCTCCTTTTTTCTCAGCTTGTGTGTATCGTAGGAGAATAGTCCTGTAGATGAGCAGAATCCCATTGTAAATAATATCGGACTCCAGGACTACGCCCCACAGGCTTTCAAAGTTCCAATGTCAATCTTATGGAGAAAGGAGAATTGATGCAATCATATTGGACTATTGAACAGCTATTGTAAAAACAACTGCTAGAAAAACATGAGGAACAGGTGTTTCAGTTATTAAAATTTTTTTAAACTTCTTGGGTCCAGATCAACCGAAATTTTGGTCGGATTTCGATCAGGAGGCGATCACTAGTACTTATTTAATACACCAAGGGTTTTTTGTGTTGAACTCCTCCTACAATTTTCAACAGATATTCATATTTTTGGTGTCAATGGATAGGGTTTGAACTGTAGTTGTTTCCACCAAAAATTGATTAAAATCTGACATAAAATAAGGGCGCTATACACAAATTAAATTCGAAAATTTCCCGATAGAATAACATTGGGATTGGTTTGAACATCTTAAAAACCTGATAATGTACACCGTGGGGTTGTGAATACTGATATTCAAAATATTGGATTGGTCGGATGTCTTTGATTTAGAACTAAATGTTACTTTTGTATTGTATTAAAATAAATTGCTCGATTTCGAGCATCAAGTAGACTATCGAAATTTTCGTTCAATGGCTTGGACCGGATCGCATACAACCGAAGCTCAACCTAAATTGACAGACGTGAGTTATAACAATATTGAAATATTTTAAACCCAATTCTTAGCTGCAACACTTGAAATTTGAGGTGTCATCCTTACTTGATATTGTAAGTTTTTATTTTCTATAATCATCCGAGACAAACTGCAGACACCTGTAACAAATAACTTACATTACTATTTTGTAACAATTCTTACAACTTGTTTTCCACCCACCAAGAAACTGCAACCTACCACAATATTTGTCAACCCGCACGCTCCAAATTCGTTACAGCCCCACCCTTCTTTAACAATAACCGTCAAAACTTTTTTGTTTAATTTGGACATTATATTGGTATATGATGTCAAGCTTTGTCGTTTAGATTATTATTGTTGAAGTCTAATCAGGTTCTATTTCGAGGCTTTCTTGTATGTGAAAAAAAACTTTTGACTGATGTATATATCAGTAAGTTTTAAATTCAGAAATTCATTTTTAATATTATAATAAGTGAGTAGTGTTTTGATTGGCCAACACAGTAATGTACTAGATTTGTTACATATCTTGTAATTTTAATAGTTACTTTTTTCATTTTCACACCAAGCCTGGTCTAGCATTCATGCTACATTGCGATCTTGAATATTCAACAGTAACATATAATGTTTATGTATATTTCGAATATTTTTAAAATAAAATTGTATTTCTTTAGACTCACTTCTGGCTTTAATTTTAAGGATATTTATTTAACAACAAAAAATTGTGATATTTATGTTAAAGTTGCCGTCACGAAATGTATTTAACCATTCTGTGGATTGTAAAATACCATAACGGCTATCCTCAGAACAAGGTGGGTTTTCTGTTTGACTATGCTGTCAATGTTATAAATGTGACTAAAATATAACAGAAACATAGTTACATTACCCCGACCACATGTTCCAGTTTTTCATTTTAGCGACTCTTTGTATTCATTTCTTTCTCATTTGAGGTAAGCTTTCCGACATGATGCAGAGAAATGATTGTTCTAAGAGTTTCTGTCCTTATGGACTCGGTGTGTGGGAGTGCTAAGTCTCTTACACACCGCAGTATGTATTTAGGACAAATCCACCTAGTAATGCGATAATTATTAGTGTTGTTCAAACAGGAAGTCTTGGCAGTGTTGTTTCGGAAGTCAAGGAATGTTATGACTCAGCGGTGCTATTCAGGTTACCCAACAATTGTCTGATTGAAAAAGGAAGAATGTTGTACCATGTGTTTAAAACCATTGAAATGATTAAGCTAAACTGCTACCTCTGTTACTGAGCTACAATATTGCAATTTGCTACGGAGAACTAAGTATTCAAGTACGGTTTTCAGATAAATGTCATGCCACCTCCTTAATGGTCAGTCGGGTAAAAAAGCTGCCAACCCTTTTTTTAGGTTTGAACAGCCTGGCAATGCTGCAGAGTGGCCTCAGCCTAGTAAGCGTGGGTTGTGTCAGGATGAAGAATAACTGGTCCATATAGTTTTATAAGACAATAAAGTATTAATTTCAACTAGGGGGCCCGTGCAGCACGATGCGCTGCATTTATTAAAGTACCCGGGGATCAAACCTTGCTCCATGGCAATGAACTGAGTTACTTTGAAAATAAAAATTAAATGATAGTGAAAATCAGATAACACCATATTGGTGTTTCATCAATCAATCTTCATCACTAATTAATTCTCCAACTTCCCAATGTGATAGTGTTGAGATTATGTGGTTGTTCTTATGCCGATATCTCTTAAGGCCTCTGTATAAATACTCTTATAAAATTTAGAATGAATTCAAAGATTTTGGACGTAGATAGTTCAGCACACATGGGTAGCTTTTTAATGGTTCGATTCCGGACCCAGCTGCCATTTATTTGTCATTGGGCTGCTTTTTAAAAACTGGTCGATGTTAGATAGTAACAAGATCGGGGTTCGTACCGTTGCCCGTCAAAACATAAAAAACTCATGCTATTGGCGTTTATACACACAAATGAAAGAAGTATAAAAGAAGCAATAAACACGTGCATAACATTTTGGACCTCCTTAAAAAAAGTGAAATCTTTATCAATGATACGATACGATCATCAAGTGTAGTTCCAGACCGAACAGAATGAAAAATCAATTCATTGCATTTTCGTAATTGAATATCATAACTATAGAGTTTATTCCTTTTACTGGTTTCCGGTTAAGCTATGTCAAATACAATTTTAAATTTCCAGCATTGTTTATTTTAGCCAATAATGTAAAATAGAAATAATAAACATGAATTAATTTTGACCGAAAACCAATCTTAATTTGGTGTATACATTATCGACATAGTAACTTAAAGATTATTCTTTCGTTTTTTGTATCAAGGTATTTACACTTTTACATATCAATGTTCGATAAAAATTGAAAGTTAAGTTTACAAATAGGAACGCAAGTTGTTGTAGCCAACCGCCGGTGCGGTGCCCCTTCACACAGTCCCCCGGCGCGGCGATGGTCACATATGCCGCTTGATGTACGACTGTGTCCGTGTGCTGCGACCCTTCATCAATATCACAACAATACCCCCGGCCTGTCCTTGCCCCACCACTTAAACATAAACTCTCTGAAATAAACAAATTCCAATGCATTACGGTTTGGATAAACGCAAAATTCCATTGTCATGTGACCATTATTTAAACATTATTTAGACGTCGAATCCGAGTAACTCATTTATCATGTTGTTATGGCGAGTAGGTTACATAATTACGATTAGTGTGTATAATATTATAATACCAAAAATTTACATTTTCTAACTAAACTAGTGGGAACAACTGAATGTGAAACGATAGCTTTGCTAGACGTAGATGATTTGTCAACTATAATTTTTGTAACATTATGACATACTCAATTTAATATTTTAATCTCTTTGCAATTATTTTTATTTCATACTTATCATATTCTCAGAAGTAATAACGTCTCAAGGGTAGGTGAATTTTATTGTAATATAATAGAGAATATCAAATTTTATTTCTCTAATGCTTAAATCAGAAATCTACATAATATTGTCACATCATCGTTCATCCGCTTCGATTAACAATCGACACTTACATTAATTCGCCTTATTCCCCAGCAGTGAGGTCCTTGTTCTCAAAGCTGCCTTCTCTCTCGTTAACAGGACCTTCACTTCTACTCTACGGTGTGTCAGCAAAACCTATATTCATTACATTTTTGAAATCAGGCACTCTCATCAGTTTATCATCTTTGCAGTAATTCATAAGGTTCACCATAAACTGTAAGGTATTCATTATATTGGTGGAGTAATATAAGCACTGATTTTGTCACCGAGATAGGCTGCAATTCCGGCAATTTTTGCTGAAGTAGTCTAGCGCCCTACAGGTCATTTGACCCGCACCTTGCGTCACATAATGAAGGAAGTTGAAGAATGTTTTCTATCTTATAAAAAGAAGGCATGCAAAGTAACGTACGCATAGTTTTTTTTCAAACTATTGAGCACATAGTCACAGATTGCCTAGCCTACTGAGTGATTTTCCCGAAGGATTGATCAGTCTGCAATGTGCAAGTGAAGCTGGGAATGGCTTAGCGCCGTGGATTTAGCTCTATAAAGAGAGCTTTACTTTAGAGTTAAGTTTTTTTTTTACATATCTTGACTTAAGTGCTCTTCACCACAAAATTTATTATATTATTCTTATTACTTGTTGGCTAACTAAATGAGCCACTTGATATATCCTTGACTATTTACACTAACTTGAATAAACTTCTCATTCAATGATTTTTGTTTTGAAACCGAGATTTGGAGGTTAATGTTCGCCGCACCATTACAGTGCTTCATAACCACTTTATCACAACGAAAAAATAGCCCCCAGTTATTTACATTCTTGGTTATGAAGAGTGGTAATGCTGATTTACTTATCATATGTCACTTTTTAATTCATGTTCGCCGCGGAAAATGCGCCACCATAAACTGGTTCCAAGTTAGTTAATGATTTTATATAAACAACCTTTTGTTGAAGATTCTTAGATAATAAAAATGTTCAAATTGTGAAAGACTAATCTCGTACTACTAACAATGAGAAAAGCACTGTTCGTTCTTAACAAAACATTATACTATAATGGTAAAAATTATAAACGTCGTATGAAAATGTTTGATACCTTCGCTACCATCAAAATACGAAAGAGATACAAGTCCAAGTTAGTCTCAGTCTAATACCTAAGTAACAGGTGGGATTGCAGTTATTGTTCATAGCATCTGCCATACCCTCGTCACGGCTCAGCCCTGCTGACAGCATCTTGGGCTCTGTAGAATCCTGGGGATCTAGTCTTTGTTGAACAAATTGACAAGGTGAAACCGTTATCCTGTGAAAACTTACAAGGTTGGGTCCATGAGCATTACCGAATAACATAGAAGGCAGACAGATATAAATTATCGTGATAAGGATTGTTTAGGTTTTCTTAGGGTATAAAACATAACAACAAATTTTAAAGACCGTATTTAAATTCACATGAATTAAACAAATTTCGCATCTGGGCAACTAAATAAAAAATAAAAATAAAATAAAAATGTAATGTGGTCCTTGACTGAAATTGTATATTGAGTCCTATGATAATAGTGTTTCAGCTATAAGAAAATCCGAAATAAATTTGATAAAAAATAATGGTTTTAGGAAAATATTGTTCGAATTTTGTGACACACCAATGGGATTGCAAGTTTTGCAAAAGCTTAATCGAGCATAAAGATAAACAAGGATTCGTTTAGCGCCACTCCATTTTTTGTTCCGATCTCAGGGTAAGTCATCTATGAAGAATCGGACCCTTACGATGTTCAGACAATATCAGATGTTGCAATTAAGTTATCCCTTAATTGCTATGCAATAAAAAATTATCTTAAAATGCACTATGTAAAAAAAAATTAAGTTTCTTTTTTTTAATGATCCATATTGATTGTTTTTATCATTTTTTTGTAGTATCGTATCCTCATTGTAAACCTTTGTTATAGCAGTGATATCGAGTAGTCGGGATTATTTTATAGAGTACGCTTTTTATAAAACCAACTTTTCCAGCTCTACCAGCTACATAAGTATGTTATATTTCCGGCCTTTTAGTCTGTTCATCAGATTGAAAAAAAACACTTTTCTTTTATGTGAGAGATGTGGTCCGAGACCCCTAGAGAAATGGGCATACCTTACGGAAAGTGGAATACCTTAACAAGATAAATTATTTATTAAATTATTTATGTAAAATAAATAAATTAGAAGTGAGCAGCGAAGGAGAATGTACCGAAATTTGTCAATCACATTTTGAATTATTTAAGTACCAATAATGATAAATTTATTTTACTTAAGTAATTAACACTCCATCCTAGTTGGGGATCTCGTCTATTTGGACCACACTAATAGATGAGGATACATCCAGTTGTAGTAAGTGGCTCATTTCATCTCTAACAATCCATGGATCCATCTCTCTCCTTCCTTCTGTATGATGGAAGGAGGCTTTGTTCTTTATTCATCGTCACTTGATATTTCAAGACTATCGGCGTTTGGGGGCTAAAGGGCCAGTTCTAGTGGACGTTGCGGGAACTACCTGAATACGTTCCGCATAGAGTATACAAGCAAATTGGGGGCGAGAAACAATATCCATTATTCGATGTAAATCACTGTGGCTAAAAAAACGCTGATGCAATTCAGCACGTGTGAGACCCAAGACTCAGGAAGATGATATTGAGGAAGGAGATTTTGTCGCAGAAATTAGGCATTGTAAATTATACGAGTACAAGCTATTCGTTGGATATTTTTAGTTTGCGTGCCCAGAAGTTTCAGCGGCTGACACAGAGGATGTCATTATCGGGGGTCTTGTGGGTTAAAAATTCAACGTGCAGTGTTTCACCTGCTCCAATTTTTTGCCTTTGTTTTAAGTCCGATAAAAGTCGAAGATGTGTGTAATGAAAGATAGTTACTTGGGCTATTTCATCTAGTTTTTATTGTTTATAATTTTAAAGTTCATATCAAGCTAAAATAGATCAAAGTGTATCCAACTTTGATCCTTTATAGCTTGATATGGATTCAAAACTTGAAAAAAAAATTAAAAACAAGGTCAAATATCTCAAGTCTGTATTTTTCATTAAAACTCTTCCCACTTGAATCGGACAAAATAAAGGCCAAAAATTGGAGCAGGTGAAACACTGCATGACGTTCTGAGAGCGGCCCTTTAGCCCCCTCTTAAAGAAACCTATTTTTCGGCTCGAACTGTACGTGTCTTACTATCTTGTCTTTACCATGAAACAGTTTGAAATTATTTTGTTTCCTTCGGAGTGAATCAGAGTAGAGGCATTTTGGGAGTTTCAGGACAAACGCAAATTCAGCAGTTTTTAATTAGTGGTTACGTATTAGTGACGTGTGATGACGTATGTGTGACGTCATACGGTGACGAGGTGGAGTGTGTGACGTCACGGGTGTGACGTGGTGGTGTGACGTCACTGATTCGTAATCGGACGCCAATGCCACGTTATTCTGAATGAAAACCAATGTTTAGCGTTGGCCCCGTCTAGCTAAATTTGACGGCGACTTCAAACATGTCCAAACATGTTCAAGGTCACTCAAACGAAGTTTTAAAAAATATTTTTAATCATAACTTACAAATATTAAACAAAAGGTTGGAATTAATTAGAATCGTTAAAAAACTCCATATTCACTCTCGGCCGTTATCTTCAAATGCAGCGGAGGATCACGACTCACGAGACGAAACAGTAATCCATGGAAGCTTTCCAAATCAGCCATGTTTGACAGAACCAGTTGAATTTTTTGTGAAGGATGGGTGGAATCGGACTGACCTAAAGCTTCGTTGACAAATTCGAGTGTTATATATAAATCTTGCGGATCATCACCACTTAACAGACGATAAAGTTGTTGATAGCATATTACAGCATCCAGAATGTCGAATTCAGAGGCGTCAAGTTGGAATTTCATGTTTCTGTGGAGTATGTTGTTGTAGAGGTTGAGTGGATTTAGCTAGTAAAATACCATGAACCATTAACGTACCCTACCTACGTACTGCACAGAATACGGTGGGAAGAGAGTTATAAAATAAAACAAGTTCAAACATGTTCAAGGTCATTCAAAAGAAGTTTTAAAAAACATTTTTAAATATTAGACACTTCAGTAGTTAGAAATCATTTAATGGGTTTCCAGTTTAACATAACATCACGGAGATACATCATCCCCGGACTTCGGGGACTCTTGCTCTGTTTTCACAGGTAGCTGATCACTCGAAACATATGGTGAAGATGATGCTATCGGAGATCCTGGCGGTGACTGTGATGAATTTGGTTCTTCAACCGTTATATCGTCAAACTCAATTGTAATGTTTAAACGGAGAGGTGGATCACCACTCATCAGACGAAACAGTGTTTCATGAAACATTCCCAAATCCACTTCGTCCAACAGAACTAGATGAAACTTCATGTTGATGTGGTTGTAGGATAGCGGAGTATATGAATGAAGCTTGTAGTCAGTACTACATATACAATCTATAACGTCCCCTACCTACGTACCGTACAGAAGACGTGTATATCCTACGTACCGTACAGAAGACGTGTATATTTTTTGTAAGGTTGCGGTGATGGGCTGATTACTTATGATGAATAAATTTAAGTGGGAGGGGGGGCTATAATGTCTTGAAGAAACCATGTCAAGGTCATTGGTTGGAGTTTTTAAAAAAAGATTTATTTACAAATAACAGTAAAACGTAAGACATACATATGAGAACTAACAATGCTAAATAATAAAGAATGAAAGAATATTTACAAAGCTATGAACTTAGATCATTTTACAAAGGTGTGTTCAAATGGATCGTAATTTCTGTAGAGTTGTTCCCAGACGGTCCATGGGAAACTATATAAAAAATTCCGGGTTTGATAGAGTCCAGGTCTTCATTCATGAGCACATTGACAAATCATCTCGGAAGGTATACTTGGAACTTGGGTTTGTCTCCTTCCTTGTAGGGCGAATCTCCAAGAACAGCGACGACAGCTTCACCAACCGATGTGTCCATTTTTTTCATTGAATGTACTGCATAATGCTTCTTCTCTTGAAGTTCGCTGCATTTCTTTGTTGTTAGAAGGTCAGATTTGGAATGTTGGTTGAATCTGTCCGCAAGAGCTTGCAATGGAGAACTTGAAGCCATAGTGGAGATGATGTTTACTGGATGAGATCCTGTGTTAGAATGATAGTAGGATGGATCTACACCGGTATATAAGGATTTCCCCCTCCACTTGATATAAGTCGACCAATCCTGTATGCTCGTGACAATGCGCAGTTGGAGATTTTGTGTTGAGGATTTTTCACACCGATACAAAGACCATTTAAGTCCGTAGCATAAGTTTTATCCAAACTAACGTTTGTTATATCAGACGTAGTGTACATTATGATCCAATTAGATTTTTCTTCACCAGCAGTAAAAATTTCGTCATACTGTTGACAATAATGATACATTATGTTATCCAGCTCTTTGTATTGTGTAAATCCTTCGTTCAATGTGATGTGATGAAGGTATTTCGTTAGCCACGCATTTGTTCTAGCACTTTTTCGGTTTAGTTTCTTAAAAGAAAACGGTGGTTTAAAAAGAAAGTAGTTAACAACATTTGTATTTATGTCAAAAAAGGCTAGTTCTTTAATGATAAATCTGTCGTCGTTGTTTCTGAAAGCTTGGAATTCCACCACACACTTCTTAGACATGGAAACATTATCAACAAAACGAACTGTTCGGTCCATTGTTCGTGAGTAACTAAAGATTACTGAGAGAAAATATTAGGTTGCTTGACTTTTATGATCATGTCAATCCTTAGTTTCCGTTTGTATGTGTTGGTGGTGGGGGAGGGGTGTTTTTAAGATTCCCAATCTTTCCTGTTTTTACAAAACTTCAATACACATTCACAGAATGCTTTAGGGTAGCACATTGAACATGAGCGGGTAAAATCATGTACATTAAACTTGTAACACATGTCCATACAACAGGTGAAGTAGTGTCGAGTCTTGTAGATTTTTAACATCTGCAGGGTTGGGGGTGAGATTGTAAATGATTTGCAATTGCATCTACAGTAACTGAAGCACTCACATGTTCTACATGCTATTCCGTCTACTTGTAAATTTGGACGTATAAAACATTTTTCGCTGCAGCAATAATTATTCATTTTGCGAGTGTTCTTCAATGTGAATCTTACAATCAACTGCATCCATGTAGCAACATTTGTTTAATACATAGTTGGTGAAAAGAACAATAACATGTGTAAACTGGAGCTGTTTCAAGGTCACGTAATTTTGTTTTTAAAAAAAGTATCAGTAATACCTACATTAGCACGTTTTTGCAATACTGAGCTTTTTCAAGGTCATATAATTTTGTTTTTAAAAAAGTGTAAGCGCTACAAATATGTGCAAACCTGAACTGTTTCAAGGTCACGTCATTTTGTTTTTAAAAAAGTATAAGTGCTACTAATGAGAGCACTTTACGACACAATCACTCAAATCATTTTTACTACTTTTCTTGATTTACAATGTTCTCTTGCTGGTTCTTTGTTGGAGAAACTTTCACTGTGGTTTCTTCACTTCGACGATTATTAAAGAAGAATACAGTTTTCCTGTAGTACGACACCTCTTGAGGTAATCTGTTGTATATAGACTGGTCTATCGGTCCATATAGCAGTGGTACAGCTGGATTTGTGTTCACCGAAGTGTTCAGATAATCAAATATGAGAGGGGAATATGTAGTAAGTTGCTGGATGTACCTGATTATTACAGGTGTTAGGTTTGACAGAGCTTGAAATTCTTCCAAAGTCATGAGGATCTTCTTGTTGTGTTTGGAAAGATCTCTAAACCTCACAAATTGGGTACCTCGAAGTCTTATATTATCGATTTCCAAATTAGAATCTTCGAATCCAATTGCAGTTTTTCTTCCAGTCAAGTTGTTGAATAAATAGGCTTCAATGATAGATACATATTTAGTAAATTTATCCCACATATCCAACGTGAGCAGCAACGAGGTTTTCCCGCAGTGATTAATAAGCACTGCAGGATTAAAGTTTAACGATTTGAAAACCCCAACGGTGACAGATTTATCCATGTTTTGATTCAACGGGTACATTAAGCGTAAAAACACATCCATCAACACATCCATATTTTCTTCATCATCATCTTCATTGTCACATCGTTTCCTTTTTCTTTGATCGTTTTCTTCCAAAGATAAAAAATCAGACAGTTCTTTTTTAATCTTCTCAGTAGACTTTTTGGAGTTTTCAGTCGGTTGTTCTTCGTTTTGTGCTGGATTTATGTTATTGATTGGTACTTTGTCAACCGGCAATGGAATATGTTCTGTTGGATTAGTAGATAAGTCTTGAACTATTGTTGACGAAGATGGAGATTCTAGTGAATTTTTGTCAGTTTCAAAAGGAACATCTTCAGTTGTTTTAGTAGAGTTCTCGTTAGTTTGTGAGGATCCTGGTAAATCATGTGCCGATATTTCAGACGCAGATGTCATAGCTGGTGGCGTGGCCTCGAGCGCTTTATGTCCTGTCGTTGATTCATCGTTAGGAATAGTAGGTAGTACACTGTCCATGTTAACCATCAATGTTGACTTGCTGGTGTCAGGATGAATACTGATGTTTTCTCACCAAGCATTCTCTCTTTTATAATCTGTGGTGGGGGTAAAAATGTGTAAGAGCTGCATGCTGTCATAAAAAAAAACCTAAATTATTCTTCTAACCACGCCTGTTAGTGGTGTGTAGGTTACGATTGTATCGTGTAGTATCAAACAATAAGCTGTAGTTTGGTCAGGGATATTTTCTTCCAACTCAAACTCGATGCGAATGTCTACTGTTGAAGACTTTATTGATTCGTTTTGTTTCGAACAATCTATGACTGCTATAGGTGCAATATTCTTGAATGAATCAGGTTGGAGGAGAGGTGAGTTTGTCCTTCCATAGTAAGATGACTGAAATCTTGCATACATATCATATAGAATCCCAAATCTGTCCTTAGAAAACATAACATTGAGGCTGTCATATGGAAAGAACTGTGAATTTAAAAACAGTTTAATGTTTGTAAGTTGACAGTGGTCAAATTTGCTTGCGTTAGCCGTAATGTTAGATCTTTTATTTGTTTGTAGAGCAAAAATAACATATCTTGGTTTTTCTAGGTTACTAGATGTTTTCACAGCCCACGTTTGACGCTGAGTTGTTGGCAAAACTGGCCATTCATGCATTTCCCAGCTTCTAAATGGAACCACAATATCCCTATCAGAATCCAACATCCGCAATAGGCTTACTCGCCTTTCATCGGCCAACCGTACATGAGGTACCCTCCTAACTATTTTATCAAAATTCAATTTCCATTCAAGTTTGTCAGGTGTTGTTTCACTATCGGCTTCTATAACATCTGTATCATAAGACGATCTCAGTAAGACCAATTCTTGTTTGACATTAATGATTATTCTTCTGTAGTCCTCAGCGAATCCTAGTAAAAGCCGCAACGGAATGCAAAAGTCAAAATAACCACTTGAATTAGGTCTTACTTTGGTTGCACTAGGTAATATCCACCCGGCTGTTTTTAATGCGTTTATTTCATTGGGTGATAAGGATACCAAACCTTTAAGCGTACTGCTCACACCGACTTTTTTAGTCGAATCCACTACAATGCCTGATATTTCATAGCGAATTTCTTCAAACAAAAAGGCCATTGCATTGTTAATAAATGGCACTTTAGATGGCGTAGATCCATTTTTTGCCAAAACCCTTCCTTCAATATAAATATAACTTTCAGATGGTAAGGTATAAGCATCTTGATGTTGTATTGGAATTCGTATCTCATCATTATTTCCTAATTTCGATGAAGCGTAGGGGTTGTGTGTGTGAAACTCTTTCTCCCATAGTGTTTCGTCGAAAACCGGTCCATGTTTTATATCCAGTATGTCCATTTTCATTAACTTTAAAACCGAGTCCTTCTAAGAATTTAGTGTTCTCTCTGCTTAACCTCTCCGCGTTAGGAGATATACTGAAACTGTTCGAAGGTTGTTCGGTGCTATATCCGAATTCAAGTCCCATCGTTCTTTTATGGTGCCTGTCTAATGTGTAAGCGCAATGTAATAACTTCTCCTCTAAAATCCACAGTGTCACCGTCTTGATCTAGTACGTTCAATACGATGTCTGAAATGTGAGTGGTGTTTAATGGAAGATATATCAGATTATGAGGCTTTTCAACTATCTTAAATCCCGGCAGAACGGTCGGATAGAATGAATGTAAAATATGTTGGTTTGAACCATCTTTGTAGGCCCCTTGAACAATATTACATGTAATATTAATAGTATTAACCTTGATAATGTTTACAGTTTTTGGACTCGTGTGAAACATATTTGGTTCAAGGATTGTGTCTTGGGATGGAAAACCAAGTAAAGGGCCAATCGATGCCGGTTGAGTTAGATCCAAATAAAATTTACATTTTATTTCACACTTTAAATTGTTGTTATTAGCCCTTAGTTCAATTGCATCCTTTCCCAACTTATTTTGGAGCTCTCTGTTTATGTCAGCTATTTCATAAGCACCAGTTTTAATCGCAACAAACTCAGGTAGCTCAGTGAGATCCTTAGCCGTTTTATTTTTTGTATAGTGTAATTTGTTGTTGACACCTTCTATTATGTTTGGAATTGAGTTATAAGTTGTAAAATCCAAAAGTGCAATCTCCCACTGTTTATCTTCTCTTAGGTGTAGTGGAGGAAATAGAGAACTCCTCAAAGTTGACGATGTGCCTGTAACTGTTACAGTACAGGAAGACATCTTATAGTTGACTGACGCTTGTGGCTAGAAAGTCCAAACATAAATGTCCGCATACTGATGTTTCTTCTTTTTGTCTTCTATCGTAATTAAAATACACTTTAGGCACTGAACCGAAATATTCGTGCAATTCTTTTGGAGGTGGAAGGTTCCCAAAACTGTCAAAATAAAACACAGAATCGGATAATTTCTTGTAACAAACCCAATGGGTACCAGCACCATGAATATCATCAAGATTTACGATTGCGGCTTCATTTTTACAGATTTTTTTTGGCAACCGCATAAACACACCTCTGAAAAAAGGTATTTTCAAACATGATGCATAGCGTTCAAGCTCCTCGTTGTTCAAGGCTTTATTTGGCAAAATTAATTTGTTGTTATTTAATATGCACGGTATGGTCTTAGGTATAATCCTTTTCCGTTTGACTTTTTTTTAGGACATGTTGAACACCTTTTCCTTTTACGATTTATTTTCTTAGTAGTGCTACTTCTCTTCCTTGTGCCTCCGCCGGATGTATTTTTCCTTCGTGTTGTCTTTCTTTTCCTTCTCCTCGACCCTCCCCCAACTGCTGTTTTGGCTTTCATAGCTGCTGTCACTGCTAATGCAGCTGCTCGTTCCCCAACACTTGCGTCACTAGATTTTACTCTCTGCCAAGCTTTTTCAGCAAGAGCTCTATCAGCGATTGATCTTCTTTCCGAATCTGAGTAATTTGAATATGCAATGTCATGCGCTTTGCAGGCTTCGTCCAATTTGTTTATTCCAGGATCTCCACGGGCTAAACGCTTCCGTAATTTCGTACCCGGACCACAGTATTGATAACCTCCAGGTAAATGTAGCTCTATTGGAAGTGCGTCGATAGCTGTATTTATTAGTGCACCTGAAGGTAAAGTCGCAAACGCTTTCTTAAAAAGACTTACTGCTGAACTAGTGAGTCCACCTCCTCTTCTCATGAGTAACGGATCACTACTAAACGGCTTCCTTCTATGCATGATAGTTTTAACGTGTTAGTTCCTTAGTGGTCAGCAATGGTAATGGTTTTTCAAGAACGCTCTTCGTATTATATATTGAATTTACACTGTTGTTAGGGGTTTCACTGCTGCCTCCGCGTGAAAATGCGAAAGGATTCCTCCCAGACTGTAATTTATCTATTTTTTCGTAAATATCTTTCTTTAGTTTGTATATCTCTTCCAAAACAAATATTCTATTTACAACATCAGTATCATTTTCCGCATTCGCCACATTTATAATTTTTTTATATTTGGCATCAAACATTTCTTCATTATTCTTGCAATTTAACGTTAATGTATGAATAATCCCAAGATTTACTGCTTCATCCTTAGAAATGGGATTTGCAATGTTGCACAAACGTTTCCCTCTTAGATCATAGTTTCCATCTCTAGTCAATTGAAAACCTTCACCAGGTGGACCCCTCCAAACCTCTCGGGCCAAAGAGCTTTCATGACGACCGAACTTGTCAACACTCATGTTTAGACTGAACCCTTAAGCTATGTATCCTCTACTTTTTAATTCTTCAGTTAAGGCAATCATTTCATTATCCAGCCCGTTATGTCCAGCCTGAATAGATTCATATAATAACCGCATTGTGTCAACGAGCTTATTCACATTATTATAATATATGATGTTTGTATCATAGGCAGATTTCATAGACATCCCTTTACCTTTAGCTTTCGAAGGTTTTCCTCTTATATTAGAAAATAGCTTTGCAATTACATCCTTGTACATATCTGATTTATTTCTATGAATAGGTGCATTAGGAGAATAACCTTTTCTATGAGAATTAGTTAACAAACATATATTTTTAAAATTATTTAAATCCTTCTTGGAATATTTATGGGGAGACGACTTAAAGATCAACTCAAACAGTCCAGCGGTGCCTTTAAAAGTTTGATTTTTACTTTAATATTATCTTTGTCATCCACCTCTATCACACTATCTCCCATTCGAAGACCATCTCTATCCATGCGAGCTCCATATACATGGTATCTTGACGGTTTCCTTGCCCCATGTAGCATTTTTAAAATATATTTTCGTGAAAGAGGTCCTTTGTTCCCAATTTCTTTACTTAAAATGCTGATATTTGTAGGGGAATCTGCTTCTTGTAAACTGCCTACATCTTGAGTTTCTACATCTGATTTACTGCTTGCTTCATCTTCATCTTCATCCTCTTTTTCCAATGAATGCGTTGACCTACTAAATAATTCCGAATCGATCTCTGAGTTGTCGGTTTCTGAAGATGAGTTTGCTTTAATTACTGGTTTTTCTGTTTCTATTTCTTCTTGATCCGTAAATTTAGATTTGTTAATTTTTTCATTTATTTTATTCAGAGGATCTACAATGGGTTTGAATGTTTCCTCTAAATATTTATTTCTAGCCACTAATCCCTCTTTTAGTAACAGGTGTTTCTTCCGTATAGAGTCACTGAGAACTTTTATTTCACTAAGCAACTCCTCCTGATTTGGCATTATTAGTTTCGAGTGTTCTCTACAACGTCACAATAAATACTGAAGATTATACATGTAGATGTTAATGTAATAAGACAAATTTATCGAAACCTAATCTATAACGACCGTTATTCATAGCCCTCTCTTTATCCACAACTAAAAATCCAAACTTTTCTTTCCATGCTCTCCCACACAATTCTCTAAACTTTTCAAATGTCATATCAGCGCCAACGTGGTCGTTGTATATGTGTTTGAGATTTTTTTCATCCTGTTTGAAAACTATTAAGAAGTTAACATTGTCCCTAATTAACTGTTTTGGGATTTTACTGTATGTCTGACCAATGTAAATAGAGTCGATATGATTATGCCTTCCCATAGAAAAGTAAGTTCTTATTCGGTCATGATTTTCAGAAGAAACATCGTCAAAAATAAAAATTGAATACGGCTCGGCATTGTTGGGCTCTATGATCTCACTACTTGCGTCAAATTTATACAATGAGACATCGGGCACATCATTCATAATCTTTTCCAATAACAGATATTTTGGTTGATTGAGAGACTTGGAAAAAATATATACATTGTTAAAACTTAAACCGTTTGGCTTTGTTATTAAATTGAAAACAACGTTGGTTTTCCCACAGTTTGAAGGTCCACTAATAATACATCTCATTGTGTTGGGCAATAAAGTGCCATGCTTACTTACTTCCTTATCAAAGATATCCGGTGTCAAACAATCAATGTCATTGACGTCAAGTCTATCCTTTTGATAGATTACTTCCATGATGTTAGTTATACTTGAGCAGTCTATCCGAATGCTGCGACCTTACTGGTTTTTCCATTTCAAAGTAAGTCCTTTTGATCTATCCAAGTATCTTCGGTCTTATCAAATCCCAACCATCTCACTAAAAGCTTATTACCTCTTTTCCTTAAAATCTTCTCAACCAAATAAACACTACCAGTTTTAGATTTTAACAATTCGTAGCCATAAAATCCCCCCTGCAATATTTCTCCTTTACTATCCTTTAAAATGTATGTTTCTGGAAAGGTTGGTTGCACTCGATGCACTGTGAAAACTTCATTTGGCCAATTGGGTAGGTATCCTTTGGTGAATATCTGTTTATATTTACTTATTCTCACATGGTCTCCAATGGAAAATTTCAGAGGAGGCTTTTTATCTAACCGCGGCGTAGTATTTTCCTTTATGCGTTTCAAAACTAAAGATTCATTTTTTTTGTTCACCTGATTTGGTTTCATACCTATAGTACGATGTTTTGTATTGTTGTAATCTTTGATTAGAGTTGGAAGAATATCAAACCACACATAACTTCCTCTTTCTGAAAATTTCTTGTACATCAATGTTTTCAATGTGCGATTGAAACGTTCTACAATGGAGGCTTTCTTTTCACTAAAAGTAGAATAGTGATTTATTTTATTTTTCTTCATCAGATCAGAAAAATCTTTGTTAAAAAATTCTTTGCCGTCGTCTGTCTGTAGATGCTTTATACGTTTTCCTATTGCTTGCAGTACCTTTCTCATAGCTTCAGTAACCGAAGGCCCATTTTTATTTTTAAGGGGAATAGCACTGGCAACCTTTGTAAAACAGTCAATAACTGTTAAAATGTATTTGAAACCTTTGTTTATTCTACTGTATGGTTTCATTTCTACAAGGTCAGCTTGATATAAGTCATTAATACCCTTCACGACCGTTGATCTTCTGGGAAAATTTCTTCGAACTGGTTTGTGAAGTTCTTCAACTATAATTTTTCTCTCGTCCATTGGTCTGCTTCATTCTTCGTCCATTATACAACTGAACGATAATTGTAATTTATTCAATTATACTTGTATGCATTTCAAAAGTCAAATTGATATAAAAAGATGAGTTCAAGGTCATCCAATTCAAGTTTTAAAAAACTTTACAGTTTTTAGTCAAATTGATATAAAAACATGAGTTCAAGGTCATTCAATTTAAGTTTTAAAAAACTTTACAGTTTTACAGTACAATACAGATTTTGTGGATGTCCGTTTCTTTTTTGAATGTCTTATTAGTAGAGGCCTTTCGAGGCACCTGGGACAAACGCAAATTCAGTGGTTTTTAATCAGTGGTTACGTATTAGTGACGTGTGATGACGTATGTGTGACGTCATACGGTGACGAGGTGGAGTGTGTGACGTCACGGGTGTGACGTGGTGGTGTGACGTCACTAATATGCTGTTGAACTTTTAGCGGAGCCCAGAGAGTCTTGATTTTCCTGTTAATTTGTGTTTATGACCAAACGCCACCCCGCCTGTCGGCTCGATCACGCTAGTGCCGCTATACTCCCTCGCTCTTTGCACTGCAGTGCTAGATACCAAATTTATTTACTTACAAAGGCCGGCACATAAAGATTACTGTATGTTCTTAAAAAAAATATTTAAGAGTATTTCTATTCACCCGGTAAAATCCATTAAGTTTTATCCGATTTATACAACCGGAGTTTTGCTTCAATAAATGACAGAAAACTTCTTAAATTCCCGGTCAAAACTACGGATTTTATTCCCCTTATACTTTTACACAACTAACACTCGACCACGATTATGTTTGGCGGGAATATGTAATAATTATTACACGCCGGTCTTTTTATTCTATCATACACCTTCATTTTACACTTTTTAAACAATTATTAATTTTTAAACGTTTATTTCCGTGGTCTTTAGAAAGGCCGTTTCGTCTAAATCTTAATTTTTTGAACTGCGGGCTTCATTCCTGTAACCCTATTATATTGGGCTATAATTATATTGTTTATTCGGGTTTTAAGAAATATTTTTACGCCTGAGCAGGTTCAAACATGTTGAAGGTCAAATTGAATGTAGAAAAAAAAGGAACTTGACTGTAGCGGACATGCCAGCCGACCAGCCAAGTATAGGGGCAGTTCATCGTAGCTGGGCAGGCCAGCCGACCGAGTGAACCAAAGAGTGGGGGACCGCAGAAACCGCACTGCGCGAACCACCCGGGTATGTTTGTTTTTTGGGGGGGTGTGATAGGAATCAGGTAAGGAACATAGTTTAAATACCCTTGAGTGTTAGTGTTTGCCCAAAATAAGAAAGAACCCAAGCAAAGCCATGCAAAGAAAGGACAGTAAAGAAGGAAGCCGCCGACTAAGTATGCAAACGAGGGAAGGGACCAAAATGGTCCCGTGATCAAACTGATCTTGACGCCCAGGGAACATCTCACGGTGGCTCCGAATCTCCTCGCCTAAGTCCGGAGTAGTCTTTCCCAGGCACGGCGACATTCCTCGGGACTTGAGCGGGGCTCGACCCGGTGACTCGACGGCAACCCCCGTAGACATCGAGCGGCGCAAGCGAGTTGACCTGCATGGGTGCACGCTTGGCTTTGGCTCCGAGGCGGTATACCACGTAGGGATGCGCTTCTCCGAAGACAACGCCGAATGCCCGGTGTCTCCGATGGTGTCCGCCGAGTCCCCCCTTCTTGGATGGTCCCGTGACGGCTCGATGCAGAGTGATGCAGTGCTCCTAGCAGCTCCCGGTTTTATCCCGACTCAGCGAGGAACGGACGTCTCTCATTGGCTCAGCGGCCGGGCCAATCAGAAGCGAGCTACAGTTAATGACTTCACCACGGGGCCATGCAGCGAGATTGTACTCGGCTAAAGATGGTGGTTAAGCCTCAGAAAAATCCAACCGAGCTGTAATATTGTCTTGTGTTAAAATTAATACACTTAACAAAACATTATAATTTGACTCGCAACTTCATTTAATAATAATAATAATAACTTTAGAAAATAGTTTAATCGTTTAAAATCGTCACTGTCAAACCATTTTTTATTTACTGACCTAACTATTCACGTTGCTGAAACATTTCATTTTGCTCTGCTGAGTCCCTATCGTAAAGAAAACACCTTGAGAAATTTCGCCGGGGTGGTCTCAACACTAATGACGGGAGACGGGTATATAATCTGGGCCATATCTGGTGCGTGCCCAGCGCAACCATATGCCGCCTAGTCGTAGTGTTGGTTACGGTAGTAAATCGCTCCGCTGGACCATTCATGTAATACACTCTCGTACACACTTAGAGGCGACGCGACGATATTCTATTGACCGAGGGCAAAGGGCCAATATTTCCTTGCAGGTCCCCTCAAGATAGGATGAGTAAAGAATTGTATTTCTACACAATTATATAACATTAGTTAATTAAAAACTGAAGACATAATAGGTATTTTTATTGATATATTATTCAGGATGTCACAAAACAATTTTTTTTCTATGACTTTGGGATATGATTACTTATTAAAGAAAGAAAATCAAATAAACACATGTCCAAAAAATGCTTTGTTAACCCGTTAGCCACCAATTTGTTTCCATACGCTACAGCACCACAGTGTTGTACGCCAATGTACACAGTGTATACACAGGGGGACTCGCTCAGCACTCTTGACAGCAGACAAGGTCAACTCCTCGGTCATGCTGTGCGTGAGTCCCCGCGCAACACTCATGGGACAGTTATTATTATTGTTGTCGGATGAAAGGTGTCTCCGCTGGGTCAAACGTTTTGCTGGATGCCCGGCGAAATCAAGTGGAGAAGACGCCGTGTCAGTTGACGGCGAGAACAGCCTCGTACCCGGTCAAAACATTTCAGTTTTGTCCGCTGAGTGAATACCGTACAGAGAACGCTATAAGAAATTTCAGCGGCTAGGTCTCAGCACTAATGACGGAAACCGAGCCTACATTCTGGGTCACACATCTGGGCGTAAGCCGTGCTATCTAGGCGCGGGCTTCTCATTTTCCTTGACGGCACGAATGGCTCCGCGCTCCGCCATTCGTGTTCGCACACTGCGCCGACTGCTCTTGTCTGCTGTTGCCCGGACGCAAAGCTACGTACTGGGCCAATCTTACCTTGCATGTCCCCATGATAAGATGAGGAGAAAAATTGTATTTCTATACAATTATACAACATTACTTATTTTAAAACTAAAGACATCCTAAATTAGACATATTTTGTATTTTTTTTATTTATATATTATTATTCAGGATGACACAAAAATATGTTCCATGACTTTGGGATATTATTACTTACTTGTACAGAATAAAGAAAAAACAAAACAAATAAACACATGTCCTAAAAATGCTTTGTTTACCCGTTTGCCACCAATTAGTTACACATGGTAATTTTTATTCCGTAAGGCATTGTTACATTTTCAATCACGTTTACCCATTGAATTTGGTATCGATGAATAGTAGTTTTCTACAAGAAGAAAAAAAGTGGGTCTTTCTGGTGTGTAGGCCTAATTGTGTTTTAAAAACGATTACACATAAAAAGAAACTTTTTATCATTCTGCACGAAATCAGCCTGTTTTTTGTTCTCTCAACTGTACCAAAACCGATTCTTTATTGTCCTAGGACTGAAAAATCATCTGGAGAATTTTTTAGGTCCTAGTACTGAAAAGTCAGCTGTTTGCTATGTATATTATTATTCATTTATTAATGTTGAGGAGCAGAATTTTGAAATTCAAAAGTTATAAAGAGCATTGTTTGTAAATAACATAAATGTAAACACTGCATATTACTAACTTTGTGAATATAACCTCGAAAATACATCTTTATAGTTATAATTTTTAATGATCAAAAGTATAATTTCGCATTATGATATAAAACGTTGTTCATCGCTCGGAGCAAAAGTGTCTTTTTGTTGCTTAATCGTTTTTAAAAACTCGGCTAAAAAGACCGACTTTCGCTCCTAGTGATGAAAACTACTATTTGCTTCGAATGATGAACAACGTTTTATATCGTCAATGAAAAATTAGACTTTTTATATTTAAAAAATATTAAATATAAAGTTGTATTTTTTAGGTTATATTTACAATGGAATTAATATGCAGTGTTTACATTTCTGTTATTTACAATCAATGCTCTTCATAACGTTTGAACTTCAAAATTCTCCACCTCGAAATCAATAAATGAATAATATTATACTAACCAAACAGTTGCCTTTTCAGTCTTATGACCTAAAAAAATCTTCCAGCTGATTTTTAAGTCCTAGGACAAAAAAGAAATGGTTTTGGTACTATTGAGAGAACAAAAACCAGCTGATTTTGTGCAGAATGATAAAAACAAAATAATAGTTTAATAATTTTTATTGTACTTGATAATTAAAATAACTTAAATGTGTTCTGGTAAACATATCTTTGGTATTAATGTATACTGGATTACGGAAAAATTAGTTTTCCGAAGTCTGTTACATAAATGTAAAAATAGGTCTTGGACAGAAATAAAATTTTATTTTAACTTTTAAAACTCATTTTTACAGTTAGAGGAAGTGAAAAGATTCGTTTGCCCGACCTTTATGTTGTCGACAGGAAAGAACAACATTGCCAGGTCAAAGCTGGCAGTTTAGCAAATCACACAGTTGGCCGTGGCAAAGATAATCAGCGCTCACGTGCCATAACAGCGTGTCGCTCAACACGGAGACCGTATCAGCTGCAGACGTTGTTATCAGCTTATCAGGTGCTGCTAGCCTACGCTTGGAAATCTGTTTGCTGCTTGACTTACAACGTACAAAAACAGTGTTCATCACTTACCGAACTAGTCTAATAGAAATCTCATATTTTCCCATTATAATAACATTGGAATTGAATGTACAGCTGTAAATACGTGTAGTTTTTTTGTGATTACAAATATTCACAATATTGGATTGGTTGGATGTCATTGATCTAGAAGTAACAGTAACTTTTGTATTGTATACAAAAATAAATTGTTCGGTTTCGATAGACGTATTATTTAATTATTTTATTTAAATAGCTTTATATGTAATTGAGGACCTTGGTTAAGGTAATTGAGGAAATACCGGCACAAGGATATTTTTATATTGTGTTTTGTACAATATCATGAACAATTTAATTAAAATTAAGTGGATAAATAATATTGAAGTTGCGTCTAGTTTAATTTTAAAAATAACTAGCGACTTCTATTAACTGTAAAACTTTCAATAATTTGTTAATTAAAACATTTAACACAATATATTTAAGTACAAAAAAATACTTTAATATAAATTAGTGTGGTGAAAGGATTTCCTAGACAATGTCCCTACGTATTAGTCCAAGACCTTCCAGTTCAAATTTTACAAAGTAAAATCGTATAAAAAAAACACACATTACAAAGTTGCTCATGCAAGTTGCATTATTTAGGCTATATTTGTAATCTTCCTAAAAACATATTGATCAACATGCGGCTAAAAAAAGCTTAAAAAAACATTTGAAAGATATATTATCTTCATTCTTTCAATGTAATTCTTTCCATGATGTTTTAAGGTTTCCATCTTAACGACATTTATCGGACAACGTTCTTTCGATAGGTTGTAAAAAATCAAATAAAAACTAAAACCACTAAAATTTGGTGTTTATTGTACATGTCAAAATATTTTTTGTTAAAGTAAATGTCAAAAACTGTTATTTTTATTTTTTCAGTAGCCTTGATCCTGTTTCTTCGTGTACGCCATCGTAAAACGCATGTTACCTCATTCTTTACGGTACGTATATGAGAAGATGAAAGGTCTATATGATGGTGTGATTAAGGACTCACTGTCGTTTCCATCTTAGAAAACCGATATGTCTTCTACACTATGGTCCACTGACATCAGCGACGAAGATTTGGAAGAGACCGCCGTAATTGCAGAGCACAAGGAAAGAATTAAGGAAACTACCGAAGCATCTACTTCAAATTTGTGGCACAATTCCATCGGCAACGAGGATTTGGAGGAGATCGCCGTAAATTCGAAGAACACGGAAATAATTAAACAAATTACAGAATTATGTACTTCAAATTTGTGGTCCAATACCATCAGCGACGAAGATTTGGAGGAGATCGCCGTAATTGCGGAGCACATGGAAAGAATCAATCAAACTTCCGAATCATGTACTTCTACTCTATGGTACAATACCATTAGCGACGAAGAGCTGGAGACTATCCTGACTACGGAGCATTCCGTCCATGACAATTTCGGAAAAAATAATTCAGCCAACTCCAAAGATGAAGCAATGGTTCCAGATGTCTGCGGATGACGAATAAAATAGTAGATGACTTAGGGTTTTTGCAGCTCGTCCAAAGAGC
The DNA here is from genome assembly GCA_030545055.2 of Neoaliturus tenellus. NCBI lineage: Eukaryota > Metazoa > Arthropoda > Insecta > Hemiptera > Cicadellidae > Neoaliturus > Neoaliturus tenellus. Next base: position 170,771,552 of record CM061531.1, on the reverse strand, counting down.
CATCTCTGATTGGTAGGTCGATTAAGTAGTGTATGACTTAGGGCTTTTCTGTCAACTGTAAAAACTTGTTGCTGATCATAACCACTTTATAAATACTTTCAAAACATTAACAGTTACAATTTTTTAAAACTCCCTTTGAGTGGCCTTGAACATGTTTAGGCCTGTTTGAAGTATTTTTTTCTTGCCTGGCAGCGAATTTTTTTTCACGACTGCAAATAATAAAAAGAAGTAAATTAATACGTATAAAACCATTATGAAATCATAATTAAAAGAATAATGAGCCCCTTAACCTTTGGATCTTTCAGTCACATTTAAAACTTGTGCTGAATAAAACTGTATATGTAAATAATTAAAATTTCTTATTGTGTCCAAAATCAGTTTCTACTTTTATGTGAAAACTCGTGATGCTGTATTCTATGTGCAGTACGTAGATGCCCGTCCCTGTGAAACACTTGATTTCGTCTTCTGTGCGGTACGTAGGAATGGGACGTTAACTATTAATGGTGGTCTACCTTCTATCTATCTTTCACTAATCATCTGCCTCTTGAACTGTCAACAACAAAGGCCGCAGCCCAAGACGATCAACATGAAGTTTCATCTGATTCTGTCAGACGAAGAAGATTTAAGACTGTTTCATGAAACATTGGTTCGTGTGATGAATGGTGATCCTCCGATACAATTAAAGATTTCTGTCGAGTTTCAAGAAGAGATGTTAAACGAGTCCTATTCATCCCAGCAACTACAAAATTGGTCACGGGAAACAACTTCTTCGCCCAATATTTCTAATAGCCTGCACAACAACATGGAAGAACACCAAACTAATGAACCTCCGAAATGTATGGATGATTAATGAAATTTTGTTTTTGACACTTAAACAGTACAACTAGTCAAAGTTCCGGAAGTCTGCGTACGACAAATGAAATTGTGCCCATTAGATATAAACTGGGAAATGCGTTCAAAATGGTTAACCGTTTTATGCTGAAAACTTGGTGCTTATTATAAAGTGTCTTAGTAATATTTGCAAAGTTATAGTCAAACAAGTTTTTTAAAACTTTTTTGAGTGACCTTGAACATGTTTCAACGTGTTTGAAGCAGTTTTCGTATCCATCAAGCGAATATTTTCCCACCGAAAACATCAACGTCGTTGCCGAAAAAAATAGGGACTACCCGGGACATAGGTATATGATAGTTGGACTTTTAGTCTACTTCAAAACGGCCTTTCTAAAGGCCACCATTACACTCAATCGTTTAAAGGCTTTGCCGAGCTAACTTATATTGTATTTTTATTTAATTTTATAATTGCTACAAGCTGGCTGCTACAAACGAGTGAAAAATTGGTAGCCGTGAAAACGACTGTTTTGTATAGGTTTTACACAGTAAAACCTTATAGAGCATAACTACTCTGCGTTAGCATCATCATCGGATAAATAATCTGCTCCCACTAATCTTTCCAAAGCAGCGATCACTTCTCTGCATGTTATACTAGTTCTGCTTGTTACAGAATGAACTTGTACGGGTTGATTTTCACTGGTCACTTGCCTCCCCGTAGGCAATGTTTGAAAAGGTGGAGTAGTAGAGGATATTTCATGGACCTGTATAGACTGCTCCATTGCAATGTTGTCGCTAGAAAGGTTCGTGCAGTACTGTTTTTAAAACACATTCATGTTCACAGGTTAATTTGATGAGCCAATGAGATTGAAGGTGCTGATGTCAGCAAAAAATGAACCAATAGAAATTTAGTGCTGAGGTAAGCATTTGATATATAAGTAGAAAATTCAAGCATTGGTTCTCATTCCTACTTCTGGAACTGTATACAGCGCATGGAACAGCCATTCAACTACAATGTATTACTGCCATCGTTGTAATGAAGATTTCTCTAACGAAGATTTGTATGTATTGCATTGTGAAATTTATCATAATGCTACGGAAAATACATCGTCCGACTGTGAAGACCATCCGGATTTTGTACGCTTCCTTGCCAAAAATTCTACGGAGCAGAACAGGCCAAGTGTCATCGCATATGCACCCCCAAGAGAAGATGTGGTTGATCCTACTGATGAATCGCCTCATCCTTCGATTCAGGAACACCGAGTGAAGCTGCAACTCCAGGAGAAGATGTGATGGATTCTGCTGATGATTCGTCTCAACCTTCGACTACAGGAACTCCGAGTCAAGATTCTACGTTGGGAGTCGAAGTTTTAGTGGAAGCATTTGAGAGAGCTGTTGTCCGACATTATAGAATAAACAATACAAATTCGCTTGAACTACAAAATTTCCTGACTATAGTAAAGGATGTCATAGTTGAAAAACTAAATTATGAACTCCATCGATTGAATTTCATAAAATTTGGATTACTATTAGATACAACATTTAATAATGTTGAAGGAGAAATGTCCAATAGAGGGTTTCTCTCTAGAAACCGCAGTATCATGGTCACGTCAAATATCGATGAAATTGTTGAGGAATGTTTGCAGGAATTGGTACTTAAAATAACTGAACACGAAGCTCGTGGGTCTGGATGGTCCTTGATCAACATAAACAGTCTAGATTTACGTGTTCATAAACGTGGATACGGTGATCGTGGCAGCAGTTATATTCCACTGCCAGCAAAGATAAAAAATACTTTCTCATGTATCAATGTTCAAAACAATGACAATGAATGTTTCAGATATTCCATGTTAGTAAAATATCTTGTGCGAGAAGGTGTCCAACACCCAGAACGACCAAATAGAAGATATCAAGAACTAATCTGTAGGTATAATTTTAATGGGATAAACTACCCAGTGTCATTGGCCGAGATAGGCCTTTTTGAAAAACGCAATCCAGGGGTATCTATCAATGTTTTTGGACTCGACAGTAGAAACAATGTGTACCCTTTGAAAGTTGTGACTCAGGAACTGGCAGATCATACAGATTTATTGCTACTAACAGATGGTGATGTTTCACAATATGTGTATATAAAAGATTTTACCAAACTTATTCACAAGCAGCTTACCAAACACAAGAATTTGATAACGGTGTGCAAAAGATGTTTTTGCTTTAAAAATATCCCATTATATAGGGGAGGTCATCGTTGGCTGACGGAACACTCTAAGCTTTGTGGAGATCATGCAACAATGAAAGTTATCCTCCCAAATGTGAAGAATTCTTTGCTGAAGTTTAAGAATATACATCACCAGTATCGCATCCCGATAGTCATTTATGCAGATTTCGAATCATCGTTGATACCAGTGGAAGATGTAGATCCTGACGCACCATGCAGTGGAAAGTACCAAAGACATGAACCAAACAGCTATTGTCTTTTAGTAAAATCAACTCTTTCAAAGGAACATCTTCAGCGCTATGATATTCCAACGGAGCCAAAACTTTACCGTGGAGAACAGGCTGCGAAACGATTTGTTGATGATCTGTATGATATTGCTGAAAAAGTATCTACTCTCTACAGTTACATTGTTCCAATGGAAAAACTCAGCGAACTTCAAGAACTATGTCACCTAATGGAGGATGTTTGTTTCTTATGCAAAAGAGAGTTTTCCGAAGACAACATCAAAGTACGTGAGAATGATCATTTGACAGGGGCCTATAGAGGAGCTGCCTGCAACGCCTGTAACATCAATTTCAAGCTTCCAAATTTTATACCCGTCGTATTACACAACCTAAGTGGGTACGACGCACACTTTATCATCCCTGAGCTCGGTCGAGACAAAGGCAAAATAGACGTATTGGCACAAACAACCGAAAAATTCATAAGTTTTTCAAAGAAAGTAAAAAATATAAAATTAAGATTCATAGACTCATTAAGGTTTATGCCTTTCAGTTTGATGACACTTTCAAAGAATTTGGAAAGAAGAGACTTGATTGAAACGAGGAAGCTTGTTTCAGAAGATAAGATGGAGCTTGTATTAAGAAAAGGAGTATTTCCCTACGACTATATAGACTCTCTTGCACGATTCGACGAGACTGAACTACCTCCACCAGAAATGTTTTACAGTAAACTCAATGAATCACCAGTAGATCCAGAGGATTATGATCATGCTGTTAAGGTATGGACAGAACTTAACATGTCAACACTTGGAGATTACAATGATTTTTATGTGAAACTTGATGTAACTCTCCTTTGTGATGTAATGGAGGAGTTTAGAAATTCCTGTTTGAAAGCTTATGGACTCGACTGTTTTTATTACTTCACCTCTCCAGGGTTAGCTTGGCAAGCAATGATGAAGGAGACTAAATGCGAACTACAACTTTTAACTGACATTGACATGGTTCTCATGATTGAAGCTGGTGTTCGAGGAGGACTAACACAATCCGTCACACGCTATGTCAAAGCCAATAACAAACATCTTCCAAATTATAATCCAAGAGAAGAATCAGTATATCTAGGCTACTTTGACGCTAATAATCTTTATGGATATGCGATGTCTATGCCATTACCTTACGGTGGTTTTTGCTGGGTAGAACCTACTGTATTAGGAGACATCGTAAACATCCCAAAGTTCAATGATATTGGATACATTTTGGACTTTGACTTTGAGTATCCACAAAATCTTCACGACCATCATTATGATCTCCCACTCCTACCAAGGACCGAGATTCCTCCTGGAGGCAAACATCCCAAATTGATGACAACACTCGAAAATCTAACTATATAGCACATTACTGGATTGTACAACAAGCGATCGAACTGGGCATAAAAATTGTTAGAATTAATCGGGTACTTCAATTTACACAAAAGACTTGGTTGAAACAATATATTGATTCTAATACTGCCAGAAGAGCTGCTGCAACATCAAATTTCCTTAAAGAATTTTATAAACTGATGAATAACGCAGTTTATGGAAAATATCTCGAAAACAAAAGGAATCACATGAATCTGAAACTGGTCTCTGACAAAAAGAAAATGTTAAAATTAGTTCAAAAGCCTAACTTCAAAACTTCTATTGTAATTAATGAAAATCTTGTAGCAGTCTGCATGGACAAAACCAATGTTGTCATGGATCGACCTCTATATGTAGGAATGTGTATACTCGACATTTCAAAGACCCATATGTATGACTTCCATTACAACAAGATGGTTTCCTATTACGGACGGGATAAAATTGGAATATGCTACATGGACACTGATGGGATCGTCTACTGGATCAAGACACTCGACATGTATGAAGACCTCAGAGTGTTTCCTCACAGGAATGCCTTTGACTTCTCAGACTACCCCACTGACCATCCTACCTATGACAACTGTGTAAACAAAAAGATATTAGGAAAGTTCAAGGATGAAACTTCTGGTGTACCCCTAGAAGAAATTGTAGCGCTTATGTCAAAGATGTATGCCTTAAGGATGTTTACAGGCAGAATAGAAAATGACATGGAGGATGAAAACGAAGCCGGAATCATTAAAAAGGCAAAAGGAATTAAAAAAAATTATATAATGAAGAAAATGAGGTTCGAACATTACTATAATTGTTTATTTAGAGGAGCTGAGTACAATGCAACTTTCAACACCATCCGGAGTTTTAAGCATAATTTGTACAGTTTAACAGTAAAAAAGAAGTCATTGTCAGCCAAAGACGACAAGCGTGTGATCCTTCAAAATAAGTTCCACACACTCCCTTATGGGCACTATTCCTTAACAGAAATGGATTGAATAAGACATTCATAAAGGAACGAAAATCCACAAAATCTGTATTGTACTGTAAAGACTAACTTTAAAACTGTATGTAAAGTTTTTTAAAACTTAAATTGGATGACCTTGAACTCATCTTTTAATATCAATTTGACTCAAAACTGTAAAAGTTTTTTAAAACTTAAATTGGATGACCTTGAACTCATCTTTTTATATCAATTTGACTTCTAAAATGTATACAAGTATAATTGAATAAATTACCATTATCGTTCAGTTGTATAATGGACGAAGAATAAAGCAGACCAATGGACGAGAGAAAAATTATAGTTCAAGAACTTCACAAACCAGTTCGAAGAAATTTTCCTAGAAGATCAACGGTCGTAAAGGGAATAAATGACTTATATCAAGCTGACCTTGTAGAAATGAAACCATACAGTAGAATAAACAAAGGTTTTAAATACATTTTAACAGTTATTGGCTGTTTTACAAAAGTTGCCAGTGCTATTCCCCTTAAAAACAAAAATGGACCTTCTGTTACTGAAGCAATGAGAAAGGTACTGCAGGCAATAGGAAAACGTATAAAGCATCTACAGACAGACGACGGCAAAGAATTTTTTAACAAAGATTTTTCTGATCTCATGAAGAAAAATAAAATAAATCACTATTCTACTTTTAGTGAGAAGAAAGCCTCCATTGTAGAACGTTTCAATCGCACATTGAAAACATTGATGTACAAGAAAGTTTCAGAAAGAGGAAGTTATGTGTGGTTTGATATTCTTCCAACTCTAATCAAAGATTACAACAATACAAAACATCGTACTATAGGTATGAAACCAAATCAGGTGAACAAAGAAAATGAATCTTTAGTTTTGAAACGCATAAAGGAAAATACTACGCCGCGGTTAGATGAGAAGCCTCCTCTTAAATTTTCCATTGGAGACCATGTGAGAATAAGTAAATATAAACAGATATTCACCAAAGGATACCTACCCAATTGGACAAATGAAGTTTTCACAGTGCATCGAGTGCAACCTACCTTTCCAGAAACATACATTTTAAAGGATAGTAAAGGAGAAATATTGCAGGGGGGATTTTATGGCTACGAATTGTTAAAATCTAAAACTGGTAGTGTTTATTTGGTTGAGAAGATTTTAAGGAAAAGAGGTAATAAGCTTTTAGTGAGATGGTTGGGATTTGATAAGACCGAAGATACTTGGATAGATCAAAAGGACTTACTTTGAAATGGAAAAACCAGTAAGGTCGCAGCATTCGAAAAGACTGCTCAAGTATAACTAACATCATGGAAGTAATCTATCAAAAGGATAGACTTGATGTCAATGACATTGATTGTTTGACACCGGATATCTTTGATAAGGAAGTAAGTAAGCATGGCACTTTATTGCCCAATACAATGAGATGTATTATTAGTGGACCTTCAAACTGTGGGAAAACCAACGTTGTTTTCAATTTAATAACAAAGCCAAATGGATTAAGTTTTAACAATGTATATATTTTTTCCAAGTCTCTCAATCAACCAAAATATCTGTTATTGGAAAAGATTATGAATGATGTGCCCGATGTCTCATTGTATAAATTTGACGCAAGTAGTGAGATCATAGAGCCCAACAATGCCGAACCGTATTCAATTTTTATTTTTGACGATGTTTCTTCTGAAAATCATGACCGAATAAGAACATACTTTTCTATGGGAAGGCATAATCATATCGACTCTATTTACATTGGTCAGACATACAGTAAAATCCCAAAACAGTTAATTAGGGACAATGTTAACTTCTTAATAGTTTTCAAACAGGATGAAAAAAATCTCAAACACATATACAACGACCACGTTGGTGCTGATATGACATTTGAAAAGTTTCGAGAATTGTGTGGGAGAGCATGGAAAGAAAAGTTTGGATTTTTAGTTGTGGATAAAGAGAGGGCTATGAATAACGGTCGTTATAGATTAGGTTTCGATAAATTTGTCTTATTACATTAACATCTACATGTATAATCTTCAGTATTTATTGTGACGTTGTAGAGAACGCTCGAAACTAATAATGTCAAATCAGGCGGAGTTGCTTAGTGAAATAAAAGTTCTCAGTGACTCTATACGGAAGAAACACCTGTTACTAAAAGAAGGATTAGTGGCTAGAAATAAATATTTAGAGGAAACATTCAAACCCATTGTAGATCCTCTGAATAAAATAAATGAAAAAATTAACAAATCTAAATTTACGGATCAAGAAGAAATAGAAACAGAAAAACCAGTAATTAAAGCAAACTCATCTTCAGAAACCGACAACTCAGAGATCGATTCGGAATTATTTAGTAGGTCAACGCATTCATTGGAAAAAGAGGATGAAGATGAAGATGAAGCAAGCAGTAAATCAGATGTAGAAACTCAAGATGTAGGCAGTTTACAAGAAGCAGATTCCCCTACAAATATCAGCATTTTAAGTAAAGAAATTGGGAACAAAGGACCTCTTTCACGAAAATATATTTTAAAAATGCTACATGGGGCAAGGAAACCGTCAAGATACCATGTATATGGAGCTTGCATGGATAGAGATGGTCGTCGAATGGGAGATAGTGTGATAGAGGTGGATGACAAAGATAATATTAAAGTAAAAGATCAAACTTTTAAAGGCACCGCTGGACTTTTTGAGTTGATCTTTAAGTCGTCTCCCCATAAATATTCCAAGAAGGATTTAAATAATTTTAAAAATATATGTTTGTTAACTAATTCCCATAGAAAAGGTTATTCTCCTAATGCACCTATTCATAGAAATAAATCAGATATGTACAAGGATGTAATTGCAAAGCTATTTTCTAATATTAGAGGAAAACCTTCGAAAGCTAAAGGTAAAGGGATGTCTATGAAATCTGCCTATGATACAAACATCATATATTATAATAATGTGAATAAGCTCGTTGACAGAATGCGGTTATTATATGAATCTATTCAGGCTGGACATAACGGGCTGGATAACGAAATGATTGCCTTAACTGAAGAATTAAAAGTAGAGGATACATAGCTTAAGGGTTTAGTCTAAACATGAGTGTTGACAAGTTCGGTCGTCATGAAAGCTCTTTGGCCCGAGAGGTTTGGAGGGGTCCACCTGGTGAAGGTTTTCAATTGACTAGAGATGGAAACTATGATCTAAGAGGGAAACGTTTGTGCAACATTGCAAATCCCATTTCTAAGGATGAAGCAGTAAATCTTGGGATTATTCATACATTAACGTTAAATTGCAAGAATGATGAAGAAGTGTTTGATGCCAAATATAAAAAAATTATAAATGTGGCGAATGCTGAAAATGATACTGATGTTGTAAATAGAATATTTGTTTTGGAAGAGATATACAAACTAAAGAAAGATATTTGTGAAAAAATAGATAAATTACAGTCTGGGAGGAATCCTTTCTCCTTTTCACGCGGAGGCAGCAGTGAAACCCCTACAACCAGTGTAAATTCAATATATAATACGAAGAGCGTTCTAGAAAAACCATTACCATTGCTGACCACTAAGGAACTAACACGTTAAAACTATCATGCATAGGAGGAAGCCATTTAGTAGTGATCCGTCACTCATGAGAAGAGGAGGTGGACTCACTAGTTCAGCAGTAAGTCTTTTTAAGAAAGCGTTTGCAACTTTACCTTCAGGTGCACTAATAAATACAGCTATCGACGCACTTCCAATAGAGCTACATTTACCTGGAGGTTATCAATACTGTGGTCCGGGTACGAAATTACGGAAGCGTTTAGCCCGTGGAGATCCTGGAATAAACAAATTGGACGAAGCCTGCAAAGCGCATGACATTGCATATTCAAATTACTCAGATTCGGAACGAAGATCAATCGCTGATAGAGCTCTTGCTGAAAAAGCTTGGCAGAGAGTAAAATCTAGTGACGCAAGTGTTGGGGAACGAGCAGCTGCATTAGCAGTGACAGCAGCTATGAAAGCCAAAACAGCAGTTGGAGGAGGGTCGAGGAGGAGGAAAAGAAAGACAACACGAAGGAAAAATACATCCGGTGGAGGCACAAGGAAGAGAAGTAGTACTAATAAGAAAATAAATCGTAAAAGGAAAAGGTGTTCAACATGTCCTAAAAAAAAGTCAAACGGAAAAGGATTATACCTAAGACCATACCGTGCATATTAAATAACAACAAATTAATTTTGCCAAATAAAGCCTTGAACAACGAGGAGCTTGAACGCTATGCATCATGTTTGAAAATACCTTTTTTCAGAGGTGTGTTTATGCGGAATGGTTTGCCAAGAAAAATCTGGAAAAATGAAGCCGCAATCGTAAATCTTGATGATATTCATGGTGCTGGTACCCATTGGGTTTGTTACAAGAAATTATCTGATTCTGTGTTTTATTTTGACAGTTTTGGGAACCTTCCACCTCCAAAAGAATTGCACGAATATTTCGGTTCAGTGCCTAAAGTGTATTTTAATTACGATAGAAGACAAAAAGAAGAAACATCAGTATGCGGACATTTATGTTTGGACTTTCTAGCCACAAGCGTCAGTCAACTATAAGATGTCTTCCTGTACTGTAACAGTTACAGGCACATCGTCAACTTTGAGGAGTTCACTATTTCCACCATTACACCTAAGAGAAGATAAACAGTGGGAGATTGCACTTTTGGATTTTACAACTTATAACTCAATTCCAAACATAATAGAAGGTGTCAACAACAAATTACACTATACAAAAAATAAAACGGCTAAGGATCTCACTGAGCTACCTGAGTTTGTTGCGATTGAAACTGGTGCTTATGAAATAGCTGACATAAACAGAGAGCTCCAAAATAAGTTGGGAAAGGATGCAATTGAACTAAGGGCTAATAACAACAATTTAAAGTGTGAAATAAAATGTAAATTTTATTTGGATCTAACTCAACCGGCATCGATTGGCCCTTTACTTGGTTTTCCATCCCAAGACACAATCCTTGAACCAAATATGTTTCACACGAGTCCAAAAACTGTAAACATTATCAAGGTTAATACTATTAATATTACATGTAATATTGTTCAAGGGGCCTACAAAGATGGTTCAAACCAACATATTTTACATTCATTCTATCCAACCGTTCCGCCGGGATTTAAGATAGTTGAAAAGCCTCATAATCTAATATATCTTCCATTAAACACCACTCACATTTCAGACATCGTATTGAACGTACTGGACCAAGACGGTGATACTGTGGATTTTAGAGGAGAAGTTATTACATTGCGCTTACACATTAGACACGCACCATAACAGAACGATGGGACTTGAATTTGGATATAGCACCAAACAACCTTCGAACAGTTTCAGTATATCTCCTAACGCGGAGAGGTTAATCAGAGAGAACACTAAATTCTTAGAAGGACTCGGTTTTAAAGTTAATGAAAATGGACATACTGGATATAAAACATGGACCGGTTTTCGACGAAACACTATGGGAGAAAGAGTTTCACACACACAACCCCTACGCTTCATCGAAATTAGGAAATAATGATGAGATACGAATTCCAATACAACATCAAGATGCTTATACCTTACCATCTGAAAGTTATATTTATATTGAAGGAAGGGTTTTGGCAAAAAATGGATCTACGCCATCTAAAGTGCCATTTATTAACAATGCAATGGCCTTTTTGTTCGAAGAAATTCGGTATGAAATATCAGGCATTGTAGTGGATTCGACTAAAAAAGTCGGTGTGAGCAGTACGCTTAAAGGTTTGGTATCCTTATCACCCAATGAAATAAACGCATTAAAAACAGCCGGGTGGATATTACCTAGTGCAACCAAAGTAAAACCTAATGCAAGTGGCTATTTTGACTTTTGCATTCCGTTTCGGCTTTTACTAGGATTCGCTGAGGACTACAGAAGAATAATCATTAATGTCAAACAAGAATTGGTCTTACTGAGATCGTCTTATGATACAGATGTTATAGAAGCCGATAGTGAAACAACACCTGACAAACTTGAATGGAAATTGAATTTGGATAAAATAGTTCGGAGGGTACCTCATGTACGGTTGGCCGATGAAAGGCGAGTAAGCCTATTGCGGATGTTGGACTCTGATAGGGATATTGTGGTTCCATTTAGAAGCTGGGAAATGCATGAATGGCCAGTTTTGCCAACAACTCAGCGTCAAACGTGGGCTGTGAAAACATCTAGTAACCTAGAAAAACCGAGATATGTTATTTTCGCTCTACAAACAAATAAAAGATCTAACATTACGGCTAACGCAAGCAAATTTGACCACTGTCAACTTACAAACATTAAACTGTTTTTAAATTCACAGTTCTTTCCATATGACAGCCTCAATGTTATGTTTTCTAAGGACAGATTTGGGATTCTATATGATATGTATGCAAGATTTCAGTCACCTTACTATGGAAGGACAAACTCACCTCTCCTCCAACCTGATTCATTCAAGAATATTGCACCTATAGCAGTCATAGATTGTTCGAAACAAAACGAATCAATAAAGTCGTCAACAGTAGACATTCGCATCGAGTTTGAGTTGGAAGAAATATTCCTGACCAAACTACAGCTTATTGTTTGATACTACATGATACAATTGTAACATACACACCACTAACAGGCGTGGTTAGAAGAATAATTTAGATTTTTTTTATGACAGCATGCAGCTCTTACACATATTTACCCCCACCACAGATTATAAAAGAGAGATTGCTCGGTGAGAAAACATCAGTATTCATCCTGACACCAGCAAGTCAACATTGATGGTTAACATGGACAGTGTACTATCTACTACTCCTGACGATGTATCAACGACAGGATATAAAGCACTCGAGACCACGCCACCAGCTATGACATCTGCGTTTGAAATATCGGCACATGATTTACCATCATCCTCACAAACTAGCGAGAACTCTACTAAAAAAACTGAAGATGTTTCTTTTGAAACTGACAAAAACTCACTAGAATCTCCATCTTCGTCAACAATAGTTCAAGACTTACCTACTAATCCATCAGAACATATTCCATCACCGGTTGACAAAGTACCGATTACTAACACAAAGCTAGCACAAAACGAAGAACAACCGACTGAAAACTCCAAAAAATCTACCGAGAAGATTAAAAAAGAACTGTCTGATTTTTCATCTTTGGAAGGAAACGATCAAAGAAAAAGGAAACGATGTGACAATGAAGATGATGATGAAGAAAATATGGATGTGTTGATGGATGTGTTTTTACGCTTAATGTACCCGTTGAATCAAAACATGGATAAATCTGTCACCGTTGGGGTTTTCAAATCGTTAAACTTCAATCCTGCAGTGCTTATTAATCACTGCGGAAAAGCCTCGTTGCTTCTCACGTTGGATATGTGGGATAAATTTACTAAATATGTATCTATCATTGAAGCCTATTTATTCAACAACTTGACAGGAAGAAAAACTGCAATTGGATTCGAAGATTCTAATTTGGAAATCGATAATATAAGACTTCGAGGTACCCAATTTGTGAGGTTTAGAGATCTTTCCAAACACAACAAGAAGATCCTCATGACTTTGGAAGAATTTCAAACTCTGTCAAACCTAACACCTGTAATAATCAGGTACATCCAGCAACTTACTACATATTCCCCTCTCATATTTGATTATCTGAACACTTCGGTGAACACAAATCCAGCTGTGCCACTGCTATATGGACCGATAGACCAGTCTATATACAACAGATTACCTCAAGAGGTGTCGTACTACAGGAAAACTGTATTCTTCTTTAATAATCGTCGAAGTGAAGAAACCACAGTGAAAGTTTCTCCAACAAAGAACCAGCAGGAGAACATTGTAAATCAAGAAAAGTCGTAAAAATGATTTGAGTGATTGTGTCATAAAGTGCTCTCATTAGTAGCACTTATACTTTTTTTTAAAACAAAATGACGTGACCTTGAAACAGTTCAGGTTTGCACATATTTGTAACGCTTACACTTTTTTAAAAACAAAATTATATGACCTTGAAAAAGCTTAGTTTTGCAAAGGTGCTAATATAGGTATTACTGATACTTTTTTAAAAACAAAATTACGTGACCTTGAAACAGCTCCAGTTCACACATGTTATTGTTCTTTTCACCAACTATATATTAAACAAATGTTGCTACATGGATGCAGTTGATTGTAAGATTCACATTGAAGAACACTCGCAAAATGAATAATTATTGCTGCAGCAAAAAATGTTTTATACGTCCAAATTTACAAGTAGACGGAATAGCATGTAGAACATGCGAGTGCTTCAGTTACTGTAGATGCAATTGCAAATCATTTACAATCTCACCCCCAACCCTGCAGATGTTAAAAATCTACAAGACTCGACACTACTTCACCTGTTGTATGAACATGTGTTACAAGTTAAATGTACATGATTTTACCCGCTCATGTTCAATGTGCTACCCTAAAGCATTCTGTGAATGTGTATTGAAGTTTTGTAAAAACAGGAAAGATTGGGAATCTTAAAAACACCCCTCCCCCACCACCAGCACATACAAACGGAAACTAAGGATTGACATGATCATAAAAGTCAAGCAACCTAATATTTTCTCTCAGTTATCTTTAGTTACTCACGAACAATGGACCGAACAGTTCGTTTTGTTGATAATGTTTCCATGTCTAAGAAGTGTGTGGTGGAATTCCAAGCTTTCAGAAACAACGATGACAGATTTATCATAAAAGAACTAGCCTTTTTTGACATAAATACGAATGTTGTTAACTACTTTCTTTTTAAACCACCGTTTTCTTTTAAGAAACTAAACCGAAAAAGTGCTAGAACAAATTCGTGGGTAACGAAATACCTTCATCACATCACATTGAACGAAGGATTTACACAATACAAAGAGCTGGATAACATAATGTATCATTATTGTCAACAGTATGACGAAATTTTTACTGCTGGTGAAGAAAAATCTAATTGGATCAGAATGTACACTACGTCTGATATAACAAACGTTAGTTTGGATAAAACTTATGCTACGGACTTAAATGGTCTTTGTATCGGTGTGAAAAATCCTCAACACAAAATCTCCAACTGCGCATTGTCGCGAGCATACAGGATTGGTCGACTTATATCAAGTGGAGGGGGAAATCCTTATATACCGGTGTAGATCCATCCTACTATCATTCTAACACAGGATCTCATCCAGTAAACATCATCTCCACTATGGCTTCAAGTTCTCCATTGCAAGCTCTTGCGGACAGATTCAACCAACATTCCAAATCTGAACTTCTAACAACAAAGAAATGCAGCGAACTTCAAGAGAAGAAGCATTATGCAGTACATTCAATGAAAAAAATGGACACATCGGTTGGTGAAGCTGTCGTCGCTGTTCTTGGAGATTCGCCCTACAAGGAAGGAGACAAACCCAAGTTCCAAGTATACCTTCCGAGACGATTTGTCAATGTGCTCATGAACGAAGACCTGGACTCTATCAAACCCGGAATTTTTTATATAGTTTCCCATGGACCGTCTGGGAACAACTCTACAGAAATAACGATCCATTTGAACACACCTTTGTAAAATGATCTGTTCATAGCTTTGTAAATATTCTTTCATTCTTTATTATTTAGCATTGTTAGTTCTCATATGTATGTCTTACGTTTTACCGTTATTTGTAAATAAATCTTTTTTTAAAAACTCCAACCAATGACCTTGACATAGTTTCTTCAAGACATTATAGCCCCCCTCCCACTTAAATTTATTCATCATAAGTAATCAGCCCATCACCGCAACCTTACAAAAAATATACACGTCTTCTGTACGGTACGTAGGATATACACGTCTTCTGTACGGTACGTAGGTAGTGGACGTTATAGATTGTATATGTAGTACTGACTACAAGCTTCATTCATATACTCCGCTATCCTACAACCACATCAACATGAAGTTTCATCTAGTTCTGTTGGACGAAGTGGATTTGGGAATGTTTCACGAAACACTGTTTCGTCTGATGAGTGGTGATCCACCTCTCCGTTTAAACATCACAATTGAGTTTGACGATATAACGGTTGAAGAACCAAATTCATCACAGTCACCGCCAGGATCTCCGATAGCATCATCTTCACCATATGTTTCGAGTGATCAGCTACCTGTGAAAACAGAGCAAGAGTCCCCGAAGTCCGGGGATGACGTATCTCCGTGATGTTATGTTAAACTGGAAACCCATTAAATGATTTCTAACTACTGAAGTGTCTAATATTAAAAAATGTTTTTTTTAAACTTCTTTTGAATGACCTTGAACATGTTTGAACTTGTTTTATTTGATAACTCTCTTCCCACCGTATTCTGTGCAGTACGTAGGTAGGGTACGTTAACGGTTCATGGTATTTTACTAGATAAATCCACTCTACCTCTACAACAACATACTCCACAGAAACATGAAGTTCCAACTTGACGTCTCGGACACTCTGGATACAGTAATATGCTATCAACAACTTTATCGTCTGCTAAGTGGTGATGATCCGCAAGATTTATATATAACACTCGAATTTGTCAATGAAACTTTAGGTCAGTTCGATTCCACCCATCCTTCACAAGAAATTCAACTGGTTCTGTCAAACACGGCTGATTTGGAAAGCTTCCATGGATTACTGTCTCGTCTCGTGAGTCGTGATCCTCCGCGGCATTTGAAGATAACAGTCGAGAGTGAATATTGAGTTTCTAACGAGTCCAATTAATTCCAACCTTTTGTTTAATATTCGTAAGTTATGATTAAAAATATTTTTTAAAATTTCTTTTGATTGACCTTGAACATGTTTGGACATGTTTGAAGTCGCCGTCAAATTTAGCTAGCCGGGGCCAACTCAAAACAATGCGGTTTTCAATCAGGATAACGTAGTATTGGCGTCCGATTACGAATCAGTGACGTCACACCACCACGTCACATCCCGTGACGTCACCGTATGACGTCATCACACGTAACACCACCACGTCACACCCGTGACGTCACCGTATGACGTCATCACACGTCACACCACCACGTCACACCCGTCACCTCACACACTCCACCTCCTCACCGTATGACGTCACACATACGTCATCACACGTCACTAATACGTAACCACTGATTAAAAACCGCTGTATTTGCGTTTGTCCTGAATCTCTTAAAATGCCTCTACTCTTATTCAATCCATTTCTGTTAATGAATAGTGCCCATAAGGGAGTGTGTGGATCTTATTTTGAAGGATCACACGCTTGTCGTCTCTGGCTGACAATGAATTCTTTTTTACTGTCATACTGTATAAATTATGCTTAAAACTCCGGATGGTGTTGAAAGTTGCATTGTACTCAGCTCCTCTAAATAAACAATTATAGTAATGTTCGAATCTCATGTTCTTCATTATATAATTTTTTTTAATTCCTTTTGCCTTTTTAATGATTCCGGCTTTGTTTTCATCCGCCGTGTCATTTTCTGTTCTGCCTGTAAACATCCTTAAGGCATACATCTTTGACATAAGTGCTACAATTTCTTCTAGGGGCACACCAGAAGTTTCATCTTTAAACTTTCCTATCACCTTTTTGTTCACGCAGTTGTCATAGGTTGGATGGTCAATGGGGTAGTCTGAGAAGTCAAAGGAATTCCTGTGAGGAAACACTCTGAGGTCTTCATACATGTCGAGTGTCTTGATCCAGTAGACGATCCCATCAGTGTCCATGTAGCATATTCCAATTTTATCCCGTCCGTAATAGGAAACCATCTTGTTGTAATGGAAGTCATACATATGGGTCTTTGAAATGTCGAGTATACACATTCCTACATAAAGAGGTCGATCCATGACAACATTGGTTTTGTCCATGCAGACTGCTACAAGATTTTCATTAATTACAATAGAAGTTTTGAAGTTAGGCTTTTGAACTAATTTTAACATTTTCTTTTTGTCAGAGACCAGTTTCAGATTCATGTGATTCCTTTTGTTTTCGAGACATTTTCCATAAACTGCGTTATTCATCAGTTTATAAAATTCTTTATGGAAATTTGATGTTGCAGCAGCTCTTCTTGCAGTATTAGAATCAATATATTGTTTCAACCAAGTCTTTTGTGTAAATTGAAGTACCCGATTAATTCTAACAATTTTTATGCCCAGTTCAATCGCTTGTTGCACAATCCAGTAATGTGCTATATAGTTAGTTTTATTTTCAAGCGTTGTCATCAACTTGGGATGTTTGCCTCCTGGAGGAATCTCGGTCCTTGGTAGGAGAGGAAGATCATAATGATGGTCGTGAAGATTTTGTGGATACTCGAAGTCAAAGTCCAAAATGTATCCAATATCATTGAACTTTGGGATGTTTACGATGTCTCCTAATACAGTAGGTTCTACCCAGCAAAAACCACCGTAAGGCAATGGCATAGACATGGCATAACCATATAGGTTATTGGCGTCAAAGTAGCCTAGATATACTGAATCTTCTCTTGGATTATAATTTGGAAGATGTTTGTTATTAGCTTTGACATAACGTGTAACTGATTGTGTTAGCCCTCCTCGAACACCATTTTCAATCATGAGAACCATGTCAATGTCCGTCAAAAGTTGGAGTTCACATTTAGTTTCTTTCATCATTGCCTGCCATGCTAATCCCGGAGAGGTGAAATAATAAAAACAGTCGAGTCCATAAGCTTTCAAACAGGAATTTCTAAACTCCTCCATTACATCACAAAGGAGAGTTACATCAAGTTTCACATAAAAATCACTGTAATCTCCGAGCGTAGACATGTTAAGTTCTGTCCATACCTTAACAGCATGATCATAATCCTCCGGATCTACTGGTGATTCATTGAGTTTACTATAAAACATTTCTGGTGGAGGTAGTTCAGTCTCGTCAAATCGGGCAATGGAGTCTATGTAGTCGTAGGGAAATACTCCTTTCCTTAATACAAGCTCCAACTTATCTTCTGAAACAAGTTTCCTCGTTTCTATCAAGTCTCCTCTTTCCAAATTCTTTGAAAGTGTCATCAAACTGAAAGGCATAAATCTTAATGAATCTATGAACCTTAATTTTATATTTTTTACTTTCTTCGAAAAGCTGATAAATTTTTCTGTAGTTTGTGCCAATACATCTATTTGACCTTTGTCTCGACCGAGCTCAGGGATAATAAAGTGAGCGTCGTATCCACTTAGGTTGTGTAATACAACAGGTACAAAATTTGGGAGTTTGAAATTGATGTTGCAGGCGTTGCATGCAGCTCCTCTATAAGCGCCTGTCAAATGATCGTGGTCATGATGAACCTTGATGTTATCTTCAGTAAACTCCTTTTTGCACAAGTAACAAACGTTCTCCATTAAATGACACAGTTCTTGAAGTGGGTTCAGAGTTTCCATTGGAACGATGTGGCTATAGAGGGTGGATACCTTTTCAGCAATAATGTACAGATCGTCAACAAATCGTTTTGCAGCTTCCTCTCCCCGGTAAAGTTTTGGCGATGTTGGAATACCATAGTGCTGGAGATGTTCTTCGGAAAGTGTCGATTTTACCAAAAGACAATAGCTGTTTGGTTCATGTCTTTGATATTTTCCACTGTCGGGTGCACCAGGATCTATATTTTCTACTGGTATCAACGAAGATTCAAAATCTGCGTATATGACTATTGGTATTCGATATTGGTGATGTATGTTCTTAAACTTCAGAACGGAATTTCTCGTGGTAGGCAGGATAACCTTTACTGCCGCATGATCTCCACAAAGCTTAGAGTGTTCCGTCAGCCAACGATGACCTCCTCTAATAAAAGGGATATTATAAAAACAGAAACATCTTTTACAAACTGTTATTTGACTGTTCCTTTTGGTAAGTTGTTTGTGAATCAGTTTATTAAAATCTTTTATATACACATAATGTGAAACATCACCATCTGTTAGTAGCAATAAATCTGTATGATCTGCAAGTTCCCGAGTCACTACTTTCAAAGGTTAGACATTGTTTCTACTGTCGAGTCCAAAAACGTTAATAGATACACCTGGATTGCGTTTTTCAAAACGTCCTATCTCGGCCAATGACACTGGGTAGCTTAGCCCATTAAAATTATACCTACAGATTAGTTCTTGATACCTTCTATTTGGTCGTTCCGGATGTTGGGCACCTTCATTCACTAGATGTTTTGCTAACATAGAATATCTGAAGCATTCATTGTCATTGTTTTGAACATTGATGCATGACAAAGTATTTTTTATCTTTGCTGGCAGTGGAATATAACTGCTGCCACGATCTCCGTATCCACGTTTATGAACGCGTAAATCCAGACTGTTAATGTTGAGCAAGGACCATCCAGATCCTCGAGCTTCATGTTCCTTTATTTTGAGTAACAGTTCCTGCAAACATTCCTCAACAATTTCATCAATATTTGAGGTCACCATGATACTGCGGTTTCTAGAGAGAAACCCTCTGTTGGACAGTTCTCCTTCAACGTTATTAAAAGTTGTATCTAATAGCAATCCAAATTTTATGAAATTCAATCGGTGGAGTTCATAATTTAGTTTTTCAACAATGACATCTCTTACAAGAGTCAGGAAATGTTGTAGTTCAAGCGAATTGGTATTGTTTATTCTATAATGTCGGACAACAGCTCTCTCAAATGCTTCCACTAAAACTTCGACTCCCAACGTAGAATCTTGACTCGGAGTTCCTGTAGTCGAAGGTTGAGACGATTCATCAGCAGAATCCATCACATCTTCTCTTGTGGGTGCAGCTTCACTCGGTGTTCCTGTAGTCGAAGGTTGAGACGATTCATCAATAGGATCCACCACATCTTCTCTTGGGGGTGCATATGCGATGACACTTGGCCTGTTCTGCTCCGTAGAATTTTCGGCAAGGAAGCGCACAAAATCCGGATGGTCTTCACAGTCGGACGGTGTATTTTCCGTAGCATTATGATAAATTTCACAATGCAATACATACAAATCTTCGTTAGAGAAATCTTCATTACAACGATGGCAGTAATACATCGTAGTTGAATTGCTGTTCCATGCGCTGTATGCAGTTCCAGAAGAAGGAATGAGAACCAATGCTTGAATTTTCTACTTATATATCAAATGCTTACCTCAGCACTAAATTCCTATTGGTTCATTTTTTGCTGACATCAGCACCTTTAATCTCATTGGCTCATCAAATTAACCTGTGAACATGAATGTATTTTAAAATCATTATTGCACGAACCTTTCTAGCGACAACATCGTAATGGAGCAGCCTGTACAGGTCCCTGAAATATCCTCTACTACACCACCTTTTCAAATATTGCCTACGGGGAGGCAAGTCACCGGTGAAAATCAACCTGTACAAGTTCATTCTGTAACAAGCAGAACTAGTATAACATCAAGAGAAGTGATCGCTGCGTTGGAAAGATTAGTGGGAGCAGATTATTTATCCGATGAAGATGCCAACGCAGAGTAGTTACGCTCTATAAGGTTTTACTGTGTAAAACCTATACAAAACAGCCGTTTTCACGGCTACCAATTTTTCACTCGTTTGTAGCAGCAGCTCGTAGCAAATATAAAATTAAATAAAAATACAAAATAAGTTAGCTCTGCAAAGTCTTTTAACGATTGAGTGTAATGGTGGCCTTTAGAAAGGCCGTTTTGAAGTAGACTAAAAGTCTAACTATCGCTTAAGTATGCGACACCATCATCATCCTCCTCATCGCTGCAACCGTCAAATAGTCTCCGTCTGGCATCAGGAGCATCAGGTAGAACAGGGGTCGTGTCTCCCTCGCCATCTTCGATCGGAAGGAAATATTCAATGCTGTCAGCTTCGGACTCTGTGACATGGTAAGCAACGGTCAAATCAATGAATTCATCAATGTCCGATGCGAAAGATGATGTTTCAGCTTCATCGAAGTTGCTGAAAACTTCCATGTCAACATGAGGATCGTCGTCTGGCATAGCAATTACTTCCTCAACGACTACACCAAACTCTTCATCTAGCACATCTTCCATCGTGTCTTGCAGTCGCTTCCAGGTGGGAGGCATGTCAAGTGGTGCCATGGTGAGTAGGATGAGAATGACAATGGACCACAACATGCGCTTAAGTGCGACCCAACGTACCGTACAGAATATTCTGGTAGCTTCTTAAATCGCATATCATTTTATTTCGCTGACCTACTCAAATAACTAATATTTGATTTGAGCAAATATCTCTCCATAAAACAATTCATTGGGAAACAGAAACTGTTAAAAAAGAATTTATTAACGTTACTTTGTTTTGAGCTCATTAAATCTTTTAATTTAATATCATAATGCATTTTGTTGGTCAAAGACTAAAAGAGGTGGCACTGATAGTGTCAAAACGAGTGAATGTTAGTTGAGGAAATATTTCTCAATAAAACAATTCATTCGGAAACAGAACACAGAAACTGTTAAAAAAGAAGTCATAAATGTTAGTTTGTTTTGAGCTCGTTAAATCTTTTAATTTAATATCATAATATACTTTGTTGGTCAAAGACTAAAAGAGGCTGCACTGATAGTGTCAAAACGAGAAATGGTGGTTATAGTGTCGAAACGACAAATATAAAATTAAATAAAAATACAATATAAGTTAGCTCAGCAAAGTCTTTAAACGATTGAGTGTAATGGTGGCCTTGAAAAAGGCCGTTTGTGTCCGCCCTCAGATGTTGTGTGAGGTGGTGCCGTCGGTCCGCAGACTGTGCCCTTACGGGCATTTGATGATGACGATGGCCCGGCCGCTGATCTTAAGTAGGCGCCGAAGGTCTTTCAGCACCGCGGACTTTAGAGGCATGTCATCCTCAAGAGGTGTTGGCGGGACCCACACCCCAGGTTCCAGCAGCTGGAGCTGGACTGTCTTCCCGCGGGGGTCGGCCGCGATGCTGTCGAGATCCTTGGCGACCAGAGCCATGTCCGATCGGTCCCGGACTTCTCTTCGCAGGTTGGCCCGCTGGTTCCATGGCCATTCTGCGATGTAGTGGCTCCTCGCCGTCTGGTGGTGGACGATCTCGTAGGCCATGTTCAGCTCATGCATTTTCATTTGAATGGTACGCTTAAGTGCGACCCAACGTACCGTACAGAATACTCTGGTAGCTTCTTAAATCGCATAAGCTATGCTGATTCATCATTTTATTTTGCTGACCTAATTAAATAACTAATATTTGGTTTGGGCAAATATTTCTTAATAAAAAATCCATTGGGAAACAGAACACAGAAACTTATTTTATAAGTTCCTTAAAAAGAAGTTATTAATGTTAGTTTGTTTGGGAGCTCGTTAAATCTTTTAATTTAATATCATAATGTACTTTGTTAGTCAGTCTAAAAGAGGCTGCACTTATAGCTGCAAAACGAGTGAATGAAATGGTGGCCTTGAGAAAGGCCGTTTAGGACCAGCTCCTCCAGCTTAGTCGGACTCCCACATCGGCGTTGCTTTTCGTCCCTCTGTCTTCGGAACATTCTTTTTAAATATTAAATATGACCCAGTCTTGGGTATTGGCATCATGGATTTAGGCAGTCTTACCTTTATAATTTTGTGTTCATCTAGAAAGATGACCAATCTAGGCTCTTTGGCCTGTTGCAGAAGTTTATACTTCTTCGACACCTTAAGTCTTTCAAATTTTTTACCCTCAGCTAACGGTTCCAAGTCGAAACTTGCTTTGGGTCTTGCCGCTCGGTTGTGTGTGGAGCACAAATCCTCGCCCAGCCTGCAGTACTTTCCACACGCCTCGCCCTTCTTCGCTCCTCTCTTCAACTCGTAGGTACACCGTGGAGCGTTCTTCACCCTGGGCGCCAACCGTATTTTCGGTGTCCCGGAGGTCGAACTTCCCGTCGAAAGCTTGGGGACAGTCCTTCTGATGTAGTCCCTGGTCTCTTCATCTGACGACTCCGAGAGGTCGGGACCAAAGTTCAGTGGACGTGCGATGTACTTCAGGGCGCTCGATGTGGGAACCTCGTCTGCCGGATCGAAGATGGACTTCTTTGGCAGGATTGCTTGCACAGCTGCAGTAGTCTCTGAAGGGTCCATGTCTCCTCGCTTCAGTGGAATCAAGAGCGAATGGAAAATACCCTAAGGTACAACACCTACGTACCGTATAAGAGATGAGGATAGTTAATGAAAGACTTGTAATTTTCTTTACTCAAACCTTAAGCGCTTTTAAAAAACTATGTTGACCGAAAAATTAATGAAATTTACTGTCAAAATACAGCATTAATTTGAGCCGGTATCTACTTGGCATTGTGATTATTAACACACGAGGTGCTGCATTAAAATAGTAATGTAACTACTGCATTAGCGCTCAAACGACTTGAAAATTTGGTGGCCTTTAGAAAGGCCGTTTTGTCCAGGGTGGAAACTAGATCCAGTAGGCGAATCCATTTGGATAGCGAGGGTCTTGGCCTGGCTCGTCCTTCTTCAGGAACCTCGTAGAAGTGCTGGGCCACTCCATTGATCTCGGCAGCTGGACCCTCAACGTCTGCGTCGAATCCCTCACGAAAACCAGTCGACCTGATGTCTCGGTGTACAGCACTTCGTAGAGGCCTGGAGCGAGACGCCACAGCCGGTGAATTGGAGGTGTGGAGGAGCTGAACTGAGCCAGTGGAGCAGCAAACCTCCGTTCCAACCTTGCCAGCTTCTTCTTCGGAGTCGTTGACAATATTTCGGCCCAGGTGTCTTGGATAGGCGTGACGAGCTCCCACTGTCGAGTCATCTCAGCCAGAATCTCCTCCACGTCCGGCAAGTCTGCCCAAGTCACCCGCTTCTTGTGGACCGCACCGTCAGAATTCTCGCTGGCCCTCTTCAGGATCGGGCGAGGAGCAGAGGTCGTTCCAGTCTGGTCCATCTTGGCTCTTCAGCGGTGCAGGAACAAGTGAAGGGAGCTCGACAAGCTCTCGGGTTTTGTCAACTCGCTCTGGCTTCCTATTGGTGCGCATGAATTACACTTACTCAACATTTTTTCCGTGGCCTTTAGAAAGGCCGTTTCAAATGTCGGGAGGAACGGGAACCAAATACATTAGCCCAAAAGTTTTAATTGTTTTGGCCAAAACATGTTTAGCCCGATGAAAGTTCTAAAACAGTATTCTGTACGGTACGTAGCTAGGGGAAAGAATCGAGTGATTTTGACCGTGATGTTTAAACTTTTCCCGCCAATCTTTACAGAACATGGTCGGACATTGTTAGGGGAATAAAATAAAGTAGTTTGCCCACGATGTTTGACATCTTTCTGCCAAAGGTTAAGGGAGACACACAAACGATTTAGACCACGACGATTAAATATTTTCCGCCAAATATTTTGTGTGGATGCGGGGTTGTAGTTAGCGCAGTAGAATAAACTTATTTTGGTGACAAGGTTTGAAATATCCTGCCAGCTTCATCGAGTTCATTCATTTTGACACAAAAATTTGCTTTGAGTACGGTAAGTAATGGAAATGGCCCTACAGCAGTGAAGTATCCCGCCAAAAGATCTCGTTACCGGTGAAATTTACAAAACCGATTTCTGTACGGTACGTAGTAAGGGGAACAAAATAAAGTTGTTTTGACCGCGAAGTTTAAAAGTTTTCCGCCAAACGTTATTTACTACGGTCGGGCATCGTCAGGGGAGCCAAATAAAGAAGTTTGACCGTGAGGTTTAAAAACTTTCCGCCAAAGGTTAAGGAGACACATCCCTTTGTGTCACTATGATGCATAACAAATTTCGGTACACTTTTGTTGACTGAAATCGGTGGTAGTTAGTTGATAAAAATATAATGTGTTTAGAGCTGAAGACTTAACATTATTAATCCAAAACTTTGTGTTTTAAGTCGGTAGCAATTAGGGGGCCGATAAAACGGTTTGACCGAGACAATTAAAAGTTCTGGGCGAAAGTAAGTGAGTGAAGTGGCGTGATAAATAAGGAAAAAGAATTATAATTTATATTCATTTTTGTATAATAATAATATATTGCACATCGAATAGTCCATTAGTTTTCGGATACGAATTATTTCAGCGTTCGACTTGATTGCAAAACGATTAATATTGGTGGCCTTTAGAAAGGCCGTTTTGTGGTATCAATTAAATTAAACTGATATCCACTTAGCGGTGACTCGCTGGCTCAGTTGTCCATCCGTTGGCACCCCAATCTCCAAGTACGTCTTCTTCGGACTCCGATGTGGAAGAGGTACGCCAGTGGGTAATGGCGTTTGCACGACGGTTCTCCCCAGAAGCAGCAAGGCCACTCTCTCTTCCGCATTGAAGTCCAGCAGACAATAAAGCCCGGGCTTGAGCTTCCACAGGCGGTGGGTCTTGACTCCCGGAAACGGTGATTTGGGCCGGCATCGTTCACCGGGCGTGATGGGTGAAATCGGCCTGCCTTCCGTTGTTGGGACGACCACGGGAGCCGGAGCTGAAGTTGGTCCCGCCTGCAGAACATATTTCTCTGCGTAGTCTCTCTTCCCACCAAGAATTTCTCGAAGAAGACTTCCGGCTCTCGCGGCGTAGGAGGTGATGACTACCCGCTGAGGCAGAACTGGAGTGGGTGACGCCGGCTTGGTCCTCGTTCGATTCCGCACCGGAGATTTGGGGTTTTTAGCGGGCAACTGAGCAACGGGGTCCCTCCGAGGCATAACCATCTTCTTGGGCCGAGTAGGTTTCCTCAGAAGCATCGGTGGAGTCTTCTCTGTGGCTGGCATCCTCGGGATCTGGCTGGAGTGATGAATAATTCCGCAGCGTGGCCGTGGGGTAGTCATAAACTCTAGCTCGCTTCTGATTGGCCCAGCCGCTGAGCCAATGAGAGACGTCGATTTCTCGCTGAGTCAGCGGAAAAGTTGATAAAACCAGGAGCTGCTCACGCCACAGCATCACTCCGGATCGAGCCGTCACGGGACCATCCAAGAAGCAGCTCCGACCTCTCCGGCCGACTTTTGGGACTCGGCGGACACCATCGGAGACACCGGGCATTCGGCGTTGTCTTCGGAGAAGCGCATCCCTACGTGGTATACCGCCTCGGAGCCAAAGCCAAGCGTGCACCCAAGCAGGTCAACTCGCTTGCGCCGCTCGATGTCTACGGAGGTTGCCGTCGAGTCACCGGGGTTGAGCGCCGCCCCTGTACCGAGGAATGTCGCCGTGCCTGGGAAAGACTACTCCGTACGAGGGCGAGAAGTTTCGGAGCCGCTGTGAGATGCTCCCTGGGCGTCAAGATCAGTTTGATCACGGGACCGTTAGGTCCCTTCCCTCGTTTGCACTTGGCCTCTGCGCTTGCCTTCTTTACTGTCCTTTCTTTGCATGGCTTTTGCGTGGGTTCTTTCTTATTTTTTTACTAACTAACACTCAAGGGTACTTAAACTATGTTCCCTTACCTGATTCCTATCACACCCCCCAAAAACAAACATACCCGGGTGGTTCGCGCAGTGCGGTTTCTGCGCACCTTGGTTCACTCGGTCGGCTGGCCTGCCCAGCTACGATGAACTGCCCCTATACTTGGCTGGTCGGCTGGCATGTCCGCTACAGTCAAGTTCCTTTTTTTTCTAAGTCCCAAATGACCTTGAACATGTTTGAACCTGCCCGGGGTAAAAATATTAGTTAAAGTCCGGGGAAACAAAATAATTTTTAGTGGCGGACTAAATAATCAAAAATGTCGTAGACTTACAGATGAAGCCCGCAGTAAAATTTTTGAGAGAAAGCCGAAACGGCCTTTCTAAAGGCCACGGTAGTAAACAGGATAAATCAAATAATTCAGAGAGAAAAGTGAAATGTTGGTGTATAAAAGAATAATGAAACTGGTCAGAAATAAAAATAGAATATTTGCATCAAATAATTGTGGTTAAGCGGAGTTTGTAGAGAAATAGAAAGGGGAAGAATGTTATTTATTGAGCGGGTAGTTAAAACGGCCTCCGTGATTTGTTGAATCATAAAACCGGTTGAATAATTGTTCAATAATTATATTTGATGAAATAAACTATGTTTTGATAGAAAAGTGTAAGTCATTAACGAAGAAAGAGCATTAAAATATAACCCTTGTAAAATAATCCCAAGTAAACGAATTATGTTGAGATCTAGTCTTAAATTAGTAGCAATTACCGCCGTTTGCAAGTTAATGGGCGAAGGAATTAAGCCTTACTAGCCTGATCGGCGCAACACCCGGGGGGGTTTGGGGGGGCGAAGCCCCCCAACTAAGGGGGGGGGTCTGGGGGGGCGAAGCCCCCCCCATCGTGCTTATCTTATCTTATCTAAGATCTAAGATAAGATAAGATAAGAGATAAGATAAGATAACAGATAAGATAAGAGATAAGATAACCTCCCAAGAGGGACCACCCACGTCGAAATTATAAAAACTTCGTTTTTGCTCGTTTTTCTTCGTTTTTTTTTTTTTTGCAAAAAAATTGTAAATTCATGTATATTATCATTTTAGACAATTATTTAACACTTTTTCATCATAAATAAACGTAAAATAAAATGAAAATTAGGCCTCTCTGGTCTCTGCTTTAAGTTCAATAGCGTATTAGTGACGTCACACCACCATGTCACACCCGTGACGTCACACACTCCACCTCGTCACCGTATGACGTCACACATACGTCATCACACGTCACTAATACGTAACCACTAATCAAAAACTGCTGAATTTGCGTTTGTCCTGAAACTCCCAAAATGCCTCTACTAATCAGAACTACATCTCCTACTCGAATAACATCAGATCGACTCGTTTTGGAAGACTTCAAAAACACTAGCTACTCCTTTTTAATTCTCGAGTTTTATCCATCTCTAAAACTTTGTAGATGATTCCATCTTGACAGATTATCTAAGACGTGACATTATTCTCCCAATACTTGAGGTAAAATGATGGTGTTAAAGGTCATATGTTTCTGTAAACTCACCAGTTTCTTCTGATAAATAAGTATTAGTTCTTCTGAACAGATGAACCTGTGAAGGCCTGATGAACATCAAGCCTTCACATTCACAGACTAAGAAAAGCAGTAATTGAATTAATCATATTTTCTTGGCATCTGTTGTACTAACAAATGCTAAGAAGACAGGGAGAACACATTGAACTAATTGTGTTAAAAAAAAAAAACAGAAATTTCTGTGGGTGAACTCTAGTATTTAGATTATTCCGTATGTTAAATTATGCACGTTTGAGATAAAGAAAACCTCGATCACAAAATTGTAATTGGTGTTTTAAAAAAGTGATTAATTCGAACTTATGTCGTAATCCTCGTTTTCAAAGGTAAATTATTATTAATATTTATCACTTTTCATTTTATATTTCCTAACAAAATTACTCCGTAAGTAAAATTACATATAATATAGAAAATTACGCGTTAAAGTCGTAAGTAGATAATAACAATAACGATAACGCTCATGATAACGATATCAAGATGTCATAACGTAGCATTTTATTCCGAATATTAGCCAGACACCGCTAAACACACGAAATGATTACAGTAAAGTGATGGTAATTTATCACGCAGGCGGCCATCCTCCTGTGAATATTGTTTGATCCTTTTTAACAGAAATGGGTATTATTTCACTGACTAACACGCCATAGTCATTATAGTGAACCTAATGCCCCAATATTTATTCCTTTGAATGAATATTTGTCCAACTATTCGTCATTCCAATAGTCCTTAAAGTTTCCGTTTATCGTAGCCATAATATAGCGCACGGTAAAACTTCTGTTCATTTCTTCTTTGCACTGACATAATGTTCAACATCAGAACACACTAATAAAAATAAAAGTAATAATAATAATAATAATAATAATAAGATATAAAAACATATAATTGGTTGTAGACTACATTTTAAACTAAGTGAGAGATTTTGACATCGCATTCAGTTAAAGTATGCATTAGGGTTCTTATTACAATGGAATTAAGATGGAAGCAAAATACTAGACTAAAAATGAAATTGGTTTGTAAAGTTATTTATTTATTTAATACATACGGTGAACACCATTTTTACAAAGAAAGGTATAAATGCAATTGTTGTTGCATATTCTCAATTGTTATTAAGAAAATTTTGTTTGCAGTATGATGAAAAGCGTTATTTTTCACTTGTAGTGGATGTTTGAAGCAAAAGTCGCATTCCCGCACTCGCCTAGTTCTTTAAACACCGGTTTGCATCTGGAAAACGTATAATGTCCACTTTCGCTCCTAGTTAAGAAACTATCGGTACTATTTTAGTTTTCCTGAGTACTAACCACGAAGTTTTGTCGCTAGTACAATATATGGTATTGTATTTAGTTGTATTAAATTTTTACTTTAAGTTATATTTGTCAGAGCTTCGAGTAAATAAAAATTATCACTAATCACTTACATTGTTTTAAAAAATCCCAAATTGCGTGAGAGCGGCAAAATGTCACCGAACAATAAAAGAACGTCTCCATAAGAATCAAATCTTGCGTAAGTCCCAGTAAATGACAACTGCCATCCTGTGATCAAGAACAAATTGGTTAAAATAAATGTTTCATGAACGACGCGTTATTTTGTGGAACAGTCATTGGAGCCATTAAACTCCACATTAAGAGATGGATTGATAATACAGGGTGGAAAAAAGTCTGGAAACGGTCTAATATCTTTAAAAGTATTTAAGTAATGAAACTAAAACTTTGCAAACTTATTTTGAGTGACAAAGTCTACTGCCTGAACTACTTTTTGTCCTTAGACCTCCATGGGGGGACGGCCCATAAGGAGTCAGAAGAAAATCTTAAATGTAAGCATAGATCAATATGTACTTCAAGTTAAAGGTCTCTAAGAATAAAGAAAAATGCCACAAACCCGACCTCAAAAGGATGACCGAGTCAAAAATGGTAGGCGATCAAACTTTTCATTAAAATCTGTTTGCTGAAAACAAACAAAAAAATGCAATAACTCCCGATATACTCTACCTTTAGAGGTCGGGTTTGTGGCAAATTGCTTAGAATGCAAAGCCCTTTAAAATGATATATCATATGACGTAGGCCAATGAAGTTTTTCCCAAGACTTCCTTTAGGGACGTCTCTTTGTGGAAGTCGTCAGAGAAACTCATTTGGCCTACGTCATATGATACATCATTTTAAAGGGGTTTGCATTTTAAGCAATTTGCCTTAAACCCGACCTCAAAAGGTCGAGTGTATCGGGAGTTATTGCAGTTTTTGTTTTCAGCAATATGATTTTAATGAGAAGTTTGATTGCCTGCCATTTTCAACTTGGTCATCCTTTAGAGATCGGGTTTGCGGCATTGTTCCCTATTCATAGAGACCTTTAATTTGAAGTACATATTGGTCTATGCTTACAATTAAAATTTTCTTCTGACTCCTTATGGGCCGCCCCCCTTTGAGGTCTAAGGACAAAAAGTAGTTCAGGCAGTAGGCTTTGTTACCCAAAATAAGTTTGCAAAGTTTTAGTTTTATTACTTAAATACTTGTAAATATATTAGACCGTTTCCAGACTTTTTTTCCACCCTGTATATTCACTTAGTTACTGAATAAATATTTTGTTAATATAGTGTTATTTTTTGGGGTGAAATTCTACGAACAATAGTAGTGGAAAAAGGGGGCTGCTGGCTCACTTCAAGGTCACCTGAGCGATGACGTCATCGAGGTCAATGACCTCACCGATGACGTCATCGATGACGTCATTGATGACGCAATCGATGACGTCATCACCAATTACGTCATTCTGTGACGTCACACCCATGACGTTGCAGAAATGACGTGGTGATGACGTCATCACCCCTTACGTCACCATTATGACGTCATCGATGTCACAAAGGTCAAGGTCACGCTGAAACCTAAAATTTTTAGGCACTTTTGCTGTTTCTCGCACTACGCTCCGAGTTTTAGTCAGGTTTCAATGACCTTGACGACTTGGAGCGAAATTAGACGAGAAACAGCAAAAGTGCCAAGGAAACTCAAAGTTTGCAACGTGACTCTGCCTAAACCGTCATGTGACACCGCTCGAGTGACCTTGAACCGATACAACTCCCGCGTTTCATCATTACTGTAACCGCGATGCGCACCCTACGACAGACACCGAGCGACTGACTGTCCAGCCCCGCGCACTCTAGGTATATTGGCTCGAGAGACTAAGACTCTAAACCGTCAGGAATGGGAGTAACTAACTGAACTTTGCAAGGAAAAGTCATTTCTTCCAATATTCTAAACAAATCTTCATCAGTAAAACTTACATTAGTCTGTTTGGTATAAAACTTAGGGTGTCCGCGCAACAGCTTACGCCATTTAGCTAAAGTCGAAACCCGCTTGACCTTGAGCGGTGGACACTGAGCAGCCAATAAAGACTTAACACGGCTAAGTTTCTTACCCAAAGTGTCTCGCGACATGGCTTCCCCTCACAAAAGTCCGCACAATACTGAGAGA
Organism: Neoaliturus tenellus; assembly: GCA_030545055.2. Taxonomy (NCBI): domain Eukaryota; kingdom Metazoa; phylum Arthropoda; class Insecta; order Hemiptera; family Cicadellidae; genus Neoaliturus; species Neoaliturus tenellus. Next base: position 170,739,660 of record CM061531.1, on the reverse strand, counting down.
CTGTTGGTAGCGCATGAGCCAGGGCAAAAGTGGAGGGGGTAATAGCAGGAGTGGGGGAAGGTCACAGTGGTGGGGGAAGGTGAGGTTGTACACTGGAGTATCGCATCACTTCACCATAGAGCTGTCCTACAGTCAACACACTGTACTCTCAGCCCGAGTTGGCACTAGAAGAAACCTTACTGTACAGCTTAGGCTGTGAGGGGCGAGGAAGTAAAGTCAAAGTGGAAGAACTCCAAGATAAAGAGTTGTGTAAAATAAACTAATTGTATCCCTGCAATCTCCAATAACCTAAAAGAAATCTCCAATAACTCTAAAGAAATACCGATATATAAAAAGAAAATCTCATCCTTTGGCAAAATGAATTGGAAAAGATCACAGTAAAATTAATCTAACTTAAAATCTGGACTGAACACTCATGGCGATACTACGTGGTGTGAAAACGCCACCCTAAAACATTACAAGTTAGGTTAGTGAGCACCTCTGGTACGATAACCGGCGTGCTAGAGTTAAAGTATGATGACCTTGAGTCAAAAACACTGAAATAGTACAAGTCGATATTGTCCCAGAGTTAAAGTGTAGTGACCTATATTCAAGACTTGTAAAAATACTTACATATAGAGAGTTAGAAAACAGCGAGGTGCACCGCATGGAAGCTGGAGGACATACTGGCGGAGCGGTGTTGTGCAGCCTAGGGACTCGGTTGTGGAGGGGGTATAGCTAACACTTAGAGTAGAAGTGTAGTGGGTGACCTTGACCCACTTGACCCCCCCCCCCCCGACAAAAAGTTTAGCGAGCCCCCCCCCCCCCCTCCGAGAACTTTTTTTCGGAAAAATTTTTGACCTTGACCAAAAAGTTTTTTGCTCCTGACGAGAAGTGCCCCCCCCCCCCCCGAGAACTTTTTTTTCGAAAAAATTTTTGACCTTGACCAAAAAAGTTTTTTGCTCCGGACGAGAAGTGTATGGAATGGCGCCTTCAGTGTTTAGCGAAGTCTACTCTAACTTTAAGACTTGTATTAGTTGTAAGATATTGCGCTTGCGTTTGGGTATTGCGAATTGTTTTATATGAGAGTGTTTTACTTGTACCCTATGTCTCCTGTGTCTTTTATCCTTTGTGTCTTATTTGTTATATGTGTTTTAATGTGTATGTGCTTGTTCCAGCATTGACTACGTTGAGCTCAATTGTGTGTTGTAAGTGTGTTATATGTTTCTAAAGTGTATACGCTTGTTTTAGCAATCCCCCCTTGAGCTTTTTCAATGCTCAAAGTAAATTGTAAAGTCAGGGAACGGGAGTAGGCCCCCGTGTAAAGCCACTTTTAATAATTGGTAGGCTCCTGCCCAGGCATGCAAAAGGTTGCGGATGGCATTTGGGGAGCATGTCCGTTTGTAAGCTGGCAAGCAAAAGGTTGTGGCGGCCTCTGCACTCGGACCGAGGACGTAAGCCATTAGGGTGTCCTCAGTATGTTTCCCTTCTGGAAACTCAACCCTTCTGGAAACTCAAAATTATGTAAATGAATCTTTGTTAGCTATTTTGTGTTTTTTAGTCCCCAAGGCCCCCGAACATTCGTGGTTCGCCATGGATGTACGGGGGCCGAAATTTTTTAATGTCCGTGTGGCCTTGACCCACAAAGACTTGTAGAAATTCAATGCATTGTAAATTAAAAAATATTAAAGATAGGTTACGGGAGTAGGCCCCGTGTAAAGCCTATTTTAATTATCGGTAGGCTCCTGCCAGGCATGCAAAAGGTTGCGGATGGCATCTGGGAGCATGTCCGTTTGTACGCTGGCATGCAAAAGGTTGCGGCGGCCTCTGCACTCGGACGAGGACGTAAGCCACTAGGGTGTCCTCAGTTTGTTTCCTTCTGGAAACTCAAATTACGTAAATGAATCTTTGTTAGCTACTGAAAGACAATGCAGTAAATGTTTACAAGTCTTGCGTGGCGAAGGGTACACGACATTGGATGTTGCCTTGTTGTCATAGTTGGGTCTCTTCGGAGGCTACAGCGATGACAACCCAAGTGCCCCAGGTGGGGCTTAATTTTTTTAAAGTTTTTTCGTGACCTTGACCTAAATACAGTAATGACCCCCCCCCCCGAACTTTTTTGAGAAAAAAATTTTGACCTTGACCAAAGAGTTTTTTGCTCCGGACGAGAAGTGCCCAAACAAAAAAATTTGTACAAAGTAGTGGATTTAGACCAAAGATCATTGGTTTATCAAACCTGTTGAAGAATAAATTGAAAATGGGTGTTTAAAAGCCAAATCTACTACATGATTGATAAACTGGATGTATATGACGTCACCTTCCCCCACCCTTAAACCTCGGGTATAAAGGGACCCAGTTGAGCGCGCTGCTCATTATTGCGTGGACATTCACCGAGTGCACACTCATAGCCAAACTGTAAAAATGGCTCTTTGCGATATTTGTGGTGAGTTTTTTCAAGACGAAGACATCTTTGTTTACACCGAGAATTGTATCATGAAGAGGACAGAAAAGAAGAGATTGTTGTAAGTGAAGAAGACTTGGATGCGTTGATCGGTTATTGGAAAACTACCAGAAGCAGATGGACGACTGCGATAGCTATCTACAGTTACACCGAGAATTGCATCGTGAAGAGGACAGAAAAGAAGAGATTGTAGTAAGTGAAGAAGACTTGGATGCGATTGATCGGTTTTTGGAAAACCCCAGAAGCAGGAGGACTGGGCTAGCTATTTACAGTTAATGCAAAGAAGAAGACCAAGTGTTATTCAATTTGCCGGAGCTGGACCATCTACAGCTGGAGGATTTATTGAAAAGGAAATGGAAGAAAAAAAAGTGGAAGATGTAAAACAACTGCGTACCCAAGAAGAGGATATGGAAGAAGAGGATACAGAAGAAGTGGAAGATATAAGACAACTGCGCACCACAGCCTTGCAGGACCAGTTGTAACTCATTTCAAAATTAATAATGTGCAATTGGAATTGAAAACTTTATAACCCAAGCTAAAAATTTAGTTGTAAAAACATTGATGGAAGAATTGGCAAGATTGAACTTTATTAAATTTGGATTGGTGTTGGAGGCTATGTTTACTAATACCGATGGTGAAAACTCACCAAGAGCATTTATTGCTAAAAACCGAACCCTTACAACCACATCTGATATCAATGAAATTCTAGAAGAATGTTTGAATGAACTGCTAATGAAACTCCAAGAACATGAAGGAAGAGGATCTGGCTGGACGCTATCATCGATCGAAGGTATGGATGTGAGGGTTCACAAGCATGGATATGGTATGAGGGGTAGCAGCTTTATCCCTCTACCAAAGAAAATTAAAGACACCAACTCTTGCAGAAATGTTACAAAGGGATAATGAATGTTTTAAGTATGCGATGCTAACTAAGTATGTAAAACATAATCCTTGTAGAGTTGGTAGGGAATATTATGAAAACGAACACCGCTACAACTTCCGAGGAATGTCGTATCCTGTGAGTCTTAATCAAATTGCAAAATTTGAGAAACAAAATCCAGGTGTTTCTGTTAACGTGTTCGGCTTAGATGATTCGAACAATGTGTATCCACTACGAGTTGGAAAAGTGAAGCAAAGAAACCATACTGATTTATTATTGATAACTAAAGGTGAAATTTCACATTATGTGTGGATAAAAGATTTTGAAGCTTTGGTTGCACGACAATTAACCAAAAAGAAGATTAGAGTGACAGTGTGTAAGAGATGCTTTTGTTTTACAAATAAAGATTTAAAACATGGAGGATCGGACTGGTTGAAGGAACACCAAAGACTTTGTAATGACAACTATGAAGTGAAGATTAGTCTGCCGCCGCCATCTCGAGCGTTCATCAAATTCAACAAAACAGTTCACCAATATCGGATTCCAGTAGCTGTCTACGCAGATTTCGAATCCACGTTAGTACCACAGGAGCTTCCGGATGGTGAGGTGACTAGAAGAACCAAATATCAATTGCATCAACCTAACAGTTTTTGCTTATTGGTGAAATCAACTTTGCCTGAAGAACAGTTGCAAGACTATGGTTTAACATCCACTCCGATACTCTACCGTGGGGAAGAAGCCGCTAAGCATTTCGTAGACCAGTTGTATGACATTGCTGAAAAGGTGCAACGCTTATACGGTAATGTTTTACCTATGGAACCTTTGAATCAAAATCAACAAGAAGAATACAATTTGGCAACAAGATGTTATTTATGCAAGAAGAGCTTCAGTGAAGAAAATCAAAAAGTAAGAGATCGCGATCACCTGACAGGGTTATACAGAGGAGCTGCTTGTAATTCATGCAATATAAATTACAAACTGCCAAACTTTATCCCTGTCGTGATACACAATCTTAGCGGCTATGACTCCCACTTCATTATCCCAGAGTTAGGACGGGATGATGGAAGAATCGAAGTATTAGCTGAAACATTGGAGAAGTACATCAGTTTCTCAAAAACAGTAGGTAAAATTAAACTTCGCTTCGTAGACTCTTATAGATTTATGTCAACTAGTTTAGCCAAATTGTCTGAGAACCTAAGAAGAGAAGATCTAAAAGAAACCAGCAAAATTGTACATGAAGATAAATTGGACTTAGTAATGCGTAAAGGAGTGTTCCCCTATGATTACATAACTTCTGCAGAAAAATTTGAAGAAACCAGTCTGCCACCGATTGAAGCCTTCAATAGCAAGTTAAATGAAAGTGCAATCACCGTTGAAGACTACAATCATGCTTGTAATGTTTGGAACCAACTAAACATTCAAACCTTAGGGGAATATTCCGACTTTTACATAAAATTGGACGTAACTCTGCTGTGCGATGTGATGGAAGAATTTCGAAACACCTGCTTCTCCGCCTATGGACTGGACCCTCTACACTCGTACACATCTCCAGGATTAGCATGGCAAGCTATGCTAAAGTCAACCAACTGTCGATTGGAACTTCTAACAGATATTGATATGGTGCTCATGATAGAATCTGGTGTACGGGGCGGTTTGACACAAGCTGTAACACGTCATGTCAAAGCTAACAACAAGTACATCCCAGGCTTCGACGAGAGACAACCATCGGTCTACCTTGGCTACTTTGACGCAAACAACCTTTATGGTTGGGCAATGTCAAATCCGCTTCCCTACGCTGACTTCAAATGGATCGACCCGGCCACCATCGGTGACATCTCACAGATTCCAAAGAATGGTCCAAAAGGCTATATTTTGGACTGTGATTTCGAATATCCGGAGCACCTTCATGACCATCACTACGACTTGCCTCTCCTAGCCAAGACTGAAGTTTCACCGACAGGAAGATGGCCAAAATTGATGATGACGTTGGAGAATAAAGATCGGTATGTGGCTCACTACTGGGTAGTTCAACAAGCTCTTGAATTGGGTCTACGTGTAGTGAGAATTCATAGAGCAATTGAATTCACCCAGTCTTGTTGGTTGAAACCATATATTGATTCCAACACTACAAGAAGAGCTGCAGCGACAACGGCATTTGAAAAGGACTTCTATAAATTAATGAACAACGCCATCTTTGGGAAGACCTTGGAGAACAAAAGAAAACACAAAAATGTAAAATTAGTGAGTGATCCTAGGAAATTGGAAAAATTAGTGCAAAAACCAAATTTCGGAACATCCATGATTATAAACGAAAATCTAGTCGCTGTCAGTATGAAGAAAACAACAATAGTCATGGACCGTCCGTTATACATAGGTATGTCAATTTTGGACATAAGTAAAACCCTGATGTATGATTTCCATTATAACAAAATGGTTAAACACTACGGAAGGGAAAACATTGGAGTCGCATACATGGATACGGACGCGTTTATCTACTGGATAAAGACTTTGGACATGTATGAAGACCTAAGGAGTTTCCCATACAAAGACGATTTTGACTTCTCTGACTATCCGAAGAACCATCCAAATTACAATGAAAAGAATAAAAAAGTAATCGGAAAATTTAAAGATGAAGCAAATGGAATGCCTTTAGAAGAAATAGTGGCACTGATGGCAAAATTGTATTCATTTAAAATGTACAACGAGAACAACACACCGACAGTCAAGAAAGCAAAAGGAGTCAAAACATCGTACTTGAAGAAACATGTGACGTTTGACCATTACAAGACCTGCTTGTTTGAAGATTCTACAATGTCTGCAACGTTCAACACTATCAGAAGCTTTAAACATGAGGTCTACAGTGTCACTGAAGTTAAAAGAGCACTATCAGCTCGAGATGATAAAAGGCATATTATGCCGGATAAAATTCACACTCTTCCTTTTGGCCACTACTCTCTAAACCCTATCGACTAGTAACCTATTCTTCGTCCTTCTACAACTTCGACCTTATTCCTTTCTCCTTCCGTAAAAAAATGGGGAACACGGCAAGTCAAACGCCGTGTTCCCCATTTTTTTACACAAGTTTGGATGACCTTGACCTATATAAATGATGTGAATATTTAAGACAACATTCATTGTGATTATACATGTGATACATGAAACATTCAAACCTGCAATATGAAGAACTTGAAGCAAGAAATTGTCAACGAACTTCATAAACCTGCAAGAAGAAAGTTTCCACGAAGAAATACAGTGATAAAAGGAATAAATGATTTATATCAAGCGGATTTAATCGAAATGATTCCTTATAGTAAACAAAATAGAGGATTTAAATACATATTGACTATTATTAATTGTTTTTCAAAAATGGCAGATGCTTTACCACTAAAAGATAAAAGTGGCAAAAGTGTTACAAAAGCAATGGAAACAGCTATACAAAGAGACAAACATACTATAAAACATTTACAAACTGATGATGGAAAAGAATATTTTAATAAGGAATTTGCAAATTTAATGAAAAAACACAACATTAACCATTACTCAACCAATTCAGAGGTAAAAGCATCAATAATTGAAAGATTCAACAGAACTTTAAAAGGTGCGATGTATAAGATGTTTTCTAACAGAGGATCGCACGTATGGATTGATATGTTACCAAAACTTATAAGCGATTACAATAACAAGTTTCATAGAACTATCGGTATGAAACCAAGCCAGGTGACTAATAAAAATGAAAAACTTGTATTAAAACGTATAAAACTGAATACTAAACCAAGAGTTGAAAAACTAAAGCCTAAAAGGTTTAATGTTGGTGATAAAGTGCGAATAAGCAAATACAAAGGTGTATTCAGTAAAAGATATCTTCCAAACTGGACAAATGAGGTATTTACCGTATTTAAGGTGCAACCTACAGTACCAGAAACTTACATTTTAAAAGATAATAAAGGACAATTGCTTGAAGGAGGTTTTTATGGACATGAAATGTTAAAATCAACAGTAGGTGATGTATATCTAGTAGAAAAGGTGTTGCAACGCAAAAAAGATAAGGTTAAAGTACGATGGTTAGGATTTAATAAGACGGAAGATTCTTGGATACCTAAAAAGGATCTAATATAATGATAGAGCATCATTTTGGGTTGAACCATTACAAAGGATGGAGATAATACCGCAAAAAGACAATTTTACTATTAATAATATAGATGAACTCACAGTGGATGGTTCTCAATTCAATACTGGGAAACACGGTGTTTTGTTACCAAACACGGTGCGTTGTCTGGTTACCGGTCCTTCCAATTGTGGAAAAACAAATGTAGTATTCAATTTGATTACAAACCCTAAAGGCTTACGTTTTAATAATTTATATGTATTTTCAAAGTCACTACAACAACCGAAATATCAGTTATTGGAACAAATACTCAATAATGTACCTGAAGTTAAATATTTTAAATTTAACGCGAGCGAGAGTGTCATGCAACCGCAAGAGGCTAAACCATTCTCAGTATTCATATTTGACGATGTATCTTGTGAAAATCAAAATACAATAAGGAATTACTTCGCCATGGGTCGACATAACAACATAGATAGCATTTATATTGGTCAAACTTACAGCAAAATACCGAAACAGCTCATTAGAGACAATGCAAACATGTTAATTGTATTTAAACAGGATGAAACCAACCTAAAACACATATATTATGACCATGTAAGTGCGGATATGCCATTTGAACGATTTAAAGAGTTGTGTGGAAAGGCTTGGGCTGAAAAGTATGGGTTTTTAACAATTATGAAGGAACAACCGCTAAACAATGGTCGATACAGGATAGGATTTGATAAATTTATACTAATACACTGATCATGATGTAAAACATTCATTGTTGTACAACACGTCTTGCTACAAACATGGTTAACCAAGAAAAGTTAATAAAGGAAATAAAATCACTTAGTGATTCTATTCGAGATAAAAACAGAGCATTAAAATTAGGTATTAGCGAAAGGGAGAAATTTCTTGAATCTACTTTTAAACCTATTACTGAACCCTTGAAACAATTAAACAAAAAATTTGCTAAACCCGTTTTGGAAGGAGATGCAATTGCACCTATTACAAAGTTTGAAAGAGAAGATGTAAAATCAGAAGATTTTAGTGATGAAGACCTGGAATCCTCTACATATAGTGGTTTTACCGGTGAAGAACCTGAAAGAGAGCTAGAATCACCAGACTATAGTGGTATAAGAGAATTATATGAAGTAAAAGCTAAAAGAGGACATGAAGATGTATCAACTGCTAGTGAAGAGGAAAAAGAAGAAGAAGCAAGGGAAGGTCCGTCAAACATAAGCTTGTTGGGTGAAAACATTCATAACAAAGGACCTTTAGGAAGGAAATACATGGTAAAAATGTTACTCGGAACAATTCCTAATAAGAATTACCATAGTTATGGAGCGAGATTAACAGAAGATGGTTTAATGATAGGTAATAGCCCGTTAAACGTTGACGAACATGATAATATTGTCATTGGTGATCAAAGGTATAAGGGTACAAAAGGATTATTTGAATTATTATTTGAAAATAAGCCTTCAGTATCGTTAGTGAAAGAAAAAGACATGGAAGCATATAAAAATATTTTGGAACAGACAAATGCATATAGGAGAATGTATTTACCTGACCAACTTCCATTTAGATCTAAGTCTTTAAAATATAGAGAATTTGTATCCAAGTTAATACCAACTAGAAGACAAACAATACCGTTAACACAAAGAAAACCTGTAAAACGAAGATTTATGGCATCCACTTTAGATGTAAGTGCTCAGGAAAGAAGAAAAAGAAGTAAGTCTGTTACGGGTACAGGTTTAATGAAGAAACTATATAACACAAATGTGATTTATTACAATAATATCAATAAATTGGTGGATAGAATGAAACTAATACATGAAGCTAAAGAAGCGGGTCATACTGGATTGGAAAACGAATGGGTGGCTTTAGTGGATGAACTCCGAAACCGTGGGGTAATCTCATAAAAAATGCGTTACTCACTAGATTACTATTCAGTTGCACCATGAGTGTCGACAAGTTCGGACGTTACTCCTCGGATGGGTTATATTACGCAAATAATTTAAAAAGAGGAGCTGGTTTACCACAAACACCTGATGGGGATTATGATATAACTAATAAAAGGTTAAAAAACGTAAAAGATCCCACAGATGAAAACGATGCAATAAATTTAAAAGTATTAAAAGAAAAGATATCACCAACATTAAGACTACAGAAAAACACATATGACGCAGGTAATCATAGAATTGTCAATGTTGGTAAGCCAAATCAAAACGCTGATGCAATAAACAAAGGTTATTTATCATCAGAATTAAAAAATACGTTAAAATTCAATGGAAAAACGTATACTGCTGAAAATAAACGTATATCCAACGTAGATGACCCTAAAGATGCAAAAGACAGCGTAAATAGACGCTATTTACATTCATTAATACCTGAAAAGACAAAAGATGGTTTTTCTTTTTATAAATTTGTTATTAACGATATAGGTTATCCGAAAAATGAAAATGATGCTGTAAATTTAAAATATATAAAAGATCATTGTATTACACGTGATGTAGGAGTTATTGATTGTCTAGGTAATTGTTTAGCGAATGTTAAAGATGGTTCGGCACCATCAGATGGTGCAACAGTGGGTCAAATGAAGGAAACTTTAAAGCAAGAAACATCTGGATTTGTAAAACAAAACCAAGTAGTATCACGGTCGGGTGATGTGTTTGTACAAGGAAATGAAAAGTTTATTTTACTTGAACAAAAAAATAATGTTTGGGATTGCAAAGACATGAAATTATCAAATGTGCAATTAGCTACAGATGCTCATGATGTTCCGATTTTATCACAAGTTTTACATACTAATCCAAACAATTATCATAGAAGTTGGTTGGGTACAAATAGAAGAATAATTGACATATTTCCAGGTATCGATGATTACGATTGTGTTGTAGTAAAACAATCTTTAATATTAGACAAACCAAAAGGTAGTACTTTCAATGCGAAAAATAAGAAAATAGGTAATTTGGCACAAGGAACAGATTCAAAGGATGCTGCAACTGTAGGACAAACATTACAATATGATAGTGCAAATCAAGAGTTTATTTATAATACCAAAAGATTTAAATTAATGGATGTAAATGATTATCAAAATATATTAATTGCAGATCCAAATTCATTTAGCGGATTTAGAAAATTGTCTGGTGAGGAATTTATTCATAAAAATCATGTATTTAGAAATGAAGCAGACAGATCATTAATTAGTGCAGATTTAAAATATTTTAAATGTCCCGGGAATGATGCAAATGTAACTGATGAAGACTAAGAATTTGTATAAAAACTGATATGGGTTAGAAATCGGGACTAATATTATAAAAATGGGTTACACTCTAGAATGTTATTCAGTTGCACCATGAGTGTTGACAAGTTCGGACGGTATTCATCAGATGGATTATATTACTTTAATACTTTAAAAAGAGGTGTTGGATTACCACAAACACCTGATGGAGATTATGATATTAGTAATAAACGGTTAAAAAACATTAATGATCCCACAGATGAAAATGATGCAATAAATTTAAAAGTATTAAAAAAAGAGATAGTACCAACACTGAAATTAGATAAAAACACATATAACGCGGGTAATCATAGAATTTCCAACGTTGGTAAGCCAAATCAAAATGCTGATGCAATAAACAGAGGTTATTTATCATCGGAATTAAAGAATACGTTAAAATTTAATGGAAAAACGTATAATGCTGAAAATCGGCGTATATCCAACGTAGCAGACCCTGTAGATGAAAAAGACAGCATAAATAGACGCTATTTACATTCTATAATACCTGAAAAGACAAAAGATGGGTTTTCTTTTTATAAATTTGTTATTAACGATATAGGTTATCCAAAAAATGAAAATGATGCTGTAAATTTAAAATACATCAAAGATCATTGTATTACACGTGATGTAGGAGTTATTGACTGTCTTGGTAATTGTTTAGCGAATGTAAAAGATGGTTTTGCACCATCAGATGGTGCAACGGTGGGTCAAATGAAGGAAACTTTAAAACAAGAAACCTCCGGTTTTGTGAAACAAAACCAAGTAGTAACACGTCAAGGAGATGTATTTGTACAAGGAAATAAAAAGTTTACTTTACTTGAAGAAAACAATTATGTTTGGGATGGTAAAGGAAAGTTATTGACAAATTTAGGTATTGGTGAAAAGCCTGGTGATGCTGTTACTTATGAACAGATAATACAATTAGAGCCAACTGGAAAAAAATGGTGGAATTGTGATAACAAACGATTAACAAATGTTGCAGACCCTGATTATGCCAATAACGCTGTAACTGTTAATTTTCTTGTTAAAGTAATAGGTAATTTATTATTTGATATGCATAATTATATTGTAGCAGGACAACATAAACCTATTGACGAAAAAATGAGAAATACATGGATTAAACAAGAAATTCTTTATAAATATTTTTTTAATCATAACACACAAAAGTTTAGATCATCAGATTGGGGTACTTTTGATATTTAACTAAATAACACCATATATTACATCATTTATGTGCAACCTGTCATAGAGGTAACACATGGGTTACGCTTTTCAAATATAAAAGACAATCATGGCGTTTCATTACACCAGTCCATATCGAGACACTATACGGAAAGGAGGCGGTATCACGTCCACAGCGGTTTCTCTGTTAAGTAAAGCTTTAAATCGTATTCCAGTAGGATCTATCGTAAACAGAGCAATAGACGCTTTACCATACGAATTTCACATACCGGGAGGTTATCAGTATTGCGGACCAGGAACTAAATTAAAAAAACGACTGGAAAGAGGTGATCCAGGCATAAATAAGTTAGATCAGGCTTGTAAAGAACACGATATCGCATATTCCACGTTTACCGATTCAAAAAATAGGTCAATCGCTGATAAAAAGCTAGCGAATATAGCTTGGCAACGAGTAAAGTCTAGTGACGCTAGTATTGCGGAAAAAGCAGCAGCTTTAGCGGTAACAGCAGGTATGAAGGCTAAAACAGCGGTAGGAGGTGGAAAAAGGAGGGGTAAGAATAAAAAAGGATCAACCAAGAGAAAACATGGTGGTAATATTAGACTAAAAAGACGTTCTCCGAGGAAAAATAATAAAAAACCGACAATATGGTCAATGGTAAAAAACGGGGCTGGTCTATACCTAAGACCGTATCGTGCATATTAAATAAAAGAAATCAATTGGTTATACCACATAAAGCGTTGACTAATGTTGAATTATTTAAATATATTTCCTGTTTAAAAATAACATTTTTCCGCGGAGTATTTATGAAAGACAGTTTACCAAAGAAAATATGGAAAAATGAGACTGGAATCGTAAATTTGGATAATACTGAAGGGTCCGGCACCCATTGGGTGTGTTATAAGAAACTAAATAGTAATGTATATTATTTTGATAGTTTTGGAAATTTGCCACCACCTAAAGAACTTGAACATTACTTTAAATCTGCTAAAAACATATATTACAACTATAAAAGAGAACAACCTGATAATACTTCAATATGCGGCCATTTATGTTTGGAATTCCTAGCTAAAAGTATCAGTCACTATTGAGATGTCTTCCTATACGGTATCATTAACAGGAAAATCGTCCACTTTACGAAGTATCCTTTTTCCAGCGTTACGATTGCAAAAAGGAAGATTTTGGGAGGCAGCACTGTTGGATTTTACAACTTACAACTCTATTCCCAATGTTACGGAAGGTAAAAATAACTTATTGCATTATTATAAAGGAAAAGATGCCAGTGGTAAGTTAACAGACTTAGAAGAGTGCAGTTTACCCACAGGTTCTTATGAAATTGATCATATTAATGAATTTTTGCAAAATAAAATGGGAAAAGACAATATATCGCTAAAAGGTAATAATAATACAATGAAAGCTGAGCTTACTTCAAAATATTATATAGATTTCACTAAGCCAAACTCAATTGGTGATTTATTAGGATTTCCCAAAGATGGAGCAATTTTAGAACCAAATAAAACACATTCCGGTAAACAAACTGTAACAATATTAAAAGTCAATAGTATAGACATAACTTGTAACATTATACAAGGAGCTTACAGAGATGGAGCAAATACTCATATAATACATACTTTTTACCCCAGTGTACCACCTGGATTTAAAATTGTTGAAAAGCCGCAAAACCTGGTATATCTACCTTTGAACACCACTTTCATTTCAGACATCGTGTTGAACGTATTGGATCAAGACGGTAACTTGATAGATTTCCGAGAAGAGCCTATTACGGTTAGATTACATTTAAAATCAACACTTTAATACAAAATCATGGGTTTAACATTTAAAAGCGAACAACCTACGGGAATCCGCATTAGTAGCTCTTCAGCTGTGGAGGAGTTAACACGCGAGAACATTCGTTTCTTAGAGAGAATTGGATTAAAAGTAACCGATAATGGATATACTGGATATAGCTCAGGGTCCAACATTCGACGAAACCCTATGGGAAAAAGAATATCACACCCACAACCCTTACACTTCATCAAAATTAAACAATAACGATGAAATTCGTATTCCCATACAAAATCAAGACATTTACACACTACCATGTGAAAGTTACTTGTATATTGAAGGAAAAGTTACTAAAAAGGACGGTACTACTACTGGTACAACAGTTCCATTTATAAATAATCCCATGGCTTTCCTGTTTGATGAAATTAGATATGAAATATCAGGTGTAACAGTTGATTCTACTAAAAAAGTAGGTATTGCAACAACTTTAAAGGGATTAACATCTATATCACCCAATTTAATACAACCTGCAGGATGGGTTTTACCTGCAAAAGACACAATCACTCCAGATACAAATGGAAATTTTGATTTTCATATTCCGTTACGTTTGTTGCTTGGTTTTGCTGAAGATTATAGGAAAATAATATTAAACGTTAAACAAGAATTAGTTTTGTTGAGATCTTCAAACGATAAAGATATTATTAAAGCTCCAGACGGTACAACAGATGCAACTTTAGAATGGAAATTAACATTAGACAAAATTGTATGGAGAGTTCCACATGTAAAATTAGCTGACGAGCATAGAATGCTACTATTAAGAAAGTTAAAGGCTGATCGTGATATTGTAATTCCTTTTAGAAGTTGGGAATTTCATGAACATCCCAGCTTGCCAACTACGGATCGACACACTTGGACAGTTAAAACATCTAATTATGTGGAACGAGCCAGGTATATTATATTTGGTTTACAAACAGGCAGAAGAGACACCATCACCAAACATGCAGGCCAATTTGATCATTGCAACTTGAAAAATATTAAAGTTTATTTAAATTCACAATTTTTTCCATACGATAATTTAAATGTGTCATTCGCTAATAAAAAGTACAGCATATTGTACGATATGTATGCAAGATTCCAAAGTTCATATTATGGTAAAACGAATGCACCTTTACTATCACCAGAAAAATACTTAGATGGTTACCCTATAGTTGTAATCGATTGTTCTAAACAAAATGAATCGGTAAAATCATCAAGTGTAGATATAAAAATAGAAATGGAATTCAACGCGCCTATATCGGCTAATACAACTGCATACTGTTTAATTCTACATGATAAAATCGTAACATACACACCTTTAACTGGAATTGTTAAAAATGTATTGTAAAAGACCGGTTTTCCTACATTCCAATGCATTCCGCGAGTATAAAAGCAGAGCGTTCAGCTCGCTCCTTATCAGTTTGTTGCCTGTTGTTGTATGGGTAGCATCTTATTCAATATGGCTTCTCCTAGTGGTACACAAGAAAATGTAGTAGATATTGAGAAGGAGATATCCGACTTTTTAGATCTTCAAGGTCAACCGGAGGGAGATGAACACAACGCTTGCGGACAACTCCACGCCAGTAATAATGTTGAGGAAAAAGGTAAAAGAAGAAAGAATGCACACAAGAGGAAAAGGGATATTGAAGATAATATTTCTCCTAACATATTAAGTGAGGTATTCTTGCGAATATTTTACCCAATCTCTTCCAGTTTGGACAAAAGTGTTTTAATCGGTGTTATGAAATCTACAGATTATTCCCCTACTGTAATTTTAACTCATGGACCCAAAATGATTTTGTTTACGGACACTGCTTGGGAATCGTTTATGAAACACTTGCATCTGCTAGAATGCTATTTAAGTAGTAACATGTTTGGAAGAAAGACAAGAGTAGGCCTTTTGGATTCAAATGTGGAAATCGATATTGTTAAACATCGTGGTGATCATCAGTTGCGGTTTAGAGACACAACAAGACATGATAACAAGATTCAACTTAATCGAGAAGAGTTTTTTATTCTAACTTGTGCAACTGAACCAATAACGAGATACTTGAGACAACTGGTGTTTTCAAGTTCAATTATTAAAGATTATCTGGAAGACACTTTGGACAAACAACCGGACGCACCTATATTGTACGGACCTGTAGATACTTCTATATTCAATAGGGTTCCTCATGAAGTACAAATGTGGAGACAATTGGAAAAGTACGCTCAACTACATAAGAAATCAGTAAAACATGAAAAAGAGGAAGAAGAAGGAGGAGAAGAATCAAGTGTTAGTGATGAAAATGAAAACAAGGAAAATGTAAAGATGGAAACCTAAATGACAATTAACTACACAGCAATGGTTAATTTTTAAAACAATATCAAACACTTTGTGGGGTTAGGCCTACCGGGGACGGTGCCCACGTTAAATATACACCAACGCGCCAACAACTGTACGGCCGGGTATAAAAGTCGTACCTACCGTGGTGTGGAAATCAGTTGACCTTTGGACTTCGTCATGAGCAGACGAGTGATCTTCGCAATGGACAAGGAAGAAGAACAAGTAAAGTCCAAACCTGGTATAATTGAGTTCCAAGCGTTTCGGGGTAATGATGATAGATTTATCATAAAAGAACTTGTGTTTTTCGACATCAATACAAGTGTTCCTTATTCGTTTTTATTTAAACCACCATGTTCTTATTCATCTTTAACCAGTAAAGCCGCTACTACCAACAGATGGATTTCAAAACACTTCCATCATATCGATTGGTATGATGGTTTTACAAGTTACACGGACTTGTATCACATTATGCATCACTTTTCAGACAAGTTTACCAATATTTACACAAAGGGGCTGGAAAAGAAAAGATGGATCGAAGGATTTACTCATGTTCCGGTTAATGATGTGGATTTGGATAAAAACTACAAGTATACGATGGAAAATGTTTGTATTTGTACTAAAAGTCCAGAACATGAAAAAGATAGACATTGCGCTTTAAAAAACGCCTATAAACTCGCATCTTACCTTCAAAGTGGGGAAATGGGGAGTGGTGGGGGTAACGGGGGTTATATAAGTGAGGAGCAGACCGGGACCTGGCATGAGTATTACTCGAGATTCCGAGACGACAACATCTCCCAGCAAGAAGACGAAGAAGACGATCTATAACTTGACCATGGCATCTCACCAGTTCCTGCAAACTTTGGTTGAGCAGTTCAATGCTCACTCCAAATCTACCATACTACCCGTCAAGAAGTGTTCCGAACTTAAAGACGAGAAGCACTACATTATCCACGCCATGAAGAAGATGGAGACTACAGTTGGAGAGGCCATCTGCTGCAGTCTTAGCGAGGCACCATTCACTCCGGGGGATGAGCCCAAGTTCCAAGTCTACCTGCCGAAACGGTTCGTCCATCTCCTCCAGAACGAGGATCTGCGCTCCATCCAACCCGGCTGTCTCTACCTGGTTTCCCACGGTTGCACGGGTAGCAATTCCACCGAGTTGACCATCCACATCGCCGACAAGCAGCAGTGTTAGATTTAAGTTTTACTGTTGTACATATGTTATTGTAATGTTTTATAAATAAATAAACCATAAAAGACAAAAAAGAATACAAAAAGACGAAAAATGCAACATATCAATATGTGAAGTTTGTCACATATTGATATGTTGCATTTTTTTTTAAACTTCGCGGGTGACCTTGACCTTTGATCTTTGCATTTCACAGTTACCCCCACCACCACGCTACAAGTCAAACCTGCTTGAATGCAAAACACCCCCACCACTTTTTCATATACCTCCAAGTGCTGTGCCTCGTCTTCATTTCAACTCCAGCAGCCAACCGAACAACATCAGTATGTCTCTGAACGTAAGCTGTGCCAGCTATGAGGAGGTGACGATCAAAACGCAACAGGAGCTGAACGACTTGTACAAGGAGTTGCAGCTGATGGTGGCAAGAGGCTACCGTATAAACGTGCAAGTCTACGCTTGCAATATACGGAATCTTCGGCAGCCGAAGGAAGAGCCTGGACATTCCTCTTCAACGACAGCTTCCTCACCGGCGTCGATGAAGACCGAACCAGACAACTTGGATTACTTCAGCTGACTAGCGGTTGTCTTCCTTGTCCTTACAATTGTAGAATATGTTTATTTCTTTATTATATTAAAGAAGTAAAAAGAGCAAAGCCACCTATCTTGTTACTGACATATATGCTCAGTAACAAGATAGGGTTTTTTTTAAAACACAATTTGAATGACCTTGAAACTTCCCCCTCCACTGATTTGCTACCCCCACCACTTCACTGTTGATATACATGAGACAACATAATTAGATACCTCATTCCTTCTTCAACGGCCAAACCTACAACATCAACAATGGCTAACCTACCAACAGATGAAAGATGTCCTCACGCATGCTGTGACTTCGTACACGAGTTAGAGAAGAGGATGCAAGAGAGGGCGATAAGAAGAAAGCAGATCCACTCAGAAAATATCATGATAGTAAACGGCTATCTTTTGTTGTTCGGCCTTATCATGGTTGTACTGTTCATACTGTACGGCATAGTTACATGCGTCGGCAAGGTTGCAGAAGAAAACGCTCGCCACCATCAGTTGGAAGATTTCAATGTTACTTTCTAGGTTTTCCTTTTTTAAAACTCCATTTGGATGACCTTGAACTTTCCCCCTCCACTCCTTCCTTTTTTAAAACCCAATTTAAATGACCTTGAAATTTCCCCCTCTACTTTTCAATAATGTTACAACTGACTGCAGCTCACCTCATTCCTTGCTTGGCTGCCATGGCGGAAGGAACTCTTTCTCAAGTTGACTCCACTACGGACGAAGCATTTCCCTTGCGGTGGACTGTTCATTTACAGGATGCGACAGAAGTGGAAGTCTTGTATCAAAAATTACTCAATGTATTCAACGGGAACCCTGGACCTCTTGAATGTAGAATGGATTTGAATTTTGATGCAACCAGGGTCGGCACAGAACCTTCAACTTCAAGCCAGCCTCAGCAACGAGATTTTACACATTTATACACTCCAATATCACCGGAAGGTGTAACTGTCTGCGAGGCTGACTCAACTACACGTTATGTTCAGCCGAAGCCTTGGGTGTTGATTATTAACAATGTGTACAAAGTGGAATTGGTATGTAATAGATTAAAGGAGTTGATGGTACAAGATCCAGGCCTGCGCTTTCAAATAGATATACATTTCATCTGGAGAGCACCTGCGCGGGGCTCTTCGTCTGACAGCTCTCCAAGTACGACGGACGAGGAGGACGACTAGTCATCTTTTTTAAAACTCCGTTTGAATGACCTTGACCTTTCCCCCTCCACTGAGTTTATTTAAGGTGCACTCTCACTGACTACAGCATCATTTCATCGCGCACCTTCACCGCAGCAACATGGAGAGTCAACTCAACTACTGTTGCGAACAGAAATGTTTTTCATGGCCGAATGGCATTGATGTGGTGGATGGCCTGGCTTGTAGAACATGTGAAGCTTTTGGTCAGTGCATGTGTAAGTGCAAGTCTTGGAAGAAGCCGAAGCCGAAGTTGAAGACATTCCATGTGTACCAAATGAGAGGGCATAAGTACACTTGTTGCCCTGAACGTTGCATTGAATTCAAACTAAAACAGCTAACTGGCTGCAAATTGTGCAACAATCATTTTGCAGGTTTTTGCAAACATTATTTAGGAGCGTGTCAATACAGATCAACTTGGCATACAGAAGCACTCACTATCAATGAAATCGCTATAGACTCACAAGAGTAGTCTTTCTACTCTTTGACTTTTTTAAAACTCCGTTTGAATGACCTTGAAATTTCCCCCACCACTTCCCCATATATCTAGAGTACGCAGGGCCCGGAGGTCAGTCGCTCGGCGGCTGTCGTAGTGTGCACATCCGTGTTGTGCAGTCTGCTGTGCAGTTTTGATTTTAACCAGTTCAAGGTCACCACACTTAAACTCTGGCAAAAACGTCAAGCTGTTAAAGACAATCCTAAGTCCCAGGTTCACAGTCAACCTCAAGGTCATCACACTTTAACATGTAAATTTAAGGTAGCACCAAAACGGTGCTACCTAGCTTGACATTTTCAAGTTTCCCGAGGTCATCACAGTTCCCCCACCACTTCCCATATACCTAGAGTGCGCGGGGCTGGACAGTCAGTCGCTCGGTGGCTGTCGTGGGGTGCGCATCGCGGTTGCAGTAATGGTGAAACGCGGGAGTTGTATCGGTTCAAGGTCACTCGAGCGGTGTCACATGACGGTTTAGGCAGAGTCACGTTGCAAACTTTGAGTTCCCTCGGCACTTTTGCTGTTTCTCGTCTAATTTCGCTCCAAGTTGTCAAGGTCATTGAAACCTGACTGAAACTCGGAGCGTAGTGCGAGAAACAGCAAAAGTGCCTAAAAATTTTAGGTTTCAGCGTGACCTTGACCTTTGTGACATCGATGACGTCATAATGGTGACGTAAGGGGTGATGACGTCATCGCCACGTCATTTCTGCAACGTCATGGGTGTGACGTCACAGAATGACGTAATTGGTGATGACGTCATCGATTGCGTCATCGATGACGTCATCGGTGGGGTCATTGACCTCGATGACGTCATCGCTCAGGTGACCTTGAAGTGAGCCAGCAGCCCCCTTTTTCCACTACTAACAATTCTTTAGAATCATTTAAGTTAAGATGCGACACTTTAACTAAATATTAAACATATTAATCGAATGTGCTGTGTAATATATTTTTATGCATCAAGAATTATTTCATCGAAACCTGAGAGACGGGAAAGTAGGAGAATTATAATACCACCACAGGGCTTTTTTGATCGCTTAGGAAACGATATTTTGCTTCACACAGGTATTTTCAGTTCACTCCCAACTCTACTATTGGGACTGGCTTTATCAGCTGAAAATAAAATGAGTTAAAACAGGCGTAAGAAAACGAAAAGTTAACCAGGCCTACAGATTAAAACTTCAAAATAATTATGTAATTTTAAGCAACAGCAACTAATTATTTTCTAGATAATGGTCAGTGAGGACCATGAAAAGTTTCACCGTATTATTTTTATTGATTGGTTTTTGTATTATTGATAAAATTCGATCGAATCAGTGGGGATTTGAGCCACTGTTTGGTCCTTTAATCTAAATTTATTTACTTTGTAACAGAACAGCTGTGGCTAATTCGTTTGCGTGTTGCACGTTTGACCTTTATCGATCCAGGGTTAATAGAGTTTAATACGAATATATACATGAAATGTGATTTTAGATGTCAATCAAAGCCTAAAAGCTTAATGCGTTTAAAATGTTATAAGAATTGCATATTCAAGGGAAATAAAGACACTGAAGAGTGTCATTTTAATAGATAAAAAATTTTTGTCAAATATGAAATTTTCCTTGAGTCCAGACAAATCTGAAGAGGGAAAGAAATTGACTTTGAATTATAATCTGTAAAGCAAAATTGTTTTACGAAGTCTCAATGTTTGTGAAACATGTATGTAGAAACATGTAAAATAACTAATAAGAGTAATTAATTTTAGGAAGGCCTAATATTTAATAGATAAGGTGGAATGACTAACCTAGCGCGACGGTTTGCGACATTTAACTTCAATTAATAATATTTTTAACTAGAAGATGGTCACTCTAAATCAAATGGGAGGGATTAAAACACTTCAGATCATAAAGAGGATCCGCTAATCGCCCATATGAGTACTATTAATAAACAACAATTAAATTATATTTATCGATAACTATGATAAGCTTAATCCCTTATTGAGTGAGTCAGACAGGTAAATCTGAAGACCACGAGTATACAGTCGAATGTCTCATCCTAGTCACTGAGACGATTCGTCGTTTGTTAAGAATGGCAAAACCCACTAACTCTCTGTTTGTGATTTGCTAAGGGAAATCACATTAATTATTGTATTTCTAGAGTTTCTCATAAGTATCAATAGCTAATTTACCCATTAAACAATATTTAAGCTCATTTACTAAATTTATTTTTTAATAATAACAAATAAAATTTATGTTCATTATTAAATGAAATTTGAAGTGTTCTCAAAAAACTCTATTGTTGATTATCCAGTTAAAAAACCTTAAAGTGATTTGATCAGATAAAAAATATATATTTCTTTTATGGTCTTCCCAAAGACAAAACTACTCTAATTTGATATTGTGTTGGTTTTACACTCAAAATGTTATTGCAGATATTTTCATCACGATGACTAAAATGTTTATAAACTTTTTGGTAAATCATCTACAACCCATTATTTAGTAAATAAAAAACGAATGTTGGTTTCACAAATTTTATTAAATCTATTATAACACACGAAAGTGCTTGTCTAAGTGACAAAGAAATAGTTATTTATTTTTCATCATAAGAAATTTCTTTACAGTCATGTATGCCAGTACCGTCCTTATGAATTTCTTATCACTATAAATCATTTGCACAGTATACAAATTTTAAACAATATCATTATATTTTTAGTCACAACAAAGGTACCTTATAGTGGTTATAAAATATAGTTGATATTCTATACATTATTATTGCTACTTGTATATTAGACACAAATATTGAAAAAAAGACTGCCATGAGACAACTTGTGTTTAAATGCTTAATGCTAACCTTTTTTAACAAAGTTCATGTTTTTTTTACAAACAGTTGCTTTTCTCTCGGACTAGATCAGAACGTTGATTTTTTTTGTTTCTGGTGTAGACTAAGGGGTTGAAAATTACATTAAAATATTACACCCAAATCAATAAAATATAATAACAGTTTTTCACTAAGTAAATATTTATAAGAATGTGATGAAACTGAAAAATGTGTTACACATTGTTGAACTATTTGTTACAGAATAGACATTTAAAATCAAACCAACACGAGAGCGCTGCGCCGCCGGCATCGTCTCCGCATGAACATGTATGAGACAACACAGCCGCGTCTCGGGCACCAGATGGCGCGTCATCGGTGTTGAGGGAAACCAGCAACCAGAGAATCTTCTTCTTATACGTCCCTTGTTGCAAGAACACTTTTATAAAAAAATCAAGTTTATATTTTAAATATCTCAAAACGATGTCATAATTTCGTAATTTTCATATATGGACCTATAATTTTTATAATACCGTACTTATTGCTAATTGAACACTATTTTTTCGGACATTAGCAAGATCTGCTTTCTCTTAGGTAAAGACGACCACAAGTTCAAGGACTGACCTGAACACTGCGTCCTCTGTGAAGCGAAAGGCTTGACCGGAGTCAAGCTTGAGCAACTGCCTGGGCCGATTTTCGTGAGGCACTAGACTCCGCCAAGAAGCTCATGTCATAGTGAGGATCCTTCAGGTAAACCTTACAGAATCCTTATAGTGCGGATGAAAGCTTACTTGATCAGCTCACCCCAGAACACGGTGTCGACGCTCTTCTGATAAGCGAACAGTATCGAGACCGGAACTAGTCCACTTGGTTTCCGTGTATCCTGGTAATTGCCAGTTTCTGGTTTCGGAACAAGTCAGAAGTGCGTGTTTGGAGTTATGGACATGGCCGAGGTTTTGTCTGGGTTTAGTGTAGATAAGTAACATTTTTAGTTGCTATCTCATCCAAGACGTCTGTGATAAGATTGACTGATTGGTGGAGACTGTGCATTCTTCGAAGGGTTGATGGGTCTCCATAGTACTAGTGAAGCTCGGCTGCAATGGCTTTACGCCCTGTACTTAGCTTTAAAAAGAGAGCTCATAGCTTTTATTTGAATGTTTAGTTTTACTTGCATATCATATACTTTAAAACTTGGTGTCTGGCTTTGAAAGGCAAACTATATACATAGCACGAATATATAGTATAATAATTTAAAGATACATTGAGTTTTAAATATTTTATACGATTAAATTATATTTAATGAAAAACTAAATTTGCCTGTTACGCAAGTAAAAATTTCTGTTTGAAAGTGATGTTCCATTAAACCATCAAGGCGATAAATGGATTGATTAAAACCAAATGAAACTAACTTTTCCTAAATTGGGTTTTCTTTCAGTAACTTAGCCGCAATCAATCACGCGGTTTCTTCCAAAACTTTCAAAACGAGAAGTGAGTTAGAATAACCACTTTGATTGGCTAATGACGGTTTCTCTTAATTTACCCAACTTATTTTGTGCTCAGTACATCATGTACTGAACAAAAATTAGCTGATTGAGCTATGATTATTTATTACTGTATTTGATAGTTTACATTCAAGTCGATGATGTAAACTGAAGTTCAACACTTCAGTAATGGAACATCACTTTCAAACAGAAATTTTACTTCCGGAACAGGCAAATTGAGTATTTTAGTTTTTTATTAAATTTAAAGTGATCTTTTTTATTTTTCTAAATGTTGTATTTGTTATTATAAATATTACATCACATTATAAAACCTAATCCAAATCGAGCCAAGATCAACTGCCTATTAGATTACACTAAATATTTTAGTAAACTAAAATAAAAATAAAACTAATTTGTTTATTTAGAATTCTAGGCTATTGCTACCACATTCTCCAAAGTTGCTACAATAGACCTTTTTCATGATTGATTTTATTTAATGAATAGTTGATTTTAATTCAAGAAAGCATTAGGTTTTTAGCGAACTTCCCTAGAGGGGATTCGCATTACTACAATAGTCATGGTAAGACCTAGGCCAGGGGCCATTTTACTCGTACTTCTTAGTTTTAAGGTCCCCAGACGCCACAAAAACATTTACGTCCGTTAAGTCATAAGCCACTAAATCCACTAAACTGGCTGGGTAGCTGAATGGTTATAGTGCTCGCCTCTGAATCCAAAGGTTGCCGGTTCGATCCTGAGAAAAGTCAGTAGCTTTTTAAAGGTTAAAATCCGGACCCAGTTGCCATTTGTCATTGGGCTATTAATTAATGATGCTTTCTAACAACTGGTAAATGTTAGATAGTAACAAGACTGGGGTTTGGACCGTTCCCCGTCAAAATGTTAAAAAATGCCACTGGCGTAGACAAACACAAAAAAGCCATATGTTCATTTTTACAAAATTAAACTACTTATTACTTCCACTCCATAACATGTAAATACATGTCGTGTCATTTACGATTGATGTCCACACAAAACGTCCGCATAAAACTTAGGCCATATGTGTGTGCGAGAGTGCATGCGTGTGTCCGTTAATGCGATAGGTTCTGAAGGGATCCTCTGAATTTTACAAAATTTGGTACAGAAATGTAGGGCAGCATTCATCAGGTTCATTGCGAAAACCAGCATGATCAGGTGATCGGAACGGAGTCTTATGGGCTGAAAAATAGTAAAAAATGCGGTTTTGACTTTTTTATCCTCAATATTTAAAGTTGACAATTTTAACTTAAACCATTTAAAATGACTTTAATTAACAAACAATTCAGTTTTTTTTGAATAATTAATTTTGGTTAACTGGTTATGGAGAAAACTCAAATAAAGTTTCCTACGTTATTCTTATAGAAAAATCCTTAAAAAGTTATAAATAACTTATCTGGCAGTATAGCTTGATAAAAGTTTTGAATGAAATTTCACCAGGCGAGGAGTAACTAATATTTGAAATTAAAATCCAATGACAATAACCCTACATACTAAACCCCAAGTATGGTAGTAAAAAATAAGTATTGACTAAACTGTAATGGGTGGAGAGAGGAATGTAGATCTGCATTTAATGAACTGATCAACTAGCTGCCATATACATTTTTTTTTTTTTTCAAATTGGTAATGTTAATATTTTTTTTATTTGTAAAAAATTCGTCCACTTTGCATGGTAGGTTTGTCTATGTACCTTTATCATTGTTTCTTTAATATTAGTCTACAATTTTATTTAAAAACAATATAAATAATCAATATGAAAATGTATATAATTAATTTCTTATTAATTTTAGTAATTAGGCCTTTATCAAAAAATGTTTGTCGATAAAACTAAAAGATATATTCGAAATTCCCTAGGTACGCAGGTCTGCTACTACGGGAAATTTTATGAAGCAGTAGTATATTATTCTATGAAAAGTTTAATTGTTTTTCTTGGCAATTTTTATAAATCTTCAAAAACAAGTGGTTTTTAACACTGTTCATATTGAAACTTGACTCTTTAAATAATTAAAAATTAGTTACAACTTCTCTTTAAGAAGTTGAATCTTCTTAGAAAAATAAGTACTTTGCGTTCTGTAAAGTAAATTGAGTTTAGATTAAGTCATTGAGTCTACTGACGCTACACAATTTTAAGTAAGATTTTCCAAACAAGATCAAGATTATGAATCCTTTACTCAATGCCAAGGCGAAGTATTTTGTGACAGAATTAGAAAGTTATAGATTTTAGCGAATTTCCCCATAGGGAATACGCTATTACGGTAGTAGCCATGGTAAGACCTAAGCCCGGGACCATGTTACTTTTTCATTTTGAGGTCCCCAGAAGCCAAAAACACCGTTCGTTCATTTTCATATATATATGTATATATATATATATATATATATATGTATATATATATATATATATATATATATTATATATATGTATATCTATATATCTATGTGTCCGTGGTACTGATAACTTTTGAAGGGGACCTCCGATTTTGATGAAATTTTGTATGAAGGTGTAAGACTAGATATATTTTCATGAGTTCGCAAACCAACATGATCGGGTTATGAGAACGGGGTTTTATGGGGTTTTAAAGGAGTCAAAAATGGGTTTTTAGCATTTTTGGAGCATAATTTTCAAAATTGAACAGTTTTAACTGAAACCATTTGAAAGAGCTTAAAAAAACAAACAATTTAGTGCTTGGAATTTTTAACTTAGCTTAACAGGTTACGGAGAAAAGCCAAAAATAAGTTTTCCATGTTAATCTTATGGGAAATCAACGAAACCCTGTATCTCGCTGTTTATTGGAATAACGTGATAAAATTTGGTACGTACATTCACTTGGTAGGGTTCAACTAATATTTGCTTACAACACCCACATGGCGGCAAACCTACATACTCACCCCCATGGGGTTTATGGGGAAAATTAAAAAGTGCCGAATATTGATACAGTTTGACATTTACCTAACGCAACTATTACATTTCCTGACAAAACTAACATTTTCTAACAACATCCCAAGGCAGCAAACCTACATACCCATTCCTTTGGTGTTTATGGGGAAAATACAATATCTCAAGATCGTTTGGAAATTCGCTGAGTACGCAGGTCTGCTGCGACGGGGGTATTAAACTATTTGACGAGATTGCAAGTGAGCAAAAGCTTAGTAAAAAAGTTGATTCAATGTATTTTCATATCTAATCTACTCATACTTATAAGAAATGTTTGACACTTGAAAGCAATCGGATTCTAATATTTACTCTTTTTGGCTCCTCATCACAGTTTACATTGCTAAATTTAGAACCAATATCTTAGTTCATCTTCAGGCAAAAACCATCACGTCAAATAGTTCATACCTCCACAATTCAATTAATTTTATCTCATCAAACAGGGAAAGCTCAAGTTCGACTACCAAAAATAGAGTCACCAATTTATAATGGAAATTTTAAGGAATTGCCTCATCTTAGAGGTGAGTTTCAATCTTTGATTCTTGATAACGAATCACTCACAGAGATTGAAAGTTTAGTTACCAAATGTATTGTGTAAAATCATTGGCTAACTCGTAAAACCTCTTACTGGCCAACATTATCAAATAATTTTGAATCAATTAAGAGATTGTTGTGACAAAAAACGCCTTCTTATCACTTACTACCTCGAAGAAATCCTAAACGCATGAAATCCAACCAGTGAATTTATTAAGAAATTGAGGCAATTAATACTTATGGCATATGAAAAAGTTCTACTGTTCTTAAATCTATGAATATTCTTGTTGATTGTGGTGACTTATCTTGTGTCATGTTACCATACACAAATTGGACAAGCAAACTAGCCAACCTTTTGAAAGAAAAACAGGGCTATGAGAGCCATTAGTGGTACACTCATGGCAACCCTTGTACCCTGGCTCCCGGTGCTGTGTAATATCGCTCCACCTGAAACCAGACGAAGGGATGCACTCATTAGGGAATATACTAACATCTTATCTGCTCCACACCTACCCATCCATGATTACCTACCCCAGGACACGGGCAGATTGAGGTCCCGAAGACCACTAATGCGGACAGCATCCCAGTTGACGGACACAAACTTTTCAATCCATACCGACTGGACTTCCTCCTGGGACTGTTTCCAAGGTCGGAATCACTTTTTGATTGCCGACCCAACCTTAGCAGTAAGTGGTATCGATCTTCCGCGGAAGCAGTGGACTGTTCTCAATCGATTCCGCACTGGAGTGGGAAGTTGCAATTATTGGAAATACAAATGGGGAATGACAGAAGACCAGTCATGCGGCTGTGGAGCGGAGTTCCAGACTATGACTCACATAGTCAATGAGTACCCTTTGAGTGCTTTCCCGGAAGGGCTGATGGGCCTTCATTGTGCGAGTGAAGCTGGGCTGCAATGGCTTAGCGCCCTGGATTTAGCTTTATAGAGAGATCATTAATGTTTATTTTAGTTTTATATGAAATGTATTGACGCAGGTTATTTGCACTGAACATCTTTTATTTATTTTTATTGTTATTATTTTTAAGATGGTAGCTGGTTATAACAGCCATACGATGTATATATAGTAACAGCTCAAGAACTGTACCTCGGAATTCTAAGCATGGTTTACTTTAATGTGGACTAAGTCGGATTTGTAGTTTTTTAAATTGCACTTTTATATTATCTAAAAATCTAAAAGTGATATTTACTCCTGCAATTGTATTTAAAATATTTCACGTGCCGTATCGCACTTTCTATAAAAAAGGTAAGTAAATAAATAAATAATTTTAAAGACATATTTAGTACCGTTTTAAAATAGAACAATACTAAAATATTTTTGAACGTGTAAAGCAGAATGAGCATCCGATAATGCAGGGACAAACAGAAACTGTTGCTTTGCATTGTATCCATAATTTATGGCCAGACACTCACAGTGGACGCACGTATCTTATGCCATTGAATTTATCTAAGCAGTTTTGTTTAAAACTGGAAATATCAAAGTGTTAGCATGAACTTAATACGATCCTTCTTTTTAACAAAGATAATTTCAAGTTTGTTTCATTAATTTTTTTCTTTATAAAATAAGTTATAAGATCAAATATTTTCATTCAACAAAAAATTGTTTGCATGAAATGAACATTTTGTTTTACAGAAATGTTTGTCATGTGTTGTTTCAGAAATGAAACCGAATCTTTGATAGACTCATTGAAATACATATACATTGAATAAATATTACTCTTTGTTTTAAGAAAATAAATAATATCTAAATTATGACTTTTTGTACATTCACCAAAATAAACCCACCAAATATTTTTAAAATTATTTTTTATGGATTATTAATTAGGATTGGTATAAAATACTATAAAATATGAAGCGAATGAAATCATCTCGATCAACTCTATTATAAATTGATGAAAGCAATGTAGCAAAGCAAAATGGTCATCAACTTAACAGAGTTAATTTTAAGTTTGTTTCGTTAATTTTTTTCTTTATAAAGTCAATAATGAGATGAAATATTTTCATTCAACATAAAAAAAACATTTTTGCATCAAATGAATACTTTGCTTTACAGAAATGTTTGTCATATGTTATTCAGAAATGAAACCGAATCTGTGATAGACTCATTTAAATACTTATATGTTGAATAGATATTATTCTTTGTTTTAAGAAAATATACATATCTAAATGTACGACTTTTTTTGACATTCCCCAAAATAATCCCACCAAATATTTTTTAAATAATGTTTTTATGGATTACTAACCAGGATTGGTATAAAATATTAGAAAATATGTAGGAAATGAAATCATCTCGAACAACTCTATTGTAAATTAATGAAATTAAAAGATCACCAACTCACGTAGCAATTACCTCACTTAGCAAAGCAAAATGATCAGCAACTCCTACTTCCTTAAGGTACTTCTTTATGTACTTCTTTAAAGTAAAATTTTGATTCCTTTTTACAAGGAGTAAAGTTTTAATTTACACAACATGTGCGGGACAACAACCAGTACTGCATTCATGTATCGATTAGAAAAAATATCGGAACTGCCGATACCGGTAACGATACAATCATTCTCGGAATAAAAAATTAGTAGCTTTGAAGATAATTTATAAAATATTAACTTTTTACTGACAACTAATCATTAAATGGCAGTAAAAATGTATATTGAATAATAAAGTGACTGTAGCGAATGTACATGTTGTTAGTAACAGCTCCGGGCGGCCACCACAGTTCCACAGTCATGTGTGGTGTGATTGCTTTTTGAAGCGTAACATATGGCCCCGAACAGCACATCAACCTTTCCACGATTTACAAACAAAATAAGATATTGTGTACATAATTTAATATGCATTATGAATGCATAAGCATATAGTCAAATATATAAACATTATTCCACATTTACGATATGATTTTCAACTGCTATGTATATCTTAGATAAAATAACTTAAAAATGAAAATATAAATTTCTATGGAATGTTGTTCCGATTGTAAAATTTAAATGTAATGCACAACTTGCAAGGTATTTTGAAGCTTGGTATATATTTACAGTGTTGTCGCACTTTAGAATCTGTTTTGATTCAAACATTTTATACGTTTCATCGAATACCATATTCGAAACAAATTCAGCCTGGCATCAGAGTAAATTGTTTGAATTATTTAGTAAAATAAACACAT
Organism: Neoaliturus tenellus; assembly: GCA_030545055.2. Lineage (NCBI taxonomy): Eukaryota > Metazoa > Arthropoda > Insecta > Hemiptera > Cicadellidae > Neoaliturus > Neoaliturus tenellus. The sequence continues at coordinate 170,709,245 of CM061531.1, read as the reverse complement.
AAAAAATTGTCCTAATGATGGTAAGCTTCAATGTTGGTTTTAGAGTGATAAGTACAAATAAAAAATAAAAAATGTCAAAAATTAAAATTGTATTAGTATTTTAAATTTTGAATTTAAAAGACATAAAAATATTGTTTGTATACTATGTGGACTCATATCACCTTTTCGACGAATTCACAAAGAAGAGCTAGGCAAAAATACACCAAAAAATTTTCAGTTTCATCAACTAGAGGATGTTACTTGTAAAATGGTCAAAATATGCCTGTGAAGCAAACTAATTTAATGTAATTGATCCAGTGAATAAGGCTTTACAGAATAATGGAATGAGATTAAACAAGAGATTTTAGTTTAATATTTGGGCATTTCGATTTTGGTTCAAATTTGTACACTAACAAAATGTATTCATGCAAATAAAGTGGGGCGTAAAAAATAAGAAAATAACTCTGAGATTGAAAAGAAAGTTAAATCTTTATAAAAACCCTAACTAATACCATTGTTAATGAAAGACGAAAATAAAATAGCTGGAGAGATAAAAAGCATACTCACTATGTTTGAAAAAAGAACAATTGAAACTGTCAGGACAAACAAAGCAGAAACGGCGTCGTCAATAATTTGAAGGGCCGTATTCATCGCAATATTCGTAGTGACGGGCATGCAGCTACACAAATGTGACAACTATAGCCATCTGTCAGATGCGCAGGTCACATTTGTCACTTTTATTGTTATCATGAAACAAAATACCATCATCATTCAATTGTTGCATCATGCATTCCTCCTGCTGGTGATTGGGAACAGTAAATAGAACTACTCATAAACACTGTACTTAAAGTGATTTAAATCACTTTAAATCACTATTACAAATCACTTATTAAGTGATTTAAATCACTTAATAAATCATTGTAGTCGTACAATATTAAGAAATTAATGATATATTAACATGAGCCGAAAGGAAAACAGTTATAAAGTTGTAAAGCGTACGTTAGACACATTATATAATGAAATATGACTGGAGTTCTAAAATTTGGCTCAACACTTGAATTTAGGGAAAGAGAAAAGAAAATTCATTCCTTACAATTGGACTGTGTAATAAACAAGATTGCATGGCTACTTTGCTGAAATTATTAATTTGACTAACTTTTTAAAACCAAATATAACTACAAATCCAAACAAAATATTTAGGGAGCGACAGAACACCTGAAGTGTTTGGTATGGCTACAATCTAGAAACAGTTTGGTAAAGGGTGGTGGTTAAGGGCTCCTTTTTTTAGGCCACTCGACCCCATTTTAGTTGCCTTGGAACTGGGGTCCAGTAACAATCCTGTTTTTTTTTTTTTTTTTTTTTTTTTTTTTTTTTTTTTTTTTTTTTTTAATAGGAGAATTTTAAAAGGGTGGATTCTGCTGTTTCCACCCAACGGTGTATTCACTGATATTTTAATGTGCACAGTGTAGGACTAATGTATTTCTGTAATACAATACTTGTATGTTGAACAACTTCAGAAGTACAGCGTCAACTCTGACAAAAAGTTCAAGGTCTGCCAGAACTCCAGACTAAGACAATTTCTACCATGAGAGGCAATCGCGAACTCCGTGCGACAAGTCCCTATCGTTCATTGCAAAGGCGAGCTGCTGCTTTGGGAATGTCCGATCAAAAAGTGAGGTTAATTTTGCACTAAGATTTGCACTTCCACTCTTACAGACTGGAAAAGATAAAAAACTAAAACCTTAAAACAATGCTTATCATCAAATATTATTGCAACGAATGATTTAATAGCCTTAATGGGTGACAACAACAAAATTTGACAGTGCAGGGTGGTAAGTATTGGGCCTTAGGGCAATTTTCTTGACTCATTTGACTTTGTCCAGAGTTATTTCCGAATCTGGACGTTCTTTGGGCTTTTATCAGGTTTTACACAGTTTTTCTTAAGTTTTTTTTATACATAAAAGTATTGTATTGCGAGAAGGAACTTTTCCTCCTTGGAGCACATTAAAATATCTGCGAAAACGGCATTGGCACAATTACCACGTTTAAAATTTTTCTCAAGGTCGAATACACGTTTCTCACTGGCCCACTGTTCCGTGATTCCACTGTTTCACTAAAATGGGGTCAAACTGCCCTACAAACGAGCCCCTAACCACCACCCTCCACCAAACGCTTCCCAGACTGTGGACATACGAAAACCGTCAGGTATTCATGCCGTTCCCTGTAGTTTACAATTGCATATCTAAAAAGAAACTGTCATCCCCTACATTTGTTATTTAAATTCATTATTATAGTATAATACGGAATTGGATTAACAGTAGTTTACAAATGGACAACAGGACATAATTATATATTACAAACAAGGTGGATATACAATATTCTGAAATACTTGATAAACATCTTACTTTGACGTGTAAAATTGATTTTCTATTGACTTTTAAACTATACCAATTCCAGAAGACTTCAATATAAATAGATTAATTTATCTCATTATCTTATAAGAAAAGGTTTTCAGAAGCTCTTTTTTCAATAAACGAATGTTGTGTAATATGGTCATGCATTTTTCGTTGAAATTCCTTTAAAGCAATAGACAAAATAGTGTATAAATCAGTATAATAGACTCATTAAGTCAAATTTTCATAATCAAATTAATGTTATTCTTAAGGATAAATTTTTTTATTGGGTAACCACACAATGTGAACACTTATCAATCTAATAAAATGTTAGTCTGTGTTAGCAATACAGGATATAAATTTATTGCTGTTTTTATGTAATATTGTGATTATTATAAAAAATTTTTGTGTATTAGCAATCTGGCCTTATCCAGACAAACTAGAATTAATAACGAATAGTCAGTTGTAATACCCTGCTGATTCTCTTTGTCTAATAACTCCTTAACATTCGGCTGATCTTATTTTGCCTTTTATAATATGTCTTTTACGACTGGACAATCATAATACAAGAGGAAAATAATAGAATTAACTGGAAGATTTGACCCTTTACTTGATTGATCAACATGACTGTACAAGAAACAGAACTTAAAATGACTTAGGTTTGTCCTCGTCATTGTTGGTTCACATGGAAGTACAAGAAATATTATTCCATGTAAAAGGATTGTGTTTCAACTCATGGTAAATGAACTTAGAAAACGATTGGACAAGTAAAATCAAAACTCAGTATTGGAATATTCTCGTTCGATGCGGCGGTATACGTACTCTCAAATACAAAGTCTTCAAAAATGATTTACCAAGAAAGTTGTGAAGACTACAATATTTTCCAAACGATAAACACGTTTCGCCTTCCTCACGTATAGGAGGACCCGAATTATCACTGTTGCATTTTCGAGAAATTCCATTTACTGACGTCAGGGATTGCACCGACCCTCGTCACTGCTCGGGCCTCATAACGATGACACACTAACTGGGGATATCACGTGATAATACATCTGATACTCACACATTACTGACGTCAGGGATTGCACCGACCCTCGTCACTGCTCGGGCCTCATAACGATGACACACTAACTGGGGATATCACGTGATAATACATCTGATACTCACACATTACTGACGTCAGGGATTGCACCGACCATCGTCACTGCTCGGGCCTCATAACGATGACACACTAACTGGGGATATCACGTGATAATACATCTGATACTCACACATTACTGACGTCAGGGATTGCACCGACCCTCGTCACTGCTCGGGCCTCATAACGATGACACACTAACTGGGGATATCACGGGATAATACATCTGATACTCACACATTACTGACGTCAGGGATTGCACCGACCCTCGTCACTGCTCGGGCCTCATAACGATGACACACTAACTTGGGATATCACGTGATAATACATCTGATACTCACACATTACTGACGTCAGGGATTGCACCGACCCTCGTCACTGCTCGGGCCTCATAATGATGACACACTAACTGGGGATATCACGGGATAATACATCTGATACTCACACATTACTGACGTCATGGATTGCGCCGACCCTCGTCACTGCTCGGGCCTCATAATGATGACACACTAACTGGGGATATCACGGGATAATACATCTGATACTCACACATTACTGACGTCAGGGATTGCACCGACCCTCGTCACTGCTCGGGCCTCATAACGATGACACACTAACTGGGGATATCACGTGATAATACATCTGATACTCACACATTACTGACGTCAGGGATTGCACCGACCCTCGTCACTTCTCGGGCCTCATAACGATGACACACTAACTGGGGATATCACGTGATAATACATCTGATACTCACACATTACTGACGTCAGGGATTGCACCGACCCTCGTCACTGCTCGGGCCTCATAACGATGACACACTAACTGGGGATATCACGGGATAATACATCTGATACTCACACATTACTGACGTCAGGGATTGCACCGACCCTCGTCACTGCTCGGGCCTCATAACGATGACACACTAACTGGGGATATCACGTGATAATACATCTGATACTCACACATTACTGACGTCAGGGATTGCACCGACCCTCGTCACTTCTCGGGCCTCATAACGATGACACACTAACTGGGGATATCACGTGATAATACATCTGATACTCACACATTACTGACGTCAGGGATTGCACCGACCCTCGTCACTGCTCGGGCCTCATAACGATGACACACTAACTGGGGATACCACGGGATAATACATCTGATACTCACACGTTACTGACGTCAGGGATTGCACCGACCCTCGTCACTGCTCGGGCCTCATAACGATGACACACTAACTGGGGATAATAACGATGACACACTAACTGGGGATATCACGGGATAATACATCTGATACTCACACATTACTCCTTGAGTGTGGGGTCTTTGTTGGATTAGAAGCTACGTTCATAAAGCTTAAGGTTCTGGTGGGCCACACAGGTGTAAAATGATTGTTTATTTTTAACTAAAGTTTTTACTTTAAAGTATATCTCTTATTCAAAATATGGCACCAATCTTAACCTTTGACTAGAAACTATTCAAAAAGATTCACTTCCATTACACTAAATTGCATGCATTATCAAGTTCTGAGGCGTTTTACTATTTTTTCTTTTTTGGTCTTTAGTAGGATTCAATTCCTATGTTATTAAAAAGGGAATGTATTTAAAAATGAGAAATTATTCATTTCTTTTTTAAATTTATATATTATTAATTTTTATAACACTATGACCTGAGTTGCAAACATTTTTAGTTATAAAATGTAATCTGACGCCCAGCTTATATCGTAGAAACTAAAAGGAAACAAAAGATGAAAATAATGGCTTACATTCCGTAAGCGGTGAAGCTAATTTCATCGAGTCCCTAAAGAGTCGTTAAAGCACAAACCAGGAAATTTTGGGTCGCCTTACGCTTAACCTTTGGGACCACATTGTATAATACTGGATGAAGTATGCTTTAGTTTGAAATCACAATAGAACTCCGAGTTTCGTATTTTGTTGGAGATAAAATAAAAATTTTAAATACAAAACCAAAGTAACGAAATATTTAAATTAAAATTTTAATGAAAAGCTTTTGTCTGTTGGAGGGAAAAAGTTTTGTATTCTGTTAAAAAAGCATACTGTTTTTAAGGAAACATAAACAAAAGCAATGTAAAGATGACTACCAGGAATAACGATAATTTAGATTGAAGAGGTTTAAATAGTACAGTTTTCCCGATTGAACTACTATGGTAGGTTAAGTGCTACGTAATGTTATGCCACAATACTTAGCTACATATAATTAATAACATTTTCATACGACAATATTTTTGATATCTACTTCCTCCTTTACCCCTCCATATTTCTAATTCTCATTAATTTGATATATCCTGTCATCATTGGTTTATTTGCTACATTCTTTTTACAGTATTGAGATTTTGCAAGTATCTTTTTAAGTCAAACAATTTGCCATGGAACAGTGTAGTTTGCTATGTACTTGCGCTTCATTGCATTAGCTTTGTAAATTTAAGGCACCGCCAAATTCCACGTGAGTTGAACGCACCGAGTAAAAGTTCGCCGATCGCCTCCAAACTTTCCAAATCCCACTCGTAACTTTCGCTCCATTGGTTCTGTCCCGTCGGTGTAAATAGGGGCTTAAACTTTTCATTGCCAGATATAAACTTTGTATTAGTGCCCAATTACAACTTATAGGTTTTGAGGAGTAAAAGTTTTACTAGTATTTCTAAAGCTGGGGAATGTATAAAATAAATAGATCTATTAATTTAATTTTAAAATAGAACATGAAAATACTTTTTTTATTTATTGGAATGATTTCATTAAAAAATAATGAAATTTCAATTTTAGAGTATAAGAGTTACGTCTTTACGTCTTCACTGATTTCGTCTTAAAGCGTTGGGCAAATTGAACATAAAAATTGCTAAACCGGATCTTCATAATACAAATTTTAATGAAATTGACCAAAGGTGTAAGTTATTAACTGCAATGGATGAACTTTTATTACTAAAAATTCCTCTTTTTTATTCCTGTGGAATTACTTTGAAGGAGTACGATCACATTTCAGTTTTAGTCGAAGGCGACCCTCTAGAGTTTAAAGTTATTTTAATACTTAACAAGATCGATTTTAAATTAAATTAAAGACCTCACTTGGTGGATTACACAGCTAAATAAAGTCTTTACGACCTGTTGGGGCTGTCTCCTCAATGAAATTAAATAAAACTTATCGTAGGCTTTTGTCATATATCATTACTTAGTCAGACCAAATTTCTAGGAATAATTGTCGACAATGCCCTATCCTGGAACAATCACGTTGACACACTCTCCAAAAAGCTGAACTCATGCCTGTACGTCTTGAAAGGGGTAAACTTTGTCAGTGGTTATACTACAACAATAACAGCCTACCATGCATTGTTTGAATCCCACTTACGATACGGCCTTGCAGTTTGGGGAGGCACAACAGCAGGAAAACCTCAATCGAATTCTTCTTCTCCAGACATGAGCAATCAGGATTATGGCCGGCCTTGGCCCAAGGGAGAGCTTCAGAAATGCCTTCAAAAGTACAAATGTGCTAACAGTCATCGGCCTGTACATAAAAGAAGTAATAATGCTTGTCACAATTAAACAGCTGCAACGAGGCCATGATATACACACACACACAACACTCGTCACGCATCAAACTTCCACCTCCCTCTACACCGCACTGCATCATATGAGATGAAACCATCATACATGGGGAGGAAACTCTTTAACCTCAGACCAGAAGATCTGAAGATGATTAACGTGAAGAAATTGAAGACAGCCCTGACCAACTGGCTCATCGACTGACCATTTTACTTCATTGATGAGTTAATGGACTAGAGGAAGAATGAAGAGAACATCTTGACCACTGAAGAAAATAAAATCTATGTAAAATTGACGCCATTGCATTTATTTACGTTGTGTTAGTAAAGAATTGGTCTATTGTCTACTTACAATGGTTTGCATTTAGAGCGAAATTCTTCAAACCCGGCCTCTTAGGGGTGTATATGTTAAAATTGATTGAAAGTTAAAGTTTTACTAAAATTCTGTTAATGTAAAGTTTGATCACTCCTAAGTGAAACAATTAATTTTCAATACATTTAAAGTAAATTAAGTACACTACAATACTCACTCTCCAATACTTTATTCTAAATTCTATCCAATATGGAATTTAAGTGTCATAAAATAATTCCAATTTTTCTCTACTCAAGAGTCACTTAATGAAGAGATTAACATACAGTATATGTGGGGCCTACGTAAAAAGTCGCATCACATTTTACTTTCAACCCAATTTAATATGTAATTAAGTAGTTTGTTTTGACGTGGTGTTGGGTTTTTTATATATTTTAGTTTCGTTTAAAATTCTTCATTTTAACTTAATTTAACAATTAAGAAATTCCAGAATCATCTAGTTAAATTTAAAAATTTAGTTTAAATTTTTTTATATTTCCCTATCATCAAGTAATTTTAAATTATGACAGGTCAGTTGGTTTTGAAGGTTCCTCCGATGTTCAATCTAAGAAGTATAATTTTATACTTCAAAATACAGAACTAAAATATTTCATTTTGATAATAAAAAACACACGTTTCATAAAATTTAAGCATTAAATTTGTGTTTATATAGATTAAATTCATTATATCTTTTAAATAAACACAATTCAATGATTGGTATTTTTTCCAACTCCAATTTTAATCAGCGAAAAAAATCACCGGTAATTTCTTTAATCAAGCAATGTAAATTTTGTTAATAGATTGACATTTCTATAACAAAATCTGAGTTTTACATAATTACAGTAACAAAATTCGTAGACCTCCTACTATAGCGAATTTGAATGAATGTGGTTAACAGCGGTAGCTTATTCCACCTTGAGCGGTAAGGGTGACAAACGGAGAGAGATAGGGCCGTGGGGCTTCCGGTGCCCGACCGACACTTCCGGTGTGGGGGGGGGGATTGGGAGGGGAACATCATATCATTCGAAGGAACCAAAACAAATCAACTGTGTATTCTTTTTTGAGCTTCAAACAGAAATTATAAAATTATAAGTTCCATCTTAACTATCATACATAAATATGTTTTCATAAATATGCTTATGAATTTTTACGACGGTAATGATAATTCACCTGTGGGCTATTAGCGCAGTCGGCTTTGTTAATAATACGGCTTTTCGGCAAAATATGGCATTTTATTCCCCTGTTCAGATTTGAAACATCAAAACGTCATTGCCACTCGAGTGTTGTAGATGGCCGCACGAAGCGTTAGTTGAGTCCAGGCTTAAGTCTTACCGTGACCAGTAGCGTATTCCCTATAAAGAAATTCGCTATAACAAGGTAATTATATATGACATATACAAATAAAAATATAAATTCTTTATTGCGTAAACACAACATGTTGTCGTTGGACAATGTTTTAAATACAATAATTTTTCATAGTTTTTTACTTTTTTATACTATTGTAGTTAACAAATTCAGGCCGTAAGTATTTACGATTTTTTACACTATTAATTTTATTACATTTTACAAGTACAAAAAGATTAATAGGCAAGCATGTTTTTTCTCATTTTTTTCTCAGCTCGTGTGTATAGTAGGAGAAATCAGTGCATACCGTTAGAAAGGTTTAAAAAAGCAAGAATCATATTACAATACCCATCAGCATCCAGGGCTTTCACTGTTTTAATTTTAAACTTATTGAAGAAGTCTAATTGATTGAATCACCAAGCTGTTAAAGTAACAAATGCTAGCAAACCAGAAAGAACATATGTTTCGGTTATACAACCTTTAATTGGCTCAAGATGAATTGAGTTTTTTTCGAATTTCGACCAGAGGGCAATTCCTAGTATAAATAAATGGATATTCCATAGTTTCCATGGAATTTCCATGGTTTATTTTCCGTAGCGTAATTTAGATGTTTATTTACTGAATAAAAGCATTCCCTTCGAAGAAAATTTCCAATATCTTTTTTTATCTTTCTTTCATAATTTAAGTTTTTAATTTCGTTGGTTAAGAATTACAAAGTTTGTTACTCATGTAAAATGGAGAATTTTTAAAGAGACTTGAATGATGAGGTGTATAATGGATTTGATATATTTCTGCCTGGGATTAAATTTATGATCATATTTCAATCTTTAATATCAATGTTACTATTGAAGATAATCATAAGTCTTTTGAAAATGAATAAAGAGGGTAATGGCAATATTTTTTACTGTTTGAATAACGGTTCACAATGGGTAATAGGGGTTTTTTAACACATTAATCTGATCATTCTCTTTTGTAATTTAAATATAATATGTTCAATTTCAACTGAATTCCCCAACAATTCATTTTCATAGATCATTTTAGGGATTTTAGTCGGTTATATTAGACAAAAAATGATAAAAAATGTTGACATTGAAAGAAAAATAATTTGAAAAATTTTTAACTAGCACTAATACAAAGTTTATATCTGGCAATGAAAAGTTTAAGCCCCTATTTACACCGACGGGACAGAACCAATAGAGCGAAAGTTACGAGTGGGATTTGGAAAGTTTGGAGGCGATCGGCGAACTTTTACTCGATGCGTTCAACTCACGTGGAATCTGGCGGTGCCTTAAATCCAAACGAACATCTCTGAAACGTGGTAGCTGCCAGATGTTTGCTTTATTTAAATTGTTCCATCAATTTTATATCATTAATTATTCGACTCATACTTTAAAAATGGGTGTTTTATGACAAAGAAATTATTGTACTAAATTAAATATGGTTTTAAAAACCTTTTGATGATTCACCAAAAGCACATTCATGTACATAGTGAAAATACAGTAGTTGAAAACTGTGTCCTCAAACTTAGTCTTGACAATGGTCTGGCAAGTCTTGACAAACCTGGCCTTTAAGGATTTAATCAATTTACACAAGTTCTCTCTAGAGCTTATCGTTTTCATATACCAAGTTTCATTAACTTTTATCCTTCTTTAGGGGGGGGGGGGGGTTGAGGAACTCTTATCCTTTTTTAGGGGAGGGGTGAGGGAGTCTTAACAATGATTCCAAAACCAAGCGAATATTGTGACTCAAAACAGATTACTATTTTAACGTTAACATTAAATAGCTTTTGCTAAATTTGGTTTTAAATTTGTCTTGAAGTCCTTTATTTTTAGACCTACGTTTCAGTTAAATAACGTCCACAACTCCAAAAATGTTATAATTTCGTAAACATTAATTAATTACTTAACTTTTAATTTAAAATAAAATTTTATACTGTTTGGGGATAACTGCACTGTTTTTTATAAATTTTCTTTGGTACCAGTTATTGAGTTCCATTTCCTTGGTTAGGTCGCAGCCTGCTTCCTCTCAAAAAGCGATAACCTCACAGATGGCGGCATGGGTTCCCAGCTGGCCCCCCATGTTACTCTCACATCCTTGTTTCTTCATATAGAATGGAAATGTTCTTCAAGTTTTGGCATCTTATATCAACAAAACTTTTCAACATAAATTTGAGAGCTATACAACCACTCCATGTTGATAGTAATTTTAAAGTAAAGAAATCCTATACCATAATACGAGCTCTGTCTGAAGCGATTTTTTTCCATGATCTCGAAATAGGGCTGGTAGATTTTGGTTAAACTTTGCATATGAATGTATTTTGGTCCAGCAATAAATTCCTAAAACTAACTTTAAACATTACAATTTTTAATATTGGTCTTGGGTTGCCATCAAGGCAAGAAAATGATAAATAAAGGTAAACAAAAATAAAAGAATGCTACTTTTACGTATTGGTTTTGAAACATAGTTGCTGTAAACTTCAATGCCGGATCACCATTATAATATAACCAAAGTAACTTAAAATCCACCAACAAATAAATCTCGATTATTGAAGGCTTTCGACTTGTAAACTTGGTCTCAGACAAAGCTCAAAATTAACAAAAATGCTAGGTCTACTAACCATGTGGATCAGTACATCAGGACCTTCACCCCCAGACCATATTTTCTACAACTTGATCTTTGAGTGTATTCCTACCGTTATCTTTCAGGGTGTTCTATGCTTCCAGTCTCTTATCTTGTTAGGCATATGTAAACTTTGAGTGGCATTAAAGGTTCAGCTGATTCCCACAAATCGTCTTAAAAAATCTTTTTTGTGTTCATCTACATGACAGCTATATAAATTAACTATGTACGCCGAAACAAATTTCATCAGGGATAAAAGTTTTTTTACATGGTGTACTAAGTTTTAAGCACTTTTGTTGCGATTTTCTCACTATTTTCCCATTTTTTATTAATGGTATAGTAGACGAGGCACCCTTAGTAATTACGTAAAAAAGAGTTTCCGATAAAACCATTATTACAATTTTATATGTATAAGAAACTGAAGTGATGCACACCTGTGCCTAGAACTTGGGAGCCTTTGTTACTGATAAATTTGCTTTATTAATTGTAACTTACTTATAATGGAATTTACTTATTCAATCCAGTGAGTTGTATCACTGATTTGTTAAGGTTTCAACGTGTTTATCTATTTTATTGGCTGTCCAATTCACATAAATAATGCTTAAAATAAACCTTTACAGGAAAACCAATAAGCTATAAGAAACTCCTAAATTTGATTAAATATTACCTTTACGTTTTGAAAACTTATTATTTTTATTAAAAGTTATTTCTTAAAATTGCCCTCACTGTACCTTAGTGATGAAAAACACTGAAACTAAGTATCTTTATGGTTTAGTTTACTTCCTTATAATTATTTTTGTTGAGGGTATTAATACAAACTGGATTTGATCTGTATTTTAGTTTGTTCTAAATATCGTACCATCAAATCAAATATGTTGAATGAAGTAAGAAATTCACATCTGAGACATTCTTTTGCAAAAGATATGCTACGAATTTTTCCCATGTGAAATATTTTACCTTTTCTTAAAATTTTTTTAGAGAATTTAATTTGATTTTTATTTACTTTTTATAGAGTCTTTCACAGTATCAGACGTGAAAAAGGATGGACAGTAAATAGCAATTCAGACTGGGGATATGTGTTATCTGCTTCTTGTTTGAAATGTCACGTTTCAGTAAAGTTTCAGATGTTTCACATAACCCTAGATCAAACGAATAAACAAGATTTGGTTGGTGAATATTTGTTTCGTAGTCTGAAATTAAAACCAAGATATCTTTATAATTTTAGGTTTTTAATTGAATCATATGTTTTATACTTATGACAATGCTTTTACTAAATGATTCGGATTTTGATTATTTTTACAGTACCTGTAGTGTGGGTGAAATTAAACCAAAATATGGCTGGAAAATAATAAAAAAATTTGAACAGCCAATTTTTACTGTTATGTGATCTATGTCATCCCTTGACCTCCCTCAGAAAAAGTCCCCTGAAATTCCCAGTCTGCAACACGCCTAAAAATGTTGGGATGACCCACGTGGAGTCAGAAATAAATCTTTCATTGTCCAATAGGTTTATGTATATCAAATTAAAGCTCTTAAGTAGTAAATTTTAATGCCGTAAACCCCACTGCAGGTTGCCTAAGTAAATAATGACAGCCTGTCAAACTTTGAATAAAAAATCAAATTTTATTCTAATCGCTTTAATTTTTTTTAGCTTATAGCTGTTAAGTATATTCATATTAATTAAATATTTCAAATGTAATGTAAAAAAGATTATATACATATCTTTTTATACTTTTATGAAACTAATTTTAAAAGCCTAGTGAAAGGAATAAAAATTAAAATTTGCCTCAGGTTAAAACTTTATAGTTGTGATTTTATTATTGTGTCATTCCTTCCAACTTACTACCACTGTTAGGTAAAAACACATTATATTTAATAATTGGCTTACAATAAAATCAAGCCAACTGTCATTTGCATGTGTAGAATATGATTTTTACTCAGAAAATGACATTTACAAATCGTTAATACAACCCCAACTGCGAAACTTCGCACTAACGACTCCTTAAACACTAATGACTTGACGGCGCAATTGACAAGTCTTGAAAAAGAAACCATTTAAACACATGGTTTTTTTAACTAAGCCAGTTCATTTCTTTGATTGGTTTAATACTTCCTATTTCGGTTTTGGTTGTTGGTTTTATTTAATATAAAACACAGGTACCTAATAACGTTTATACGAATATTGCCAATCCTACAGAAATAAAATTGTCAAAGAAGAAAGGTCTAGGGTGGATTTTATTATAATTTGAAGGTACAGTACAACTTTTTCCATGTTTCATTCCCGTAAAAAATGCTAAGCTATGTTGCGAGTTCCGACTGAAAAACTCGTTTTGGTTCCTGATGCTCCATTGATTCTTCTAGATATAGATACTTTGAAAATTTATTGAATTGTTAATGCATATAAAACCAATAAATAACCAGGGTTTTGTTATAACAGTAAAAATTGAGATGGGAGTGAGGGCGCAGGTGGCTACTTCAATCCTGAGACTCGACGTTCTTGAAGTCAACGACCACTCACGGAATGGGCTGCATAAAGTGAAAAACTTACCCGGCCCTTCACATGGCAATACTGTAGAATGACATGAACTGTATCAAACATCGTAAAGAATGTGGTAAAATCGTTACAGTTAATTTACATTTTCTGTCGAAATTTCATGTTTTGTTAAGTTTTTGTTCTGGTTTTATACTTTAAATAAAACCAAATGTAATTCTACTATCTTGAATATCGCTGTTAATTTAACAAATATTTTTTGTGTTTAACAATAACAGTTTTTAATCAATTTAAAAAACTTAAACTTATCAATTTTAAAATTTTAAGGTGATTTTTGACCTATACAGTGTGTGTTTTTATTTATGAGCACATTTCGCATCTTGTAAACCATAAAAGATAGAGAGAAGGTTAACGGAGCAAAGTAATACGGAACTATGAGCTGAATAAAATTGTAGGTCAAAACATTAGATATTCCATCATCTTTGGTTACTCTACTTAAATAAATGTTTTAGTATAAAAAATATTTTTTTCTTATAACTTGATTGTGTTTTTTAAGAAACAAACATCGTCATAAGAAAGTTGTTACTGAAATTTAATATGGTTAAAATATTAAGTTGAATCTATTTAGTCATTATTTGTTTTTAAATTTCACCCTCAAGTCTAAAATTTGAAAAATAACATGGATTTAATTATACATAATTTGAATGCAAATATTTTTCTGAGCTCAAAAATACCATATATGTCAATTTTATATTAATAATTACATCAAGATACAAAAGAAGCACATGTTAATAACAGGCCATATTACACTGGAAATGTAGTGTTTGCTGGATATTATGACATTTGCAGAGTACAGGCCATTCACAAAAAATGAAGAAAAAAAATAAACAGCCGATCTGTCACAAATCAGCTGTGAGCACTTTATTAGAACGTTATAATAGCTCCAACGTGTTATATTTATCCATATAAAAAATCAGCTGTTTTCTAAAATGTAATAAATTATCCTTAAATTATGGATAGTAAAAAAAATTGACATAAAAATGAAAGCTTACTATTTTAAAATTTCAACTTACCTCCAAAACTCCAATTTTGGGGGAGGGGTTGAACATTTTGGACAGTAGCGTTACCCGGTATTTTATATAGTTGCAGCCATTAAGCATCAGTCTATTCAACTTTCTTTTCTTTTTTTTTTGCAAAGATATTTGTAGGGAGACTAAATGAAACATGTATTTTGTTACAAAGGAAGGCACCGCGCTGGAGTTGTGGTGGGGGCAGACAGTTGTAAAATTTGCGTGTCCTAGAAAGTGATAAGAACAGATACAGTGTGATTGAAGCGTCCTGTAACGGTGAAATATATTTTTATCATTATATATAAAGTAATGAGAATTGGTATATCAATAATAGCCATTAATGTCTACTTTTTTAAGCTATTATCACTTTTTTAGCCCTTAAGGGGGACGGCCCACGAATAGTCAGAAAAAATTCTAAAATAGCAGCATAGGTCGAGTTTGGTATCAAATTAAAGGTCTCACTTAGCAAGGCATTTTATATTCAATTTTTGTCAAAGGCCAATATTATCCATCCAATGCAATGTCAAAATATCATACAAATACACAGTATTTGACATATACAATGCCACAAACTAGAATTCAAATGGATGATCAAGACGCAAATGGCAGGCAAACAAACTTCCCATTAACATCGTATGCGTAAAACTAAAAATGCAATAACTTTCTTAATACTTAACCTGGGAACACCGTTTTCGTGGCATTTTACTCCAAATGCAAAGAAGTTTAAGATGATTTGACAAAGGCTAAAGCAGTTTTCTGTAAGACTTCCAAGAGGGACATCCCTTAAAGTGTGTTTAAATTGAAACTTCTTTGGCCTATGTCACATCATACATAATTTTAAACGTCTTTACATATTTAGTAATGAGCCAAAATACATGAGGTGTGTCGAGTTGTGAAATACAGGGTGTTTCAGAACTCCCTGCCAATATTTTAGGGCATTGTTCCTGGGTTAAAAACATATCTAAATATCATATTTAAATTGTCCGGAAGTCTTAAGTTACTCACACAGCCGCCATTTTGTTTTTTACACATAATAATTTTTATTTCCGTAACGGATGGTTGTATTCAGATCATATTTAGTATAAATCTTTATCATACCAATGTACATTCCCAAGAAAAAAATTAATTTTTTCCATTGTATATTTTCAAAATGGCGGCCATTTTAAATTTTCAAACTCAAATATCTCAAAATCGGTAAATTTCATAAAAATTTTACAAGACACAAAAAAGTTGCCAAATTAAATTACCTAACCAATGGTGCCAAGTTTGTAAGGATCTAACAACAAATAATGGAGTTATTGCGATTTTTCTTCATAAAAACGCGGATTTTGCATTGAATTTAATGCAAATAAGGCCATTTTAACAGCAAAATCAATGTTTTTATGAAGAAAAATCGCAATAACTCCGTTATTTGTCGTTAGATCCTTACAAACTTGGCACCATTGGTTAGGTAATTTAATTTGGCAACTTTTTTGTGTCTTGTAAAATTTTTATAAAATTTACCGATTTTGAGATATTTGAGTTTGAAAATTTAAAATGGCCGCCATTTTGAAAATATACAATGGAAAAAATTAATTTTTTTCTTGGGAATGTACATTGGTATGATGAAGATTTATACCAAATATGATCTGAATACAACCATCCGTTACGGAAATAAAAATTATTATGTGTAAAAAACAAAATGGCGGCTGTGTGAGTAAATTAAGACTTCCGGACAATTTAAATATGATATTTAGATATGTTTTTAACCCAGGAACAATGCCCTAAAATATTGGCAGGGAGTTCTGAAACACCCTGTATATCAAACTGTTTATACATTTAGGGTAAAGATTATTCAAATTAATAGACAACAGATTTATTTTTACTTTTATGATTAAAATGACCTTTATAATATTATGCTTCAAAATGAGCGCAATACTGGAACTTATATTTATACTATTAGTATATCATAACTTATTTATCTCTTATATTATAAAAGATTCTGATTGACCGCTCGCCAACGGCCTTTCAACTTGCGCCTTCATATGTCAGTAGGCAATTCCCTCAATACATAACTGTGCTGCACGTTTGCATTGGGGGTTGTGAAGGAGTTTTAAAAATGACTGGTCCTATTACACGACGAGGACGTGACAATTTATTACGTCACGCTGAAAAAGACCTCAGCAATATAAAGGGCGATCTTGTTAACGATGAGGTCATTGACTTTGCTGTTAATCTCCGTGGAACTCTGACAACAATTTCAAGTAAATATACCAGTGACGCCATTGTTGATCTGATTCCAGAGATTACTACGGTCTTGAATAAATTAGATGCCTGTATTACTGTAAACAATGACCTAAGAAATAATCTCGCTGATTTGTCAGAGGAAAATAAACTCCTAGTAAAACTTCTGGATGACGAAAAGAAAAAGAGAAAAGAAAGTTTTGAAGATTCTTTGTATAATGAGGAAAAGGCGGAGGAAGAAATAAAATTTTTTAAACTACAACTTGAAAGCCTTGAGGCAACTCAAAACCGATTGAGGGAAGAAATCGAAAACAAAAATGCTATAATAAGCATACTACAAGCTGAGAGAAATGATTTATTCGAGAAAGATAAAATCAAGTCTGATTGTTCCCAGCCTTTCATTCCTTCTAAAGACTCTGGATTTAAGACCCCAAAAATTACCTCTAAACCGGAAACAGATAATAAACAGTCAAATGTGTTAAATTTAAGTAATAGGTATTCCGTTCTCTCTACAGACATTTCATCACAAACCGCATGTGCTAGTCACAACATTCATGTTCAAGCTCAGGTTCATAGGTCAGCATCTCCTCTTCCGCCAGGCTCAAATCATGTGATAATTAATTCAAATCAACTGAGTAATTTACCTAAGTCATCCAAGAGAAAAAGAATAACAATACTATCAGACAGCCAAGGAAAGGACTTCACTAAGCATCTGACAGATTTGGAAAAGGATTACGATGTTTTTGTGTATTCAAAGCCCGGTGCAAAAATTAAACAAGTAATTCGTGATGGGCTTGGCATGGTAAATGATTTTACTGAAGATGATTTTATTATTATCCTGGCTGGAACAAACGATTTGCATCACAACGAACCATCTCAGCTGACTGTTTCTCAAGGTATACGTTCGCTATTGTCACTAAAACTGAAAACCAACATCTTAGTAAACAGTGTGCCGTACCGTTATGACGACCCTACACTCAACAACAATATATTTTTTGCAAACTGTACCTTATCAAAAATGATAAGGGAATATAGGCCTACCGGGGAACTCAACGTATTCTACGAAGATGTCAACACCGTTCTGACGAGGACTCATTTCACCAGACAAGGTCTACACTACAGCCGACATGGAAAGCAGCTGCTAGCCAACTCCTTTGTGCAGTTCATCAGGCGAACGACCAGGCGCCGATTCATCTCGTCTCCTCCAGTGTGTGAGAGTGAAAAGTGTGTGTCCACCTCTAAGATAAGTGTTACAAAAAACCCCTCTTGTGACGAATCCTCTCTTATTGAACCTTATCCTGAAGTGTCCATTTTTCACAGTTCATCCCCAGTTCCCACTCCTGTGTATTCACTCATGCAAACTCCTCTAAATGAAGTAGCCATTCCACGATCGCCTCCTTCCTTGGATGACTTCCCCCCTTTGCCACCTACCACAAAATCCACTGATGAAACCCATTTTTTAGAGAAGTGTCACCATCCGCACTTGAACCAGACGAACTGAGCCGCAACGCTTTCTCAATATACCACCTCAACATAAGAAGCGCTCGATATAAAATAGATCAGCTATGTGCTTCTTGGAGTCAACCACCTGATATTCTCTGTCTCACTGAGCACTGGTTGCATGAGGACGAACCACTAATAATCCCTGATTTCACTTGTGTAACGAGGTTTTGTCGAGGTTCTGGTGCTGGTGGTGGTGTTTCCATATACTATCATAATAAAAGCTCCACTGTATTTCAAATAAATAGTTGTAGGAATGACCTAGTCAAAAAGTTTTGTAATGTAAATTGTTTTGAATTTTCAATTGCTAATGTTAACCTTGTACATAGTTTAAACCTGGGAAATTCCAATATGAAGTTTGTACTTATCTGCTTGTACAGAGCTCCTGATTGCAGTGAGAAAGAGTTCATTGATGGATTTGAAAAACTTGTGAGCAGCATTTTGAGAGAGAATCAATACATTTTAATTTGCGGAGACTGGAATGTTAACTTTTTAGATTCTGCTGACCCTAGTGTTGTAAAGATAAGAAACATATTGCTGTCTTTTAATCTCCGTGAATTAGTAAAGCACCCAACTAGAATTACGAAAAGTAGTAAATCACTTCTTGACAATGTTGTCACCAACTTGCACTTTGAAATGGTTTCTTGTAATGTATTTTTCACTTCAGTGTCTGATCACCACTCTCAACTAATTAAGGTAAAATTCAATTGTAAAACAAAAAACTGTAAAGTTATGAAAAGGGTTTTCTCAAAACAAAATGTTCTAGATTTTAACAATTATCTGTCTCGGGTGGATTGGAATTTCCTGTTCGAAATGGAAGGGGTTGAAAGTCAATTTGAATCTTTTTCCGATATGGTTCAAGGCCTTTTCAATAAATCATTTCCTTTCAAGACTGTCCGGAGAATGCAGGGGGGTCAAAAACACAAGTTAAGCAAGAGTTTGAAGGATTTTGCCAATCAGAATGTCGATCTGGGAATTATGGCCCGCGATTCAAATGACCCTGCCTTAAAAGAAACTTTGAAAACAAGGCAGAAACTTTTCCGCAAACTTTTGCTCCAAGAGAAAAGAGCGGTAATTTCTAACGAAGTTCAGAGCTCGGACTGCATGCAAAGGGCTGTCTGGAACGTTGTGCGGAGAGAGACACGTGAGGCTCCTCAGCGTGCATCATTCCCTGTCATACGTCACCAAGGGGCAACTGTTCAATCGGAGTCCGAAACTGTTCATCTTTTTAACTGTCATTTCTCAAATATCTCATGTACAAGCGTTTCCTCCAATTCAAATCAAACATCAAATTTCTCATCTAATCATTCTCTAAAACACTCTCCAGTCAATTCTTTATTTTTTACACCGGTCAACGCATTCGAAGTGGAAAAAGCAATCCTTTCTTTAAAATCCAAAAAATCTTCTGGAACGGATGAGATATCCAGCTTTCTTTCAAAACAGGTTTATCACGCCCTTCTTGAACCTCTCGTCAAACTTTTCAATGTTTCACTGTCATCAGGCATTTTCCCAAGTATCTATAAGATCTCTAAGATTGTTCCGATTTTCAAAAAGGGAGACCCAGGTGATGTAAACAATTATCGGCCCGTTGCTCTTCTATGCACAATATCTAAAGTACTGGAGAAGGTTGTATATACTAGGTTGCTAAATCATCTTGACAACCACAATATCCTTACAGAACATCAGTTTGGTTTCAGAGCTAAACGATCAACCACTCAAGCAGCAGTAACCTTCATAAATGATGTAGTATCACGTCTGGAACAGCGTGAACCAGCCTTGGGAGTTTTCTGCGATCTCTCCAAAGCCTTCGATCGAGTGGACCATAAGATCTTATCCGAGAAGCTTGAGAGAATTGGTGTTCGTGGTGTTGCACTTGCCTGGTTCAAGTCTTTCCTTTCTGACCGAAGGCAGTTTGTTGACATTTCTGGGACGCGTTCTGAATACGCTGAATGCAGATGTGGGGTGCCCCAAGGGAGCATTTTGGGGCCCTTACTCTTCATAATTTATGTGAATGATCTTGTAAAACATCTTCCTTTGGCAAAATCAACACTATATGCAGATGACACGACACTGTTGTTTGGAGGACCTTCATCTAATCTGAGATGTAGAGTCATAGAAACTCTACAAGCACTTCAAACGTGGTTATCAGCCAACAATCTTATTTTGAACTCCGATAAAACAGTTTTTATTCAATTCCTTACAGTCAATAAAACTCCTGAAGATATTTCTTTGACGGAATTTAACATTAATGAGAGTACTTCAGTAAAGTTTCTAGGGCTAACAGTGGATAGTAGTTTGTCATGGGACATCCACATAACACATCTGTGCAGTAAGCTGAGTCGAGTCACCTATGTACTCAGAACCCTACATCCACTCTTGGATTTCAATGCCCTTCTCATGGTTTACTATGGATGCTTCTTTTCTGCAATGACTTATGGAATAGAAGTGTGGGGAGGGTCTCCCCATTCGTCAAAAGTCTTTCTAGTCCAGAAAAGAGCTGTCCGTATCATGCATGGACTGCCTCCTCTACACTCATGCAGAGGAGTTTTCCGCTCAATTGGCATTCTTACCCTCCCCTCTATTTTTATTTACAGAATAGTGCTTTCCACGTTGAAAACCTTTAACAATTTCCCAGTTGTTGGAGCAAACCACAGATATCCCACTAGATATGGTGACGATCTCCGCACTCCTAGACATCGCCTGGCACTTTCCGAAAGGGGAATAAATTATTCGGGTCCGGCCTTTTACAATAAACTTCCCCGGGAAATTAAGGAAATGAAAGGTTCCAGTTTTGAGAAGAAACTGAGGGAATTTTTAGTTGAGGGGGAATTTTATAGTGTTCAGGAATTCCTCTCTACCTGACCACACTTGACAATTTACAATGTTTACCATAAGTTCATTTTTTAGTTTTTAATTTTGACGACTGAGATGTACACCTTGTTTGTATTCTATTCAGAATAAAGATTGTCTATTGTCTATTGTCTATTCTAACAAAATGAGGCAATACTGAGAAACTAACATTTCAACTAAGAAAGCGGTAATTTCAAGTTGTTATTCCCATTGTCAACTGCAAAACTCTCGTTAGAAACAAATGACTTGGCGCACAATTAACAAGTCATGAAAGAGAAACAAACTTTATTCAAACAAGCAAATTTTAGTTTATAAAATTAGTTGTTTCAATTCATCCTAATGATTAACCGCTTATTATTTAATTTACGAAACGATTGAATCTAGTGTAGGTCAGATATTAGTACACTCAGATATTGGTATGTGTTGAACTCAAGACTCAGATAATTAATTATTCAAATCAAACCTGATAACTTATATTCATTTCTAAAAATAATAAAAAAATAACAGGAGACTACTACAATGCGTGACCTGAAACTGTTAGTTAATAGTCAAACCAAAGTCAATGAATATTCTAAATAAGCATCTTTCAAACATAGGCTCTATTTGGTCCTGAAAAAGTGCAAAAAAAAGGGAGCAACCCGAAAGGTCAGTACAGTGAGTTGACAAGAATATCATCAAAAGACTTTTTTATCTAAAAAAACGAGGTATTGGTTTGATAAAAAATAAAATTTCTTCCTGGAAAGTTATTTAAAAAGAAGTCGTGTCACTTAGTACTGTAAAACTCAAGAACGGCTGAAATTATTTGGCTAAAGAATTTTTAGTAAGGTAGCTTAGAACATGGAGAAGCATACAGGGTGGTTATAAAGTCCCTTCCCCCCTAGTATTTTTCTACAATTTATATTAAAAGTTATTTTTAATGACGGGATTCATTGTATAGGTACATACTCTAACTTTTGTAGTAATTTAAAATTTTGAGCATGTTTGTAAATGTTTCACAAACTAATGTGGAATTACTCGACTACGGGAGACAAGTTGTGAGTCAGGCATGTGTCAAAATGTTGTCAGATGGTAAAGTGTAGACTGTTGACTTGTGAAGAGGGCTGTTAAAGAGAAGCTGCGAGATTGGTGGCGAAGAACAAGAACTCTCACATTCTCAGCAATTCAAAAGTTTTAAAATGCCTGACATTTATTGCCTCGTCCACGTCTGGATGAATTCATTTTTTAGGGTTTTTTGACATCCTCTTGTTTAACTTCTAAAATGGAGCAAAAATTATATAGTGATATAATTATTTGAAAATGATTCAGTGTGGAGAACTCGCATTAGAAGATTATAATTGAAAACTATTTCTATAAATTATTAAAACTGCTCACTTGCAAATGCACTCTTTACAAAAAATGGAACAAAAATATTACATTTTTCAACCCATAAGTTTTTGTCATTATATATTACGTACTTCTTTATTGCTCCATATGCAGATCTCTTTGCCTAGAGGTCATGAATTTTCCAAAAACCACATGTCTCTATCATAAATCATTTACAGGCAGCCCAGTAAAAGTTTCGATCCCAGGTGGCTTACCTAAAGGAAAGAGGTCAGCAGCTGCAATATGCCTTGTGTGATAACCACAAAATGGCAGAAATTTCATTTTATTTACGATTCTTACATTAATACATTAACTACTTTGACTTACTATTTACGAATAAAGTTTTAAAACGGAAACTTGAAAGAGATTATCACTTCATTAAAGCTGTGATTTTACTACCATAGTATTAACATTTTTAAGACACATGTTAATATTGTGTATTCAAAAAAGTTTATAGATCAGTGATATTTTATAGAATCTAACAAATATCAGGTACTCTTAAAACTACGAAATCAGTGCCTACAATATTACTATCGAATTAAAAAACTGATCAATACATTGAAACGTATCAAATATCAATATACTTAGGCGGTTAAGATTTTTTTCTCTGCCACTACTCGAGATTTTTTCAGCTCGTGTTAAAGATTTAGCTCAAAATCATGTAATTAAAAATGTAATTAAAATTAATTTATTAATTAACTAAATGAATAAAATTTAGGAAATTTATATTAATGAAATTATTCTATGCCATGGATCACATAGTCCCCGAGTGCTCTTCCCGAAGGGTTGATTGGTGTGCATAGTGCAAGTGAAGCTAGGCTTCAATGGCTTGGCGCCCTGGATTTGGCTTTATAAAGAGAGGTTGTAAATGTGTACTTTATTGTTTAAATTTACATATATTAACGCATAGGCTTTGCAGAATGTTTTTCATTATATTTATAACTTGGTGTCTGCCTATGTAAGCCATACGATATACTATAATATTTATATATACTTTAATACCTCTTTATTAAGACCGACCAACAAAAATTTAATCTTTTTCCTGATTTATATTATTATATGAATGAAGGAACCAGCCTTGATGTTGATATCAATCTTGAACTTTAAGATTATTGTCTTGAAATATTATTAAAAAATATCTTAAAATATATACTTATAAATAAATAAAACATCTTAAGCTAGTCTTTGTGTGTGAATCTAAATTGAGAAAATATACCGAAATTATTAATTCCACTACCAGTCAATTGTGTTATGGTGGATATTTAAAAAAGCCAATTGCAAATTGTAGGATGAAATTAATCATGATTAACGTCCCTTAAACCGACCAATGGAATAAACTACACCTCCCTCGACCGACATTAATACCAGTTAGAGTAAACACCGGGATTTATTGGTTCCGGAATCGCAACTGTAGGTGCCAGATCGGCCCAGTAATGGACGCGTTAAACGTGAATTATATACTTACTAAAAGCAAACATCAAAATCCTTTTCATTTAAGACATTATGGATTTGTATTTTTAACCAAGGTTAAATTTGCGTTATCTAACTTTCATATTATTATTGTAACAGTATTATCAAAGTATACTTACAGTCGTAAGTATATTATCAATCAACAGTATGCACAAAAACATAATACAAAATAAAAAAGCCAATTAAAAAACTTTAACTTTTTATACTTTTCAGATTATATGTTGAGGGATACAAAGGCCACTCACTGCAGATTTACTGAAGACTTCCAAGGGGGACATCCCTTTGAGGGTGTTTAAATAAAACTTCTTTGGCTCCTGACACATCATACATAGTTGTAAACGTCTTTGCATTTGGAATAAAAAGCCTTGTGGTTAAAATCATATGGGTATAACTTAAAAATGCAATAACTTTCTTAATACTCAACCTTTTGACGTCGCGTTTGTACCCGACGTCAAAATAGTAGGGGACCCAGCCGCCTCTATCGTGCATAATAAGCGAGATAGTGATACCCGAAAGATATACTCTTGAAATCGATTATACCTTTTTCTGGGTACACTAAGGGTCACCAAAACCAATGTTGCCACGATGAACTCTCTTGCAAAAGTGGTTTTATCTTGTGTTAAAAATATGAAAATTTAAGTGATTTTTTAATGTACTTGTTGCATAATAATAGTCATAGCTCCGTTGTTCTTCGGTCGATTTTGATAAATTAAAGATAGAAATGTTCATAAAAAGTAGGCAAATAAGACTAATGCATTTTTAAACGCTTTTATTACTCCGAAAAGTAGTTAAAAAGCCTCTGAAACAAAAAATATTGTTCCAAAATATATTTAGGTTTGTTTCCAATTATGGTTACGTCATAGCAATGGCTCTGATGTCACTAAATATGATACCAATAGTTAGATTAGGTAGTTTACAACAATTTATGTTTCTTATAGTTTTTTCCTACGAAGTGCCGTTTTTGAGTAAAATGTAATTTTACAAAGTTTGTCAGGTCGAGGGCCGCGCGCTGTTGGCGGGTCTCGTCGACGTAGACTACCGCACAGAGCTAAGTTATCAATCATTCTATTGTCATTTCAAGACTTATAATGTATACCAAGTTAATATTTAATCTGAACTGCTTTCGTTGTACCTACTTGAACATAAATTGCAATTACCCTGTTGCAGCAGACCTGCGTACTCAAAGTGTTTTTAATTGTTTCTATAATAAATTGTCATCGCCAAATTAAGTGTTTGGGTTTGCAGGATTATTATTTTTTTCTGCAGGGTTAAAAATGTATACATAAATGAAATTATACATGAAATGGTTTGTTGATATATATTTGAAAAAGTTCTGTATTATATATTACTTTCAGACTAGACAAATTACTATTTTGTGACATTACGTTACTGAGCGTTGATAACTATTGATAACACTGAACAAAATCCATGTTACAAACTTCATACAGCCTTAAATAAAAATTTCTTTCATTTAATCAGACATGAATACTTGTAGCTTTAAAAATAAGGATCATATTATTAATATTAAATCCCTGCAAACCGGTTTAGTTTTCGATTTATTTAGATAACACAGTTCTCAATATGATTAAAATGTTTTATAATTATACTACATAAGATTGCAATATTCTTGCCACAATGTATCATAATTATTCTTAGTTCAGATTTTTTAGATTTATGTTGCATTTTAAATCTTATTATCTAGCACGTAATCTTACGTGGCACGTGGGGTCATTTCGTTTCAAGCTCCATCCCTTTAGCCTTTGATTTAGTTCTAGAGGGCGCTTTAAAATGTTGGCCAAATTTCATAAAGGATTTTAAAATGTTTAACTTAACAACAGATTACCCACAGATACATTTGGAATATATACTATAGACAAAAATAGTTCGTCTTTCACTGCATAATCAACACAAATATTGTTTGAAAAGAAATAATTCCTTTGAATTATTGTACTGTAGCTGAGGTTTTCACAAACAGAAAGGAATATATTACAAAATGCGAATTTTGCGCACGGGCCCCCTAGTTTTAGCAAATTTCCCTATGGGGAATAAGCTATTATGGGACCAGGTTACTTTTTCATTTTGATGTCACCAGAGGCCAAAACTACCGTTCGTTAATTTTCATATATATATATGTCCGTGGTACTAATAACACTATTAACACAAATTTAAATTAACTTTAATTTATTTTAAGTTATTTTAAGTTAATTAAAGTTCAAATTTTGAATTTTAATAGGGACCTCCGATTTTGATGAACTTTGGTATGAAGTTGTAGGTAGGACCAGGTATATTTTCATGAGTTCGCGAACCAGCATTATCAGGTTATGGGAACAAGGTTTTATGGGGTTTTAAAAGGGCAAAAAACGGGTTTATGGATTTTTGGACATAATATTTAAAAATTGAACAATGTTAACTAAAACCATTTAAAAGAGCTACAAAAAACAAACAATTTAGTATTTTGAATTGTTAACATGACCTAACAGGTTACGGATAAAATACAAAAATAGGTTTTCCATGTTATTCTTATGGGGAATTGACAAAACCCTGTATCTCACTTATTTATTGATATAATTTGATCAAATTTATTATGTACATTCACCTACTCAACCCCAAGACCCCTTTGGGGTTTATGGGGAAAATGAAAAATATCAGAATTTTATGCAATTTAGTTACATGCACTGGGAATGGATTTTCCTATATCTAAGTGCAATACCCAAAAGGCAGCAAATCTACATCCTCGTTCCCATGGTGTTTATGGGGGAATTAAAAAAAAGGAATCCTGTTGGAAATTCGCTGAGTGTGCATGTCTGCTGCGACGGGTTTATTTGTAATGGTGTTAACCAAATATACTTTTTATCATACTTTCACACATAAAAAATAACTTTCACTATATTTGTCTAAGATGGTGTATATTAGTATTGATTGATTTAAAAAATGAAATCGTGTATTGACTATTTTGAACCTTCAATGCATTGGGTTAATAACTCTGTTTCGCTATCGTTAGTAACTTATATTAAGCCTACATAATTCATAAAACATTATTGAGTATCAAACAGTTTAGGATTATTGGAGTTATAGATAATATAATTTTTTGTGCATGAATGTTTCTCCAAATATTTCACAAGATTGATTTTATTTTCGCATTTCAATTTCCTTTATTAAAAGATTCCAAACGAATATTGGTTATGGATTACAAGTATTCCACAAGAAAAAAAAGAGGTCTGTCAGTAACAAGCTTCATTAGGCCTAATCGGGCCTTAAAAGAAGGGTTCTCACAACTTTGTTGTTTCTATTATTACTTTAAGCTATTGTTATGTGAAATATTATTCTCAACAAACAAAAGTAAAATTTTGAAAATTTTGTAATGCCGTTATAGGTATAATATAAAAAAAATCGTGTTAGTTACACCATTTATAACTTAAGAACTACTCAACCAATTTCCCAGCAAATTTGGGGGGGGGGGGGGGGGGGCGGGAGGACATATAGGATACTTTTTATCCAGATTCTTAGATGGGGCTCCGCCCCACACGACTTCAAAGTTAAGTTGTCATGTTATTCTTATGGAAGCAACAATTTTGATATTGGAAAATAATTAAATTTAGGAATATTAATTTTATAAATATCTGTTGTTGATTAAAGTATTGAAGGAAGATTGAAAATAAAAGACCAGAGGATATTATAATAAACTTGCAGCGAGTGAGCGTAGCGAACGAGCTTACCTGAAGAACTAAACAATTTTCAGTTTGGCATTCAAGCGATCAACTGTGTTGATTTTTCTCTGTCAAAGTTATTAATTTACAACTAGTGCACTTGTTGCTCGACATCGAGCAATTTATTTGAATACAATACAAAAGTTACATGTAGTTCTAAATCAATGAAATCCGACCAATCCAATATTGTGAATATCGGTGATCACCAAAACTACAGTTGTACGTTAACGGATGTTTAAAAAGCTCAAACCAATCTCAATGTTGTTCTAATCGGAAAATGTCTA
Organism: Neoaliturus tenellus; assembly: GCA_030545055.2. Lineage (NCBI taxonomy): Eukaryota > Metazoa > Arthropoda > Insecta > Hemiptera > Cicadellidae > Neoaliturus > Neoaliturus tenellus. The sequence continues at coordinate 170,680,910 of CM061531.1, read as the reverse complement.
ATTTAATTTGTGAATAATATCCTTATTGTCCGACCCTAATTTAAAGCTTTAAGTATCCTTGCCTGCTGATATGGGAGGATTATTATTGAATTTTGTATATGGATAAACAATTTTATGCAGAGTTGGCAAGAGTAATCAACAAAATGTTACAAAACAGTCAATCACTGGTTTCCCATTTTTGTATTGAAATAATATTAGTTTAAATAGTTTATAATATATCTACACACAACTAATTAACTATTCATATTGAAATTTTAATGGATTATGGTGTTTGCATGGATAGTAAACAAATATTGTTACTATTACAATTATTGTTAATTTGTAAGATCTGAAAGTACCAATACAGATTGTTAAAAAAAACCGACAAACCATTTTTCATCTATTAGTTTACTTTAAATTTGCAACCCTGCATAAAAAATTGACTATCCTGCAAAACAAACATTCAATTTGACGATGTCAATTTATTATAGAAACAATTAAAAACACTTTGAGTACGCAGGTCTGCTGCAACAGGGTAATTGCAATTTATGTTCAAGTAGGTACAACGAAAGCAGTTCAGATTAAATATTAACTTGGTATACATTATAAGTCTTAAAATGACAATAGAATGATTGATAACTTAGCTCTGTGCGGCGGTCTACGTCGACGAGACCCGCCAACAGCGCGCGGCCCTCGACCTGACAAACTTTGTAAAATTACATTTTACTCGAAAACGGCACTTAGTAGGAAAAAACTATAAGAAACATAAATTGTTGTAAACTACCTAATCTATCTATTGGTATCATATTTAGTGACATCAGAGCCATTGCTATGACGTAAACATAATTGGAAACAAACATAAACATATTTTGGAACAATATTTTTTGTTTCAGAGGCTTTTTAACTACTTTTCGGTGTAATAAAAACGTTTAAAATGCATTAGTCTTATTTGCCTACTTTTTGTGAACATTTCTATCTTTAATTTATCAAAATCGACCGAAGAACAACGGAGCTATGACTATTATTATGCAACAAGTACATTAAAACATCACTTAAATTTTCATATTTTTAACACAAGATAAAACCACTTTTGCAAGAGAGTTCATCGTGGCAACATTGGTTTTGGTGACCCTTAGTGTGCCCAGAAAAAGGTATAATCGATTTCAAGAGTATATCTTTCGGGTATCACCTCAATGGGATTTTGAGGGCTTGGGTCCCCTACTAAAAGGTTGAGTATTAAGAAAGTTATTGCATTTTTAAGTTTTACCCTTATAATTTTAATGGGAACTTTGTTTGCGTGCCATTTCCGTCTTGGTCATCCATTTGAAGTCTAGTTTTAGGCATTGTACTCTGCTAAGTAAGACCTTTAATGTGATACCTAATTTTATCTATGCTGATATTTAAGAATTTTGTCTGACTCCTCGTGGGCCGTCCCCCTTAAGGGATAAAAAGTGATAATAGCTTAAGAGAGTAGAAATTTCTAGTTATTATTGATATACCAAGTCTCATTACTTTATCTACAATGGTAAAAATTATATTCCACCGTTCCGCGACTTTTCAATCACACTGTATAGTGTTTTGTAAGTTAATTAGAAAACTAAGAGTAAATTAGAATATATGGCATACTTTTATTTTTTTACATTTTTAAACACTTCTTAATTTATTTTTCTTCATAAAAGATAAAAGATTAAGTTCCTTTAGAATTGCAGTATTGATAGCTAATAATATTCTAAACGCAACTCATCGTTTATCTAAATAAAATTTTGTTTCATCTTTCATGTATATGGCAAAGTCAATCAACTCCACGGATAAGTTTAATTAAAAAAAAAAAAATACGATGTGCAATTAATGAAATAAATTGATAAGGACCTTAAAATATTTTATTTAAAAAAATTAACAATTTTATTCAAAGAGCATTTAAAACATATTCAATATTACAACTCCTTAATAAATGTCTAGCGAATGCCTGACGTTTTGAGTCGTCGATTGTATCAATATATGGATTAATTACTGGACTCGATGTATGTAATCTAATAATAATAATAGTATTTTTTCTTCATATCCTTGCAATAAACATTTTTTCGTGAACAGTTATCTATGATCGAAATTAGTCGATTGTCAATTGGTTGGGTAAACAGTCCGGAAAATAGTAGCTTTATAGAGTAGGCAGGAAAATAGTAATTTTCGGGACTATTATTTGTTTGTTACTAAACAATTTAATTATTTTTAGTAGTGGCAAAGTAGGGCTGCTGGGACATGACGTCATCACGATGATGTCAGCAGTGATGACGTCATCAATGACGTCACGGATGACGTCACTAATGATGTCATATGATGTTACATGACGTCACACCTATGACGTCATGGTGACGTCATTACCGCTGACGTCATCATGATGACGTCACTGACGTTAATTAGGTCAAGGTCACGCAAGAATACAAAAAAAAATTTTTTTGCACTTTTGCGATTCCTCGAATTTTGTTGAGAAATTGAAATTTCTCGAGGAATCACAAAAGTGCAAAAAAATATTTTTTTTTATTCCCTAGCGATCAGACTCTTGACCTAATATATCCGTCAGGGGTCATTGACCCGTCCCAGCAGCCCCACTTGAAAAAAAAATAATTTTTATATTTTACTTACCCACCACAAGACTGAGAGCCGAAGAATAATTTCTTCAAACACCCGACAGTGCGACAAACGACACGCGATCCGAACAGCACCGCGTCCGAAGACGTACTGACTTGTACACAGACGGTATCCCAGGTACCCGGCTCAGTGGTGGGGATAAGAAGATGGTGGGGGTAAAGTGGTTAGAAGGAGGAAAAAATTAAAATTTTTGCAACAACTCATCCGAGTCTGTCCTTTACCGTAACTCGGATTGGAAATATTTCCTGAGAAATATTTATTTTTTATTCTTTCTCAGGTGATGTTGGAACTTGGTCGGGAATTGGAGTCACCAATGTAACCTTACTGGCAAAAGTTAGCTCGTCTAAAAGTTTCTGAAACATTTTATCATCCATAGTGATATTTGTGTCCCTTGAGTAAAATTTTGGATTATTTTTGAAGCAACGTTTCATTTTTGTTAAAGTGGAAGTCTTGGACACCTTAACAGAATTATTTTGCTTGGCCAGCAAAAATTTTACTCTTAATAATTTTTCTCGCAAAGTTTCAGCCATAGGTGTGTCTCACAGTAAGGTTTGGACAAAACTGAAACACTTAGTCCAGTGTTGTACCTTAGCTGGAAGTAGTGGAACAGGGCTATAGTGGGGGAATAAGTAGTGGAGGGGGTAATGTGGACTGTTGTTGACAAGTGTAGAAACAGTTTGCTGGGAACTGTCCAAGGAGTAACACGTACTGTGCAGAAAAATTAACCGAGAGACTTGTGTAAAATTTAACTCCAAGAAATATTGAATGTAAGACTAAAAGAGGTAGAGCCAAATGAAAAATAATTTTGTAGGAGACGGGTATGGATCAGTTTTGTAGTAAAGTTCAAAATCCACTTGTGTGGAATAAAATTAAATTGTGAGCGAAAAATATTTAGCCACACCTGCAAAATACAAGTGTAGGAAAATATTAGGAGACCTGTATAGCTAAATAAAAATTAATTTTGTATCAAACAGTCTTCCAACATTTCAGTTTCTAAGTCTTAACAAGTAAGGAATAAAATATTAAATAATGAGTGGAAAATAATTTGTTAAGTAAACGTAATTTTAGCAGTGTAACAAAAATTAATTTTGTGCAAAACAGGCTAGGTTCTGTTTTGCTAAGTTTAATAAGAAGGAAAAAAATAAAAAATTTACTCACAGAAAAGTCCCGCGGCGGCGAGGTGTGGCGTGTTTGTTGGCTTGCGATAAACTGACTTACCTTCTGTTGAGCTACAGTTGGCAAGCTGGCCAAGAAACCAGTCTGTTATATAAGCATTACGTAACCGTCTCTGCCGGCTGTGCTGAGTTTGGCAAGCTAAAATATAATTCTATACTACAACTGTCCTGGACCAAAAATATTCTAAGTCCCAAGACCCCCCCCCCCCGGGGGGAGGAGGAGGTGGCATAGCCCAAGGCGTTGCCATACCTTGACACGTGTTGTATAATGAGATCCGGTTAGTAATGTATTCAGGTTTGGCTCTTGGAGATTGTCCAATGCCGCAAACAAGTACGTGTCGAGGTCTGGCTGTTTACGTAACCAGATCCGGTTCCCCCACTCCTGACCGGCTCAGCTTCGGTTCTCTGAGGCTTTGCTTCCTCGCAGTTGGTTTCAAACACTTCAGCTGAGTGGTTGAAGCTCTGCCCTACAGGATTCGCAATGTAATGTTGGCGCCGCATTATATTGGGAATTCTTTTAGTCTAAGGCATGGCATGTGTAGTGTTAAGAAATATTTTATTTTGCGCTTGCTGCTTCTGCTAGGTCTTGGTGTTGGATTTATTTAGTCTAAGTGTTGTGTGTTGAAAAATATTTCTTTGTACTAATCTTCACAGGTTGTCCCCAAGTAGAAATTTTTCTAAATTCGCATCTTGGAGGTACTCCTCCGTAAATTGGCAGCTTAAGTGTTAGGCTTTTGAGACTTAACAGTCTCTGTAAAATAAAAATTTTTCGAGGTTCAGAACCTCAAGAATTATTTGTTACCAACAATAGCATGGCGCCTAACGAGCCCGGGGGTAGGCCCCTGGGGATCCACCCTTAGGCCTCTTTCGGTCAGGGGCGCTACTGGACCTCATCACTCTAGATGGGTGGTTGGCATCCTTTAGCACGAGGCGTCGGATCCTGACACTGACCGGTGTGCTAGGCAAAAGTCAGTACCTACGGGTTAAGACGGGATCCTCGGTCATGGTTAGCATGGCCTCTTCCAAATTATTGTAGCATGTTTCCCTTAAGGAAACTCAAAATTAAATAAATAATTTTTTAGTAAATCACCTCCCCCTAAATGTTGAGATCCCCCCGATGCCTCTGACCGCCGGCGGTCTTAGGCATCAGGGGGATTTCTTTTTTAACTTTTGGATGACCTTGACCCATATTAGTGTGTGAATAAAATAATATTTTGTTCCACACGATATGTAGGTCAGCCATGACTTAGGCGGATTTTTGCCTGAGTTCTGAGGACTCCTCAGGACTTAGAGCGAGATGTGACTAAGTGTTGGCTGTCCACACTGTGGTGGAACAAAATATTATTTGATGTTGACACATGAGTAAGGGTAGCAGGTATCCAAGAGTTAAAGTCCTAGGGGTAGGTGACCCCCCCCCCCCGAGTCCCGGACGACAAGTGAGCCCCCCCCCGAAATTTTTTTTTTGGGATTTTGACCTTGACCAAAACTTTTTTGCTCCGGACGAAAACTGCGCCCCCCCCCCCGAATTTTTTTTTTGGGATTTTGACCTTGACCAAAAATTTTTTGCTCCCGACGAAAACTGCGCCCCCCCCCCGATTTTTTTTTTTTTTTTTTTTTGGGATTTTGACCTTGACCAAAAATTTTTTGCTCCGGACGAAAACCTGTTTGTACCTCTACCTCAATGTCTTCCGCTTCGATGCCAAGCCTGTCACCACTGCCAACCTCTATCGCCTCGGGGAAAAAATTATTGTGGACTTGAGACCTGGATCTACAATTACCGAAAGACACTTTGGTGAAAACAATTTTGACTGCTGTGACTGCGCTGACGACTGCGACGACGACAACAGTGACGAGTGTGCTGAGTGGAGCTAGGCCTAGTGTAATTTCTTTGGATTCCAGTTCTGATGAAGAAATTTTTGTGAGTCCAAAGAAGCCGCCATCACCGCCAACACCCGCATCCCCCACTGAAGAAATCCTTACATATTTCAAATCTTTCTTTGACCCAACCACTCCTGTCACTCCTATCACCCCTGTAACAAGTCCTGCTAAACCCAAACAAAAATGTATTTCCCTTCCATCCACATCTAAAGACACTCCTGTAACAAGTCCTGCTAAACCCAAACAAAAATTTATTCCCCTTCCATTGACATCTAAAGACCCTCAAGTTGAAGTGGAGCAACCAAAAATTAAAGTAAGTATCCCACTGAATAAAATCAAGCCGGGTTTGCGTAAAACAATAAAGTCTAAAAAGGCGGCGGCACCGAAACGCCAGTGTACATTTGTTTGGAAAACTTTAGCGAAATTTAACCAGAAATGTGCCAGGTGGGCTGTTAGCGGTGAAGAGTTATGCCGCTATCATCTTCAACGTGACTCAGCTTCCACCCGGAACATAGTAAGGCCTTTTTCGCTAAACATTGCTCCTAAAACGCAAACAGAGATTCCTATGGTTCGTTATCGAAGGCTCTATCTTGGTGATAAATACTTTTTTCGAAAACACCTTAAAGTAAAGCCTCACATCTTTTTGATGAGGCATGAGGGCAAAAATGTTCATGTGAGAGTTGCTCCCCATTTAGTAAAAGAAAAATTTATGACCATGAGAGGGTATTTGATACGAACGGTGATCATGGGTCAACGTAGGACTGTGTGGCGTTTGCAGGAGTAAATGTAAACTTTTGACTTGACAAAAGTTTTGTTTTCCAAACATTCTTTTCCAAATTACATTTTTCAAAATTATTTTTCCAAAATTTATTTCTTCACCCTCTTGAAATAAAGGAGGGGGGTATTATATAAATGAGCTATTAAAAAAAAAAAAAAAAAAATAGTTCATTTATATAATATCTTAACCTGGGGATAATGTTTTTTTTTATTTATAAATAAAAAATAAAAAAACATTATCCAGACACGTCCCAAACCAGTGTCCTGGACGGTGAAGAAAATTTATAACAAATTAATTTTATTAACCAAACAGATGTTTAGCATTATGGTGAAGCAGTACATGATTACGTGACAACCGGTTTCCCCCACTAGTGAAAGGTCACGTGACAACCAGTTTCCCCCACTACTACTGAATCTCACTCAGTTCCCAGTGCTACTCACTTGGCTCATTCTGCTTTATTCCTTCATCCGAGCAGCACATTATGAGCGGAAACATGACTGAAGTGTCTTTCGAAGCGCCCAACAGAAAAGTTCACCCAGACCACAAGCGGGTATTAAAAATTTTAGGACCCAATCCGTTTGCGGGGGACTTGGAGTTGGAGCGTTTACCATCAGGTCACGTCTATGCTCCGATGCTGTTGGACTACAAAAATAATTCTTCACCTGAACCACAGTCATCACCAAAACCTGGCCCATCCACTGAAGTTGAGCAAGAAAGTATATTAAGAAGTTTGTTGGTTAAGGACATGAGACAAAAAAATAAAGAGAAGAAGCGGCTGGCGGACCAACAGCGAAATTACCAAGAGCGTTTGGCAATTTTCCGGCTACAACTGATCGTGCCAACAGTGAATTTTCGCTCCAGTAAGCTGGACACTCTAATAGGAGCTGCAAATTATATTCAGCAGCTGGAAAGAAAAATTAAATTTTAGAAGGGTTTGAAAATAAAAAATCAGATGGTTATGGGGGCCAACATTTAGAGATGTAAGTGTTGAAAATTATTTTATTTTGTACGACTTGGACTTGGACATGGACTATTTGTTTGGTATGTGGAAAAAACAGAGCGGGGGATAGAGCACTCTGTGATACTGGAATAACATATCACTTAGTGCTTTATCCCCCGCTCACAGGGTAATTTTATTTGACCTTGACCTACTTAAAAGAAGTGGTGGGGGTAAGTTTAACCAGGCGTAGGGTATTGAGGAGGTTGATCAGTCTCAGTTCAGCGTAGCTAGGAGACGCACACCTCGAGATGGCTCCTTCCAGTCTTCTACAATTGTGTTTAATGAAAATTTCTGATGACACCGAATTGTTCAAGTATGTGGTGCATCAGTCTGGTGCACCACCAAAAATTAAAATTTTAGTTAAGGAGTTTGACTTTGAAAGAAATGGCTACACAAATTATTTTGCTTATGTTTTCAGAAACGAAAATATTAAATTTTGTAAAGACTGTGGTTTTGCTGCATGTGAGGACATGACAGAATTTATAGAAAGCGGTGGCTACATGATGATGACTGGAATTTCTAACATAAAAAGAGATGAAATACCGCAAGAAAGGTGTGATATTTGTGCGGTTTATTTACATGATTGGCATACATACAGCAGAAACCAGGTGGAGCCTAAGAGAAGCTTATTATTTCGTTGGCCAGGGGCAGTACCTAGGTTTTAGTTTAAAAAATAAAATCTTACTTATGATGTTGAATGTATGGTCTTGAAAAGTGGTGGGGGTAAAGTGATATAGGTGGTGGACATCAGCTGAGGAACATCACTCTCGCTAAATCCAAGGAAGAAGCATCATGGTAAGTCACTGCGTGGAGTTTGTGCTTTTGGAGGAGGACTTGGTAGAGATTGTGGAGCTAATAGAAGACACGACAAGGAAAGGGACTATTGAAAATGTGAGATGCGAGCCTCAGGATGAGAGATCGCAAAAAATTGTTGAAGCCTTTCTGTCTACCATGTTAACTGATAAAACAACAAATTTTGAGTTTGTAAAATATTTATTTGACAATCGGGTGAATGCCAAAATGGCTATATTTTTCAAAAAATAATTTTAATTTCAGAATGACTTGGACATGGTTTGTGAGTTTTAGTTTACGGACAAATGGTGGTGGGGGTAAATAATTTACATATCTATATAAAACTCTAGTTTGTTTGCAAAGGTGAAACATTCCACTAAGATGCCTCCACTGGACAACACTAATGTGCCTCGCAGACAAATTTTTGAAATTTTACAAGACATACCAATTGAAATAACAAATGGGGAAGAGGAAAACGTTACAGAAGATGAAAGTGCAATGGAAGAATTGGATGAAGAAGAAAATAATTTAACAGATATTGACTTACATGCTTATGAAACATTGGACTCGTCATCAGAAGAAGAAGAAATGGAAGATCAGAACACCCCTAAAGTTGGAGCTATATTGGATAGAATGTCGTTGTGTAAAAGACTTGTATTTTGTAGTAGAAGATTATTTTTGGAGAGTAGTGATGACGAGGATAGCAGTGATGAAGTTTCACCTTTGTAAATAACTTTTTGTAAATAATTTTGTGTTTTGCATTTTACAAAAATCCAAAAAAAAATTATAAAACTGTAAAAAAGAAGAAAAAGAATATGAGCGGGGGGTAGAGCAGCAGATGCTCTATCCTCCGCTCAAAATAATAATTTCCGATGGCCTTGACCCACTTTTGAGAATTGATTGTGGTGGGGGGAGAGCATTGGTGGTGGGGGAAACGTCATATATACGGGTAGTCAAGCCTCAGTCTCATTTGGTAAGAAAGAGGGAACGCTGGATCGGAGGTGATGGTAAGCTTGACTCAATAGCAAATACTTTAACACTGCAATATGTTAACAGGTTGTCAATGGTTAGGAAATATTTTTATTTTTATACTCGCTAGTTTGTTTAAGCTTAAAATTTTAAATATATTTTGTTTTGGTCAAATGCTTTTGCCAGACTTCCTACACGCTAAGACTCATATAAAGTACAGGATTTAAGCTGATCTCTCGGGGAAATACTATGTAGCCACCTCACACTGGTTGTCCGACTCACATAGTATTGGTGATTTATACAACATAAAATATTTTCAATATGTTATATATCACCAATTCTTATTTGAGTCAGATAACCAATGTTAGGTAGCACATCAGTATTTCCCCGCGAGATCAGTCTTAATTCTGTACATTTTTTGAGTTTTGGCGTGTGGTAAGTGTGCCAAAAGCATTTGTTCAAACAAATATATTTAAAAGTTTTAATTTTGAACAAGTTGGGCAGTAAATAGTAAAAATATTTAACTTTAGAACCAGTTGACATATTATTGAAAGTATTTGTTAGAAAGTCAATCTTACTACCATCTCTTATCCAGTGTTCCCTCTTTTTTACCAGATTTAAGGTGGCCTTGACCTATATATTTGTCCTAAATAGCAAATTTTAAATAAATATAATACATTTTGTTCTGCGCATGTGCAGATTTGTTCTGCGCATGCGCAGAACGGGTCTTTCCCAAAGATCACCCCCCACCACCCGCTATAAAAGGAGGTCGGCCAAGAGCGTCTCTCATTCTTTGGTGAACTTTTATGAAGTTAACAGTCTAAAGACGCTCGTGGTAAAAAGTGTTAAAAATGCTTCTTTGCCATATTTGTGGGGAATTTTTCCCAGATGAAGACATTTTAGCTATACATCAAGAATTACATATGGAAGACCCGGCAAGTTTAACGGCTAATGAAATGGACTGCGATTGGATTGACGAATTTTTGGATGAATTTAATCAACGGCTCGACAACTGGGAGAGTTATTTGCAACAAATGCAGCAGGGACGACCCAGTGTCATACAGTTTGGAGGCGCCGGAACATCAGGAGCTGGAAGAACTACGGCACAAGCGGACCTGGACACGGCACGGACGGACCTGGATACCGAACTGGAAATGGACATGGATAGTGAACCGGAAGGAGACGATGGAACAAGTGTTTTACGTGCTACAGCTCTACCCGGACAGAAAGTAGTACATTTTAAAATAAATAATGTGCAACTGGAATTGGACAATTTTTTAAGTGAAGCAAAATTACTGATTGAACAAACACTTTTAGACGAATTGGCCAGATTAAACTTTATTAAATTCGGATTAGTTTTGGATGCAACTTTTACCAACACTGATGGAGAAACAAGTTTAAGAGGATTTATAACCAAAAACCGCACTGTCATGTACGCATCAAATGTTACAAATATTATTGATGAGTGTGTAGAGGAATTATTAATTAAACTGCAAGAACACCAAGGTAGAGGCTCCGGATGGAGTTTGACCTCTATAGACGGTCTCGATGTTAGGGTCCACAAACATGGTTTTGGTCAGAGAGGAAGCAGCTACATCCCTCTACCAAAAACCATTGAGGAAACTAAAGCATGTATAAATGTACAAAATGTAGATAATGAGTGTTTTAAGTATGCTATGCTTTGTAAATATATTTTGCCAGAGCAGCGCCCTTCTAGAGTAAGTGGACACTATGTAAATATAAATAATAGATATAACTTTCAAGGACTGTCTTACCCTGTAAGTGTTAAAGACATTTGTAAATTTGAAAAGAAGAATCCTGGTGTTAGTGTAAATATTTTTGGTTTGGACGAAGCAAATAACGTGTATCCAATGAAGATTGTAAAAACAGAGCTTAGGAATCATACAGACTTATTATTTGTGACTAGAGGTGAAATTTCACACTATGTGTACATAAAAAATTGTGAAGCTTTAACAGTAAGTAAACAGTTATCCAAAATGAAATGTAAAAAAACTATTTGTAAAAGGTGCTTTTGCTTTGTAAATAAGGACTTAAGAAGAGGAGGTGCTCAGTGGTTACAAGAACACCAAAGACTCTGCAATGAAAATTATGAATGTAAAATCAGTTTTCCACCACCGAACCGTACCATTCTAAAATTTGACAAAATTAATCACCAATACAGGATTACTTTTGTAATATATGCCGATTTCGAATCCACCCTGATACCACAGGAACTTCCCAATGGTGAAATCAACAGTAGGACAAAATATCAAATGCACGAACCAAATAGTTTTTGTTTGCTGGTCAAGTCCACTCTTACTGATGAACATTTGCAAGATTTTGGACTACCCACATCACCGATTTTGTACAGAGGTGAAAATCCTGCTAAAATTTTTGTAGATAATTTGTATGATATAGCCAGTAAGGTGGATCGAGTGTACAGTAATATTGTTCCAATGTTACCCCTAGATGAAGAGGAGGAATTCCAATTTTTGAATGCTACCTCTTGTTATATTTGTAAAAAAGATTTTACAGTGGACAATCATAAAGTTCACGATCATGACCATCTGACCGGATATTACAGGGGGCCAGCTTGCAACGCATGTAATTTAAATTTGAAACTGCCAACTTTCATTCCAGTTGTGTTGCACAACCTGAGTGGGTATGATTCCCATTTTATAATACCGGAATTGGGAAGAGATACAGGCAAGATTGATGTTATAGCACAAACTTTAGAAAATTATATTAGTTTCTCTAAGAAAATTGGCAAAATAAAATTAAGATTTGTTGACTCATATAGGTTTATGCCATCAAGCCTTGCCAAACTAACTAACAATTTAAGACGACAGGATTTAAAGGAAACAAAGAAAATCGTACCTGCAGACAAATTGGACTTGGCATTAAGAAAAGGAGTGTTTCCTTATGATTATATTACAGGAATTGAAAAATTTGAAGAAACCAGACTACCACCCATTGAAGCTTTCAAAAGTAAACTGACAGACACGGAAATTTCAATTCAAGATTATAATCATGCTTGTAACGTCTGGAATGAATTAGGTATGCAAAATCTTGGTGAATATTCAGATTTTTATGTTAAATTGGATGTAACACTATTGTGTGATGTTATGGAACAATTTAGGAACACTTGCTTTGACGCCTATGGACTGGACCCTCTTCATTCGTTTACATCTCCCGGCTTAGCATGGCAGGCCATGCTAAAATCTACCGAGTGCAAGTTGGAACTGCTAAACGACATCGATATGGTTTTGATGATTGAATCAGGTGTACGCGGTGGATTAACTCAGGCCGTTACAAGACATGTGAAAGCTAACAATAAATTTCTACCAAATTATGATGAGACTAAAGATTCGATTTTTCTTGGTTATTTTGATGCCAATAATTTATACGGTTGGGCGATGTCCAAACCCCTTCCGTATGGCGACTTCCAATGGGTAGACCCTGATTCAATTGGAAATATTATGGATATTCCCAAAGAAGGTGACACCGGCTACATCTTAGACTGCGACTTCGAGTATCCAGAACACCTACACGATCATCATTACGACTTGCCACTGTTGGCTAAAACTGAAGTATCACCGACAGGAAAGTGGCCCAAATTAATGATGACATTAAACAACAAAAATCGTTATGTGGCACACTATTGGGTTGTACAACAAGCGTTGGAGTTAGGACTAAAAATAACAAAAATTCACCGAGCACTACAATTTTCTCAGTCGTGTTACTTGAAACCTTACATAGATTCCAACACCGTGAGGAGAGCAGCAGCCACATCAGCTTTTGAAAAAGATTTTTACAAGCTTATGAACAATTCGATTTTTGGGAAAACTTTAGAAAATAAAAGGAAACACAAAAATGTAAAATTAGTAAGTGATCCTAAAGTGTTAGAAAAACTTGCACAGAAACCAAACTTTAAAACTACTATGATAATTAATGAAAATCTAGTAGCGGTAAGCATGAATAAGACCAAAATTGTTATGGATAGACCATTGTACATAGGAATGTCAATATTGGATATAAGTAAAACGCACATGTATGACTTTCATTACAACAAAATGGTTCAACATTATGGAAGAGAAAATATTGGAGTAGCCTACATGGACACGGACGCACTAATTTATTGGATTAAGACACAAGACATGTATGAAGATCTTCGGACGTTCATACACAAAAATGATTTTGATTTTTCCGACTACCCAAGAAATCACCCGAACTTTAATTAAAATAATAAGAAAGTTTTAGGCAAATTCAAAGATGAATGCAACGGAGCAAGCATGGAAGAAATCGTTGCTCTAATGTCAAAATTATATTCTTTTAAAGTATATAAAGAACAAGAAGAAACATCAACCACTAAGAAAGCAAAAGGTGTAAAGACAGGTTATTTGAAGAAAAATATATACTTTGAGCACTACAAAAACTGTCTATTTAACAACACCACCTTGACTGCTAAATTCAACACCATAAGGAGTGAAAAACACAAACTTTACAGTGTTACAGAAGTGAAAAAAGCACTATCGGCAAATGATGACAAAAGACATATTATGGATGACAAAATCAACACTCTTCCTTTCGGCCACTACTCCCTTAACCCCATCAACAACTAACCTATTCTTCGTCCTTCTTCGACCTTCTTCGACCTAAATTCCTTTTCCTTCCGTAAAAAAATGGGGAACACGGCAAGTCTAACGCCGTGTTCCCCATTTTTTTACATCAATTTGAATGACCTTGACCCAGTTAAATATGGGTATAATGTAATAAAAAATTTATTTTTACTTCATCCATGAATGAGGAAGGATAAAATTATGGATTTGAAACAAAAAATTGTTCATGAACTTCATAAACCGGCTAGGAGAAAATTTCCCCGAAGAAATACTGTTATAAAAGGAATGAATGATCTATATCAAGCTGATTTAATCGAAATGATTCCTTATAGTAAACAAAATAAAGGATTTAAATATATATTGACTATTATCAATTGTTTTACAAAAATGGCAGATGCTTTACCGCTAAAAGATAAAACCGGCAAGAGTGTAACAAAAGCCATGGAAACTGCGATACAGAGAGACAAAAATACCATAAAACATTTACAAACCGATGATGGTAAAGAATATTTCAATAAAGAATTTTCAAATTTAATGAAGAAACACAATATAAACCATTATTCGACTAATTCAGAGGTAAAAGCATCAATTATAGAAAGATTCAATCGAACTTTAAAAGGTGCGATGTACAAGATGTTTTCAAACAGAGGATCGCACGTATGGATTGATATGTTACCAAAACTAATAAAAGATTACAATAACAAGTTCCATAGAACAATTGGTATGAAACCGAACCAAGTGACTAGTAAAAATGAAAAACTTGTATTAAAACGTATAAGAATGAATACTAAACCAAAAGTTGAAAAACTAAAGCCTAAAACGTTTAACGTTGGTGATAAAGTGCGAATAAGCAAATACAAAGGTGTATTCAGTAAAAGATATCTGCCAAATTGGACAAATGAGGTTTTTACCGTATTTAAGGTGCAACCTACAGTACCAGAAACTTACATTTTAAAAGATAATAAAGGACAATTGCTCGAAGGAGGGTTTTATGGACATGAAATGTTAAAATCCACAGTAGGTGATGTATATCTCGTTGAAAAGGTGTTGCAACGGAAAAAAGATAAAGTTAAAGTGCGATGGTTAGGATTTAATAAGAGTGAAGATTCTTGGATACCTAAAAAGGATCTCATATAATGATGGAGCATCATTTTAGGTTGAACCTTTACAAAGGATGGAGATAATACCGCAAAAGGATAGTTTTACTATTAATAATATTGATGAACTCACGGTGGACAATTCGAAATTAAACAGTGGCAAACATGGTGTTTTGTTACCAAACACGGTGCGTTGTCTTGTAACCGGTCCATCCAATTGTGGTAAAACAAATGTAGTATTCAATTTGATTACAAACCCAAAAGGATTGCGTTTCAATAACTTGTATGTCTTTTCCAAATCATTACAACAACCCAAATACCAATTATTAGAAAAAATATTTAATAATGTTCCAGAAGTGAAATATTACAAGTTTAATGCAAGTGAAAGTGTAATGCAACCGCATGAAGCTAAACCATTTTCAGTTTTTATATTTGATGATGTATCCTGTGAAAACCAAAACACTATCAGGAGTTATTTCGCTATGGGGCGACATAACAATATAGATAGCATTTACATAGGCCAGACTTATAGTAAAATACCAAAACAACTGATAAGAGACAACGCAAATGTGTTAATTGTATTCAAACAGGATGAAACTAACTTAAAACACATATATTACGATCATGTCAATGCGGATATGTCATATGAACGGTTTAAAGACATATGTGGTAAGGCTTGGGCTGAAAATTATGGATTTTTGACAATTATGAAAGAACAACCACTAAATAACGGCCGATACAGGATAGGTTTCGATAAATTTATATTAATTCACTAACCACCATATCACGCAATCATTCTTGTACAGCACGTCTTGCTACAAACATGGTTAACCAAGAAAAGTTAGTAAAGGAAATTAAATCACTTAGTGATTCTATTCGGGCTAAAAACAGGGCGTTAAAGCTAGGTATCAGCGAAAGGGAGAAATTTCTCGAATCTACTTTTAAACCTATTACAGAGCCTTTGAAACAATTGAACAAAAAATTGACTAAACCTTCTTTTCAAGGTGATATTATTGCTCCGATTACAGAATATGAAAGGGAAAGTGTAATATCAGAAGATATTAGCGAGGAGGACCCGGAAGCCTCCATATTTAGTGATACAACGGCAGAAAGAGAAGATGTATATGCTGGTAGTGAAGAAGAAGTGATATCTATAGCGAGTGAAGAAGAAAAAACAGAAGGAGAACCATCAAACATAAGCTTATTGGGTGAAAATATTCATACGAAAGGACCTTTAGGAAGGAAATACTTGTTAAAACTGTTAATTGGAACTAATTCTACTAAAAAATACCACAGTTATGGAGCAAGAATGTCCAAAGAAGGTGTAATGATTGGTAATAGCAAATTAGATGTCGATGAACATGATAATATTCACGTAGGTGATCAAATATATAAAGGGACGAGGGGATTATTTGAATTATTATTTGAAAATAAACCTTTACATGCATTGGTAAAAGATGATGATTTGGAAGTGTATAGCAAAATTTTGGAACAAACTAATGCATATAGAAGAAATTATTTACCTGATGTTCCAATATTTCGAAATAAATCTGTAAAATATAGAGAATTTGTTTCCAAAATATTACCAATTATAAGAAGAAAACCTATAAAAAGAAGATTTGTAGCATCCACTTTAGACATAAGTTCCCCAGAACCAAGGAAAAGAAGCAAATCAGTCACTGGTAAAGGATTAATGAAGAAACTATATAATACAAACGTAATTTATTACAATAATATAAATAAGTTGGTGGATAGAATGAAACTAATACATGAAGCCAAAGAAGCGGGTCATACTGGATTGGAAAACGAATGGGTGGCTTTAGTGGATGAACTTAGAAACCGCGGGGTAATCTCATAAAAATGCGTTACTCCCTAAAATGCTATTCAGTTGCACCATGAGTGTCGACAAGTTCGGACGATATTCCTCGGATGGATTATATTACGCGAATAACTTAAAAAGAGGTGCTGGTTTACCACAAACACCTGAAGGAGATTATGATATTAGTAATAAAAGGTTAAAAAACATAAAAGATCCCACGGACGAAAACGATGCAGTAAATTTAAAAATAGTAAAGGAAAAGATATCACCAACATTAAGACTACACAATAACAAATATGATGCAGAACATCTTAGAATTATCAACGTTGGTAAACCAAATGAAAACGGTGATGCAATAAACAAAGGTTATTTGTCATCTGAATTAAAAAATACGTTAAAATTCAATGGAAAAACGTATAGTGCCAACAATAAACGTATATCCAACGTAGATGACCCTAAAGATGAAAAAGACAGCGTGAATAGACGCTATTTACATTCTTTAATACCTGAAAAGACAAAAGATGGATTTTCTTTTTATAAATTTGTTATTAATGATATAGGTTATCCGAAAACTGAAAACGATGCTGTAAATCTAAAATATATTAAAGATCATTGTATCATACGTGATGTAGGGGTTATAGATTGTTTTGGTAATTGTTTAGCTAATGTTAAAGATGGTTCGGCGCCATCAGATGGTGCAACAGTTGGTCAAATGAAAAAGACTTTAAAACAAGAGACATCTGGATTTGTAAAACAAGACCAAGTGGTATCACGGCAGGGGGATGTGTTTGTACAAGGAAATGAAAAGTTTACATTACTTGAAGAAAAGAATAAAGTTCTTGATGGACATGTATTAAGGAATAATGTTTGGGATGGTAAAGGAAAACAATTGATAAATGTAGCTCCCGCGTCATTGCCTGGTAATGTTGTTACTTTTGAACAGATAATACAATTAGAGCCAGGTGGACATAGATGGTGGAATTGCAATAACAAACGATTAACAAGAGTTGCAGACCCTGATTATGAAGATAACGCTGTAAATGTTAATTTCCTTGTTAAAGTGATAGGTAATATAATGTTTGATATGCATAATTATATTGCAAGCGGACAATATAAACATGTTGATGAAAAAATGAGAAATACATGGATAAAACAAAAGTATTTTAAAAAAAAAAAAACACCTTAAATTTTAGGATCCACACTTTGGGGTCCTTTTAGTATTTAATTGGTCAAAATGATAAATTACATCATTTATGTACAACCTGTCATAGAGTTAACACATAAGTTGTACATTTCGATTATAAAAGGAGAATAATGACATTCCAGTACATCAGTCCATATCGAGACACTGTAAGGAAAGGAGGTGGGATCACGTCCACAGCGGTTTCTCTGTTAAGTAAAGCTTTAAATCGAATTCCAGTAGGATCTGTTGTAAATAGAGCAATAGACGCTTTACCATACGAATTTCACATACCGCGAGGTTATCAGTATTGCGGACCAGGAACTAAATTGAAAAAAAACGACTGGAAAGAGGCGATCCAGGCATAAATAAGTTAGATCAGGCTTGTAAAGAACACGATATAGCATATTCCACATTTAGCGATACAAAGAATAGATCAATAGCTGATAAAAAGCTCGCGGATATAGCTTGGCAACGAGTAAAGTCTATTGACGCTAGTATTGCAGAAAAAGCAGCAGCTTTAGCGGTAACAGCAGGTATGAAGGCTAAAACAGCGGTAGGAGGTGGAAAAAGGAGGAGAAGAGTGAAAAGGAGATCGGCAAAGACAAAACATGGAGGGAATATTAGAAGAAAACGACGTTCCACCAGAAAGGGTAGCAAAAAACCAACAGTATGGTCAATGGTAAAAAACGGGGCAGGTCTATACCTAAGACCTTATCGTGCATATTAAATAAAAGAAATCAATTAGTAATACCACATAAAGCGTTAACAAATATCGAATTATTTAAATACATTTCATGTTTAAAAATACCTTTTTTTCGCGGTGTCTTTATGAAAGATGATTTACCAGTTAAAATGTGGAAAAACGAAACAGGCATTGTAAATTTAGATAATTCTGAAGGTCCTGGCACTCATTGGGTTTGTTATAAGAAATTAGGTGATAATATATATTACTTTGATAGTTTTGGCAATTTACCACCACCTAAAGAACTTGAGCATTACTTTAAATCTGCTAAAAACATATATTACAACTATAAAAGAGAACAACCTGATAACACTTTAATATGCGTCCATTTATGTTTGGAATTCCTAGCTAAAAGTATCAGTCACAATTGAGATGTCTTCCTATACGGTATCATTAACAGGAAAATCGTCCACTTTACGAAGTATCCTTTTCCCAGCGTTACGCTTGCAAAAAGGAAGATTTTGGGAGGCGGCACTGTTAGATTTTACAACTTACAACTCTATTCCCAATGTTACGGAAGATAAAAATAACTTATTGCATTATTATAAAGGAAAAGATGCCAGTGGGAAGTTTACAGACTTAGAAGTTTGCAGTTTACCCACAGGTTCTTATGAAATTGATCATATTAATGAATTTTTGCAAAATAAAATGGGAAAAGACAATATAACATTAAAAGGTAACAACAATACTATGAAAGCTGAAATTAACTCCAAATATTATATAGATTTTACTCAGGAACACTCAATCGGTGAATTGTTAGGATTTCCCAAAGATGGGTCAATTTTAGAACCAAATCAAACACATTCCGGTAAACAAACTGTAACTATACTAAAAGTTAATAGTATAGATATAACTTGTAACATTATACAGGGAGCTTACAGAGATGGAGCAAATACTCATATAATACATACTTTTTACCCAAGTGCACCTCCAGGATTTAAAATTGTTGAAAAGCCACAAAACCTAGTATATCTGCCGTTGAACACCACTTTCATTTCAGACATCGTGTTGAACGTATTGGATCAAGACGGTAACTTGATAGATTTCCGAGAAGAGCCAATTACAGTTAGATTACATTTAAAATCAACACTTTAATACAAAAATCATGGGTTTATCATTTAAAAGTGGACAACCTACGGGAAACCGCATTAGTAGCTCTTCAGCTGTGGAGGAGTTAACACGCGAGAACATTCGTTTCTTAGAAAAGATTGGTTTAAAATTAACCGATTATGGATATACTGGATATAGCGCAGGGTCCGACATTCGACGAAACCCTATGGGAAAAAGAATATCACACCCACAACCCTTACACTTCATCAAAATTGAACAATAACGATGAAATTCGTATTCCTATACAACATCAAGACATTTACACACTACCATGTGAAAGTTACTTGTATATCGAAGGGAAAGTAACAAAAAAGGACAATAGTGTAGGTACAGTAGTTCCATTTATAAATAACGCAATGGCTTTCTTGTTTGATGAAATCAGATATGAAATATCAGGTGTTACAGTAGATTCCACTAAAAAAGTAGGTATTGCAACAACTTTAAAAGGATTAACATCTATATCACCGACTGATACCAATTTATTAATACCCGCCGGATGGGTTGAACCTACAATTGATACAATCACCCCAAATTCAAAGGGATTCTTTGATTTCTACATTCCATTACGTTTATTGCTTGGTTTCGCTGAAGATTATAGGAAAATAATATTAAATGTTAAACAAGAATTAGTTTTATTGAGATCTTCAAATGATAAAGATATTATTAAAGCTGCGAGTGGTACAACAGATGCGACTTTAGAATGGAAATTAACGTTGGACAAAATCGTATGGAGAGTTCCACATGTTAAATTAGCTGACGAGCATCGAATGCTACTATTAAGAAAATTAAAAGCTGATCGTGATATTGTTATTCCATTTAGAAGTTGGGAATTCCATGAACATCCCAGTTTACCTACTACGGATCGACACACTTGGACTGTTAAAACATCAAATTATGTGGAACGGGCCAGATATATTATATTTGGTTTACAAACAGCTAGGAGAGACGATATAACTAAACATGCGGGCCAATTTGATCATTGTGATTTGAAAAATATTAAAGTTTATTTAAATTCACAATTTTTCCCATATGACAATTTAAATGTATCGTTTGCAGATAAAAAATTCAGCATACTATACGATATGTATGCGAAATTTCAAAATTCATATTACGGTAAAACAAATACGCCTTTGCTTTCACCAGAAAAATATTTAGATAACTACCCAATAGTAGTAATCGATTGTTCTAAACAAAATGAATCGGTAAAGTCATCAAGTGTGGATATAAAAATAGAAATGGAATTTGCCAAAGCGATACCGGCAAATACTACAGCATATTGCTTAATTTTACACGATAAAATTGTCACTTACACACCTTTGACAGGAATTGTTACAAATGTTTTATAAAAACTCGTTTTTGTAAAATTTCAATCACCGGCGCGATTATAAAAGGGGAGCGCACAGACCGCTCCTGATCAGTTTGTTGCCTGACATCGTATGGGTAGCATCATCTTCAATATGGCTTCTACTAGTGGTACAACGGAATGCGATATAGAGAAAGAAATTTCAGAATTTTTGGACATGAAAGAACAACAACACGGCGCAGATCAAGAAGAAGAAAAAGGTAAAAAGAAGAAATATTTGTCCAAGAAGAAGAGAAATGTGGAAGAAAATATTTCACCAAATATTTTGATGGAGGTATTTTTACGAATTTTTTATCCAATCTCTTCAAGTTTGGATAAAAGTGTTTTAATTGGAGTTATGAAATCAACCGACTATTCACCTACAGTAATTTTAACCCACGGAACAAAAATGATTTTGTTTACAGCCAACGCTTGGGAATCTTTTATGAAACACCTCCATTTGTTGGAATGTTATTTTAATAGCAACATGTTTGGCAGGAAAACAAAAGTAGGACTATTGGATTCAGACTTGGAAATTGATATTATTAAACACCGAGGTGAACATCAAATGAGATTCAGAGATACGACCAAACATGACATAAAAATTCAACTGAACAGAGAAGAATTTTTTATTTTAACATGTGCAACTGAACCGATAACAAGATATTTAAGACAGCTAGTATTCTCCAGTTCAATTATTAAAGATTATTTAACAGACACTTTGGACAAACAACCGGATGCACCAATTTTGTATGGACCTGTGGACACTTCAATATTCAATAGAATTCCTCATGAAGTTCAAATGTGGAGACAATTGGAACAATATGTGCAAGAAAAAAATAATTTTGTAAAATCTGATGAAGAAACACATTTCAGTGATGAAAAGGATCAAAGTGATGAGAATGACTACAACAAAAATGACCAGATGGAAAGTTAAATAAAATTTTAAAATTTTTCACAACACTTTACACTTGAATTGGCAAATTTTCAATAAAAAATTCAAAATTTTGTGGGTGTAGGCCTACCGGGGATGGTGCCCACGTTAAATATACACCAACGCGCCTTCAACTGTACGGCCTGGCATAAATAAATGCCTACCGTGGTGTGGAAAACAGTTGACCTTCTGACACCGTGATGGATAGACGGGTGACCTTTCAAATGGACATGGAAGAAGAAATCAAGTCCAAGCCGGGTATTATTGAATTTCAAGCTTTTCGTGGTAACGATGATCGGTTTATAATTAAAGAACTGGTATTTTACGATATAGATAAAAATATTCCTTACACATTTTTATTCAAACCACCATGCTCTTTTTCTTCACTAACCACCAAAGCCGCAACAACAAACCGATGGACTTGGAAATATTTTCATCATATCGATTGGTATGACGGTTTTACCAGTTATTCAGACTTGTATCATATTATGCATCAATTTTCAAACAGATTTACTAATATTTACACAAAAGGACTTGAAAAGAAAAGATGGATAGAACAATTTACATCTACTCCAGTTAAAGATGTGCAAATAGATAAAAATTTTAAATTTATTGCTGAAAACATTTGTATTTGCACACAAAGTGTGGAACATGAAAGGGACAGGCACTGTGCGTTAAAAAAGGCTTTAAAATTAGCGACTTACCTGCAAGATGGAGAAATCGGCGATGGTGGTGGGGGTAACGGCGATTATAAAAGCGAGGAGCAGACCGAGACCTGGCACGAGTATTACTCGAGATTCCGAGACGACAACATCTCAGAGCAAGAAGACAGCGAGGACCTCTAGAACAACCATGGCATCCAACCAGTTTCTGCAGTCTTTGGTGGAACAATTCAACGCCCACTCCAAGTCTACAATTTTGCCGGTAAAAAAATGTTCTGAACTCAAGGATGAAAAACATTATATTATACATGCACTGAAGAAAATGGAAACTACTGTCGGCGAAGCAATCTGCTGCAGTCTCAGCGAAGCACCATATACTCCGGGGGATGAAGCAAAATTCCAAATTTACCTTCCGAAGAGATTTGTCCACCTACTACAAAATGAAGATCTACGCTCCATTCAATCGGGATGTCTCTACTTGGTGTCCCACGGATGCAGCGGCAGCAACTCCACCGAGCTTACCATCCACATCGCAGACAAGCAGCAGTGTTAAAAAATAAATAATTTTTTTTTCTTGTATCTGTTTGTATTTTTTAACTATATAATTTTTGTCATGTAATCTTGTTTGTACTGTTTTAAATAAAGATAGTAAAAAAAAAAAAAAACACACAAAAAAGACAACATATCAATATGTGAAACACAAAAAAAATTTTCACATATTGATATGTTGCCTTTTTTTTAAAGCTCTGGGGTGACCTTGACCTTTGACCTTTGCACAAATAAAAAAAAATATATTTTCAAAACAGAAATACGTGTGTGTGAGCGTGTGTGTGTGTGTGTGTGTGTGTGTGTGTGTGTTTTCCCCCACCATTTCGGGTTACCAGCATACAGACTGTAAAGAAGTTCAGTTTGATTGCAACTGTCAAACAATGAGCACCCTATTTGAGCTTTGTGTAAGAAAAATTATTCAAGATCAACAGCTATTTAGCCATACTTTACGTTCCAACGCTCCTCGGCAAATTAAAATTTTTATCAAACAGTACAAGCTAGACAACAGAGGTTACAACACTTTTGGGTGGTACAAGTTTAGTGATGGTACAAAATTTTGTCAAAATTGTGAAAGGGCTGCTGTATCTAACCCAGCACAATTCCTACAAGATGATGGATGTTTACAATTAGGCCATGTAGCTCCAGTTATGAGTTACGAAACACCTAAAGAACTTTGCACCATTTGTTCAATCAATATGTTTAGTTGGAAAAAATTTAACCACCTCCCATCAGACAGCGTGTAAAATCCTTCCCCCCACCACTATTTCATACTACCTTCAAACAACCATGCTAATATTCATTCCGCCTTTGGACATCATACGGAAAACATCAAGATGGCCCTGACTGTAAAATGTGCAAATTATGAAGAAGTATTTGTAAGAAATATGGAAGAATTAAACAATATTGTTCAAGAATTTAAATCACTAATCGAACAGGGATACCGATTGAACATGCAAATTTTTGCTTGCAACACAAAATGCCCTCATGTCCCCAGGGATGACGAGCCGCCTAGGTCACCATCATCAACTTCTTCAGCCTATTCCTCCAGATCATCCATGAAGACTCAAGCCAGTCCAAACTTGGAATATTTCTCCTGACTAATTTGTATCCTCTTTGTACTTCAATATGCATATTTTTGTATTGTAATAAAAGAATGATAAAATAAAAACAAAATAAAAAAAACCTATCTTGCTACAGTATTGTAGCAAGATAGAATTTTTTTAAAACACAAATTGGATGACCTTGAACATGTTCTAACATGTTCAGGTTTTCCCCTACCACTTTTCCTCTTGGAGACCTCAGATGCAGCACCAATGTGTTTCATTACATCTTCATCTTTTGAGCTGCAAACATGGATGTTCCACCACCAATATATGAGGCCGATGAAGCGGAAAGCCTGGGGAGGAGGAGATGCCAGCATATGGATCTAGTGGAGATGATGGAAAGAAGGATGGAAGAAAGACGGATCAGGAAGGACCATATGCTAACTCGCCTACGGCTCGATGGGGGCTCCGCCCCCATGCCCCCTCAGGGGTTGCCCAGAAATTCGTTAATTGTTGTTTAAGTCGCATATAATGAACAGAATACATATAAATATAAGAGTTTGTAAATGAGCAAAATAGCAAAATAAATGAGTTTGTCATTTATTTATAACATAAATTAACTCTCACGACTGCAGAAATAACCTAAATTTGAACTTATGCAACTAACTCAATCTAAGGAATAAAAATATATTCGCCTACGGCTCGTTTTCAGAGACTCTTTCCCCAAACTCCCACCCTAATTCCCCCGGATTCTATAAAGGTTAATGGAGTTGTGAATAAATTTATTATGTAGGTATTGTATAAGTATTTACTTAAAATTATAAAATACGTAAAAATAAATATATGAAAAAATTAAATGGATTAACTGCATAAAAATGTGCAGTAGATAATCGAAAACAATGAAAAATTCCATTAAAACAAAATAAT
This sequence comes from Neoaliturus tenellus, assembly GCA_030545055.2. Taxonomy (NCBI): domain Eukaryota; kingdom Metazoa; phylum Arthropoda; class Insecta; order Hemiptera; family Cicadellidae; genus Neoaliturus; species Neoaliturus tenellus. The sequence continues at coordinate 170,655,666 of CM061531.1, read as the reverse complement.
TGGAAATCTTAAGAAAGTGGATAAAACTTGCTAAAAACCCCTTTTATTTACAAAAATACTATTCAGTTACCATCCTTCAATTAGTTGTGTTGAAATTCCAGGGAATAACATAACGATCCAGTAATATTGAACATACAATGATAAATACATAATGTAATATTTGCATTCATTACAATTCCTTCATTTAAGTTTTTAATGGTGTTAACCTTTTAAATTTACCTAATTTCCTAAAAAATTACTGTCAAGGCAAATAAAAAAACTTCAAGCTTCTAAATACAATAATACAGTAGTTACTAACATACTAACAAAAGTATGTTAAATAATGGTTAAAATATTAAAATTACCATACACATCAAAGGACGTATGTTTTAGCCGTAGGACCAGGTCAGTAAATAACAATCAAAGTAAAACAATCAGTTGCTTGATATAGCAATTGGTTCCGACTCACAGTCAAAAGAAGAATACGTGATATTGAAATTCATCATGATAATTTTTAAGTTTGATAATTTAATTGATATTGGTACTGTGCAAGATATGTGCAAAGTGAAGGTTCTGAGTAAAATATTGTAGTTGTAAAATTACGTCTACATGGGGTAAAATTCCCCGCAAACATAAATAAACATTTAATTATGTTTAATTGTGTGGACTGGGGGGCAAAAATTCATGGAACCAAACTAGTAGTAACTTGAAAGATGTTCGCGGGGATTGCCTCAAATGTTATAAATAAATGCTAGAGTAGAAAAAAAAATGTCATATTTATTTTGGGTAAAAATGTTTGGTCGCTAAATTTTGAAATCAGATAGTTTTCTGGGGTAGGAAATAAAAAAGCTTTATACTGTACTGCCACCTTTTTAAATTAAACATTAACTTAGTACGCACCAAAAGATCAATCAATTGTGTAATCTGCTATTTTAGTTAAAATTTTTGTTGAATTGTAAAATTTAATTAGCATGCTATCAGGTAAAGTCAATGATGTACTTCCTAATGAGTTCGTTAGAAATTAAGTGCCATCCCAAATAAAGAACCAATTTTTGGGAGGACTATCGTGCAAATATGATACTGACTTACCGGGTGTCCCATACCAACCTTGCACCTCTTTTATAATTGTACAAAAAAAAACAAAAAAAATTGTGCCGTTGTATGTAAACATATTTTGCTCTGTTGATTGACACTGATTTCGATACAGAGGGGACCAGACGTAATTTTGAAGCAACTTTAAAATTTAATATTTTAAACCCTAATCATACTGATTTAGAATAATAAATAGCATGACATTATTTTTTTTAACTTGGGAAAATTTAACATATATTATGTCTGAACATTTTACATATAACAGAACTTACCAAACATGTAAATGTCTAAGCACCTCATTTAAAATAATATACCATCATAAAACATAGTTTTACTAAACATTTAAATACATGTTCATTAATCTCCGTCATGTTGTAAATTTATTAAAGAAAATTTTGGACCAAACTGACAATTTTAGTTGGAAACGTATTTAAAAGGGTAAGACATTTTTGTGCCGAGACATTTTTGCTTAACCTAAAATGCTCAGAGAAGAATGAGGAAAATCTAAATTTCAACCTCAAATATTCAATAAACTGCTAAAATTACGCGTACAAGATCAAATTGTAAAGTTTTCTTAAAAACCGTGTAAAACTAAAAAAAATTATTTAAAGTGAGGGTTTGTATTTGACATCAGTGACTTCCGGTCTGGAGAGGTAATTTCAGATACACCCTGTACATTGAAATTACTCTCGGTGGATAGACCGCTTTTCCTATAAAGGCACAATTGGTTAATGTTATAAAATTTCTTAAAAAGGGTGTTTCGGTAGTCCGCGACTCCCAGTATGTTGGCAATTTTCTCAATAATACAGGTCGGTAAGTTTAGTTCTCGCTTGGGAATCACTCTGTAGTAAGTGATATATAGGAGATCTACTTTACCGACATTTGACGAATTTCTGATACCCCGATGAGTGAGTGAGTGAGTGAGTTACACATTCGGGAGTATATAATTTAGACTCGCCTACGGCTCGATGGGGGCTCCGCCCCCATGCCCCCTTAGGGGTTGCCCTAAATTTGTAGAATAATTTAAGTCAAGTATGTAATAAGCTAGTTCCACGGAAGAGCTATACGTTGAAGACAGTAACAAAACGGTTTAATACACAAAATTCACAATCAATAGTAAAAAAAGCTTTGAAAAACTCCTATGAATCGGTTTTAGTACCCCTTCGTAATTAAAATTCGCTAACAAGATTTTAACTGCGAAATGATAATAATTTACGTAATATATGTAAATATTCTAGGTAAATATTTCTAGGTTATGCTGGATGTAGGGTTCACCCCCTAATTGGTTACCCCAATTCCATAATTACTATAAAAATTACTATAAAACTCTCATGCAATGAGGCTAGTTGAGGGCTCCACTCCAATACCACTCATTGTGTTCGCTGAATAACCTACGGCTCTTCGTTTAAATCCCCTTCTTAGTTCCCCTCATTTCAATATAAAAAATAAAAATAAAAAAATTGAGAGTTGTGAAATAATACTTAAATATGTATTATTCTAGGTATTACGATCAGAATTGTATGTGTAAAAAAAAATTGGAGATACTATTATGATAACTTATGACTGGAGTGTATTTCAGAAAGAATGGAAGTGGGGGAAAATATCTGTTTTGATGGAAGTAGGTTGTACCACAAAACAGGAAGGCAAAAGAACGATATTTGTAGTTTAATAAATATATTGGCATTCATTACAATTCCTTCATTTTAGTTTTTAATGGTGTAAAACTTTAAAATTTACCTAATTTCCTAAAATATTACTGTCAAGGCAAATAAAAAAAACTTCAAGCTTCTAAATACAATAATACAGTAGTTACTAACAAAAGTATGTTAAATAATGGTTAAAATATTAAAATTACCATACACATCAAAGGACGTATGTTTTAGCCGTAGGACCAGGTCAGTAAATAACAATCAAAGTAAAACAATCAGTTGCTTGATATAGCAATTCGTTCCGACTCACAGTCAAAAGAAGAATACGTGATATTGAAAATCATCATGATAATTTTTAAGTTTGATAATTTAATTGATATTGGTACTGTGCAAGATATGTCTATGTGCAAAGTGAAGGTTCTGAGTTAAATATTATAGTAGTTGTAAAATTACATCTACATAGGGTAAAATTCCCCGCAAAAATACATAAACATTTAATTATGTTTAATTGTGTGGACTGGGGGGCAAAAATTCATAGAACCAAACTTGTAGTAACTTGAAAGATGTTCGCGAAGATTGCCTCAGATGTTATAATTTGGCCGCTAGAGTAGAAAAAAATAATGTCATATTTATTTTGGGTAAAAATGTTTGGTCGCTAAATTTTGAAATCAGATAGTTTTCTGGGACAGGAAATAAAAAAGCTTTTTTTATTTTAAATGAAAATACTGTACTGCCACCTTCTTAAATTAAACATCAACTTAGTACGCACTAAAAGATAAATCAATTGTGTAATCTGCTATTTTAGTTAAAATTTTTGTTGAATTGTAAAATTTAAATTAGCATGCTATCAGGTAAAGTCAATGATGTACTTCCTAATGAGTTCGTTAGAAATTAAGTGTCATCCCAAATAAAGAACCAATTTTTGGGAAGAGTATCGTGCAAATATGATACTGTCTTACCGGGTGTCCCATACCAACCTTGCACCTCTTTAAAATTGTACAAAAAAAAACAAAAACAAACAAATAGTGCCGTTGTAGGTAAACATATTTTGCTCTGTTGATTGAAACTGATTTCAATACAGAGGGGACCAGACGTTATTTTGAAGCAACTTTAAAATTTAATATTTAAAAACCCTAATCATACTGATTTAGAATAATAAATAGCATGACATTATTTTTTTAACTGGGGGAAATTTAACATATATTATGTCTGAACATTTTACATATAACAGAACTTACCAAACATGTAAATGTCTAAGAACCTCATTTAAAATAATATGCCATCATAAAACATCAATTATCACGTGATTAGTTTTACTAAACATTTAAATACATGTTCATTAATCTCCGTCATGTTGTAAATTTAATAAAAAAACATTTTGGACCAAACTGACAATTTTGTTGGAAACGTATTTAAAAGAGTCTACGACATTTTTGTGCCTAGACATTTTTGCTTAAAATCTAAATTTCAACCTCAAATATTCAATAAACTGCTAAAATTACGCGTACAAGATCAAATTGTAAAGTTTTCTTAAAAACCGTGTAAAACTAAAAAAATTATTTAAAGTGAGAGTTTGTATTTGACATCAGTGACTTCCGGTCTGGAGAGGTAATTTCAGATACACCCTGTACATTAAAATTACTCTCGGTGAATAGACCGCTTTTCCTATAAAGGCACAATTGGTTAATGTTATAAAATTTCTTAAAAAGGGTGTTTCTGTAATCCGCGACTTCCAGTATGTTGGCAATTTTCTCAGTAATACAGGTCGGTAAGTTTAGTTCTCGCTTGGGAGTCACTCTGTAGTAAGTGATATATAGGAGATCTACTTTACCGACATTTGACGAATTTCTGATACCCCGATGAGTGAGTGAGTGAGTGAGTTACACATTTGGGAGTATATAATTTAGATTCAGAGAATTTTAAAATTAGATCTCTTCATAATCTTGGCCTTATTGATTGCAATCTTCTTCTACTTGGTATACGCAGTTGTATACTGCCTAAGATGCATCGAGTGTTCAGATAAAGCAGCCAAATTGCCAGTTTTCAACACTACTCTGTAAATAAAATTTTCTTTTTTAAAACTCCAAATGGTTGACCTTGAACATGTCTCAACCTGTCTGGTTGTATCAATTACCCCCACCACCACAATTCCAAAATACCAATCCTGCAAGCAAGACTTGCTTCATTTCCAACTCAGCTACGCTAGAGGTTACACAACACAATGAAGTGGGAATTACTTGATGACAACCTTCAATACCTAAAAGAAATTTATGAAAAATTGCACATGCGGCTACTTCAAAATCCAGGGATGGTAATTAAAATGGAATTGGAATACGACTGTCCAACCATCGACGACAGTATGGATGAAGCAGAAGGGGTAGTCCAAAATACACAAGGAACATGTTGCTGTGAAGAAAATTCTTCGACAACATCAAGCACAAGTCCGGACAGCACATATGGGGATGAAGGAGGATTTTTGTAAATAAAATTTTAAAGACAATTTTTTTTAAAAACTTCAAATGGTTGACCTTGAACACGTTTGAACATGTTGAAGAGTGTAGGTAAAAAATTATTTTTTTATACCTAGTCATGAAGAACTAACTCGGTTGTAAGGTTTGCAAAAAAAAAATTTTTTTTTTTATTTCATCTGACCACTTTACCCCCACCACCTCTTTATCCCCACCACTCGACCGAGTACCTGAGATACACGGAGCAACTTGCTCAGTTGCTGTTCAACTCTTGTGGTGTGCACATCTCACTTTTTGCACTCAATTTACTTATATTGAGTTTAAATTTAAATATTTAGCCAAATATCAAACATTTCTTAATTTTTCGGCAAAGTTTCAAATGACAAAAAAAATTTTTTTTTCTTCACTTTTGGTTTGATTGAAATTTCACAAGTTCCAAGATCAACTGAGAAAGAATAAAAAATAAATATTTCTCAGGAAATATTTCCAATCCGAGTTACGGAGGTCCGGTAAAGGACCGGCTGGGACGAGTTGTTTGTAAAAAAATAAATTTTTATTCCTTCTGACCACTTTACCCCCACCACCTCCTTATCCCCACCACTGGGCCGGGTACCTGGGATACCGTCTGTGTCCAAGTCAGTACGTCTTCGGACGCGGTGCTGTTCGGATCGCGTGTCGTTTGTCGCACTGTCGGGTGTTTGAAGAAATTATTCTTCGGCTCTCAGTCTCGGTGGGTAAGTAAAATATAAAAATTATTTTTTTTTTTTAAGTGGGGTTGCTGGTATGGGTCAATGACCCCTGACGGATATATTAGGTCAAGAGTCTGATCGCTAGGGAATAAAAAAAATATTTTTTTTGCACTTTTGTGATTCCTCGAGAAATTTCAATTTCTCAGCAAAATTTGAGGAATCGCAAAAGTGCAAAAAAAATTTTTTTTTGTATTCTTGCGTGATCTTGACCTAATTAACGTCAGTGACGTCATCATGATGACGTCAGCGGTAATGACGTCACCATGACGTCATAGGTGTGACGTCATGTGACGTCATATGACATAATTAGTGACGTCATTCGTGACGTCATTGATGACGTCATCACTGCTGACGTCATCGTGATGACGTCATGTCCCAGCAGCCCTACTTTGCCACTACTATTTTTATTTGTACTAACATCTGGAAACACCTCAAATACATGATAAACAAATTTTTATCAAAAACGTTTATAGGTGGTATGATGAAATGTGCTTTTCACTAAGTGGGTTTGAATTACCCACTGCTTTACCCAGGTTTTCAGTACCAGCGTGTTGGTGCGAAATGATGCAAAATGATGTTGTCTATAAAATTGCTACGAGTTTGAGGTTGTCAGTTGTATTCTCTGCAAGAGTCAAGAAATGGCGTTATAAAACACTACTCAATTGAATGAAGGAAATGGGAAAATATATCACGTTACTTTCTCTTTATCTCTACTCCACAGCAAATTTTATTATATTTAATAATAACGACCGCGATGATAAAAAAAACTTGGAATGAATAATTAGTGAGATTAAACTTTGTAATAAACTCGTTACAACGAACAAAGCTGACATTATATGTTGAGAAGTATCAGCCTGACATTTAATTAAAATTGTATTACTGTTACTTTCGTTATATTTACAGTTGGTTCTACTCCACTAATAATAATAATCGTATGGCTTTTAGTGTAGGGAGATCAGAAATTAACGGATAGTTCTCTTCGCCTGAAAGGCCTGACTTTTTTGTTTTCTATGCAGGTGGACCAACGGCTTAACGTAACTTCCGAACCACGGGAGCGGCCGAACGATCTTTTTGTCACCGAGCCGGGATTTGAACCCGGGCCCGCTGGGTGATAACCCAGAGCTCTACCACTGAGCCATGACCGCTGCCTCTACTCCACTAAAAGATTACAACTGAGAAATGTAAAAGGTAACATAACTACATAATTTTAATTTATTAAAAACTCTAAAGAAATCATTTAAAAATGCAAGGCACTTAAGCTAAAATTATTTGCTATTAAATTTATCAAGAGGATGTTGGTCTGTTTGCCTCCAAGGTTCTCTTTGTGTGGGTATATCCAGCAAGACTTACTATATTTTATTTATACACTACATAGAGGTACTTTTACTCATAAAACTGAGGTAGTAATAAAGAAGTTTCAACCGTACATGCAAACTTGTAGAGAGTTGTGGAAGATGTTTAAATTGAACCCTTGTTTTGCAACTCAATCTCTTCCCAATAGCCTGTCCTGGTTTGTGTTTGAGTTTCAATTTCTTCTTTAGTAACATTGCTTGGAATTGTATTGTCGAAGTTAACAAACTCGATTCTACGTGAGACTTTTTTTATGATGATTCGGTTGAAGAGAACAAACGATTACGTATCAAGGAACCAGTCTGATAAATATATGTACAATAGCTTAAGAACTATTTCTTGAGGAATTCTTAACACATTAACATTCTAAAGTAGATTCGAAGTATCAAGATTTCTAAGCATCTACCGTGGAATCAACAGTAATAGAGTAATACATTGAGCTTTTTTACAATTCCAAGAGTGTAACTTAATCGGATGGATCTAGTCAGATTTCGATTTGTTTGGATAAAATATACATCTCAAAGCTTTTTAGAAGTTTATATGTAATATACCTGTATGAGCATTAGCCCGTGGTCAAAGATAAACCATACTATTCATCTATTATTCCAATCAAAATTTAAAACAGGGGTTGGGGCAAATATCAACGCGTTTTGGAAATTAACAATTCACCAGTACTTAATCACCAGCCAGCGATGAGCATCAGGTGCAGATAGTGACAAATGTCAGTAGGACTGTCAAAATGCAGCTGAGGAATTCGACCTCACGGCTGCGCTCGCTCATTACTCATCAATCTGTCACGCGAAAGCCGGATCTGACAGTCAGCGATGTGTTGGCGGACAGCCGAGCCGGGGCCAGCGGAATGACCGATGCAAACGTAGGCCCGTGACAACTCAAGTACTACGTGAATGCAGAGCGCTTATATGACTAAATGATGCAAATAAGTTTAAGTTAAGTAAAAAAATAATACCACACCTTAAAAACGTTCATTATACAAAATCGTTAATAATACTTGATACTTGGATTACGTCCCATCAATAAGTTCTCTAGCCTTCGATATTCTTCACCCGTTGTGTAATAACATTCGTAATTCGACTATGACCACTAACCTATTAACTTTAATAACTTACAAAATACTTTATTTTTGTATGTTGTAATATTATATTTATAACTTTTTATTCTGGCAACATTTTTTATTTTGCATAAACGTACAAGTTTTTATTCATTACTTGTTGCAATTAAGACCTTTAAAAAACTGTCAAAATTAAATTAGAGATAATTTTTCTCCTTACAAATATTAAGGTAACTTTAAGGTAAAATATTGAGGTAACTCTTGCCTGTAACTTTGTAAAAAAAATAACATGGATTCTTAACTTCCCCCAATTAACTTTTAATATATGACCAAAAGTATGAATAGAATGTAAACTAAACATCATTCGGAAAAATACAGACCATTTCTCAGGATTAAGCCGAATGCCATCACGATCGGTGGCTATTTCTTGGCTCAGTGAGCTGAAATAAAATACTACTCAGTATGTATGCCTCGAGTCCAGCGCTATCCTTCTTCAAAGCTTTAAGTTCGAATTAATATCAGTTCTTTACAGGAAGTTACAACCTTTAAATATTAAAAGTAACCTAGACCGAGTATAAACCTCAATGACTCATAGAATATTGTAGTTGTTGTGGTATTATCACTAATTAATCTGATAAAATATTAGTGTCATAAAGATTAATATACAAATTGTTTTAATATTAATCATAATAACATATATTACATAAATATTATAGCAATATATCGTAAAATATAATTATCTTGTAGAAAAACCATTGGACAGTGTAAGGTAACTTATAAGATTATGTCCAACAATTTTAGTTTGAAAAAGAGTATTTCAATTTTCATAAATAATTGAATGAGATGTAACGAAAGAATAAACTGAAACATAAACCAGAAGAGGTTATGGGAAAGACATTGAGTAGCAAACTATATGTTCTATTAGAACATCTCAAAGATTTCTAGAAAGTTGTATGTAAGGGTGTATTTTTTTCTAATTTATCAATAACTGTATGAGGTCTTTTGTAAATATTTACTGATATGGAGTGAGTTTCAACTGACGGCCTTAACTTCTCCAGTGTTTTCTACTCATTAAAAGGAACAAAACGTCCTCGTGAACTCTAGTCCAATTCCGATTTGTTTGGCCGTTATCGACCATTGTGCATATTATTAAAGTTCTTAGATATTTCCCCACGTTATAAAACTGAAATCCGTTAACCTTGAGAATAACCACTGTAAAAAGGGTTAAATTTGCTACAAAAGTAAAGTTACATGGATCAAAATTTCACTGCATACATTGGTTTCTGGCAGATATGAAATTAAAATTATGTTATATTTTTTCTTTCCTTTTAGTACCTAAGATATGTGAAGTTTTTTATTTTCTGCTCTAATGTTTTGTTGCACAAAAATTATAGTAAGCAAATATATTTTACAAATAAACATCAATAATGTTATTTCAAATTAACGACGTTTCGGAATCCGGAACCTGATCCCGTCTTCATGTGGAAGAAGTAAATAGACATATCAAAATTCGTAAAAAGACACTAGGTGTTCCTTGACACAAAAAAATAAAATACTGATAAATAATGCATATAGCTTAAACATAAAAATGCGAAATCAGTCAGAATGAAGCACAAAAACACTGTTTATGTTTAATAAATAATAACATACATCACCATCACCAACAATGAACTTTCAACAACATTCATAATAATACACAATATTTTTCTTGATCTACCTTATTAAATTTAAACTAAAATTGTAATGGCCTATCGTGCATTGTCTACCTTAAATAAGTGTAATCGTGTTTTAAACAGAACTGTCTAACTACTGAAGATCACCTTACAGTTCGTAGAGTTGTTATTTTAACACAAGAAATGTTCGCAAATCCGCCCACGGCATAAATCAGACAGAGAGTCTTCCTTTGTAGCTCTGACTGAGACTCACGCTTTGTTAAACCTGCGTAATATACATCCACGCCACGCTAAATAAACAGCACACTAATGTTGCAGGAGTTAGACCAACGGCTGGATTTCAAGAATCTTTCGACAAGGATTAGATATTATAAGTGAAAAATATTTTTCCTGCCAAAACAAAGGATATATTGATTTATTTCACTTTTATTATAAAATAAGGTCAATTACAGGTCTGTACCCTTTTTTTACTCTATGCCGGCAAAATCAGCCAGTGCAGACCAACTCCTCATCTTCAAGCTTGGGTAGGTTGGTGATCTAGTGGCAACAGAATTTGGAATAGTGAAGCCGTGTCGCAGGTAATAATCCGCATTCTGCCGAAATGTTTTATCAGTACCATTCACTGTGCTGTAGCGGCTCATCCCCTTACTTTAGAATTTTCCAGGCACAGCTCAATAATCTATGTGGACAGGGTAAAGTAAAGCAAAAAACAAACAAAACTCTAAAGAAACCCCAGAGTCGCCGATATATGGGAATCCACAACCTTAATCGACATTAAACTTTCCCCCTGGTCTTTCTCCGCCCTCTCCTCACAACGAACTTGCTGTAAACGCTCTCCACTGCCTCAAATTATAATCATTAATCTCTTAAATTCCCTCTTTCGGTCAATCTCCACTGGTTGGCAACACAAGCGTCGGACTTAGATTGGCGATAAATGTGTTCTTCGTTATTCGTTATGTTCTTGGGAGGATGAAATGAACACAGTATCATTCCCTATTAGAGTGAAAACCGGATAAGATTATTCATGTACGTTCAATACCATTAATGTATTATTTTAACTGGTATTTGACTAAAGCTCTAAATTAATTGAAAAAAAAGTTGAAAATTGAAAGTTCTATGTTGAAAATTAATTGGAAATCTAAAAGGATCACTTACTTGCTTTGCTGTTGATACTGCCTTGTGCTATGCACGCCAAAGTGAAAATGATTTATTTAATGACATGCAAAACGATTTAGATAAACTTAAAATGTGGTTTACCATAAACAAATTGGCCTTGAGCTCAAAAACAAAATATATACGGTTTTCTTTCAAAGACAAGGAATTTCTTAATAGAGTGCTTTGTTTTAAATGTTTGAATTGTTTAAATGATGTTTTTACTGCAAAATGCAGTGATTGCGTTTTAATTGAAGAAGTTGAAACTATTAAATATTTAGGTTTAATTTTAGATAAACACTGTTCTTGGAAAGCTCATGTAAAATCAGTAAAGACATATTCAAATATGGCATTGCGAAAATTTTATATGCTTAAGTACATGTGTCCAATATCCGTACTGCGAACCATTTATTTTGCAATCGTAAATAGTAAACTACAGTATGGTATAAGTTGCTGGGGTGGCATTTATGCCAGCACCATTAATCCGATAGTAATTGCTCAAAAAAATATAGTAAGGCAAATTTCTAAGTTCAGCAGATTTGAACATTCTTTTCCTTTTTTTAAGGAGTTGGATATATTACCTTTGAGACACCTTTATATGTTTCGAGTTCTACGGATGTTTTTTGTGAGAGGTGGTCAAAATATTTCTAATTCTTATGTTTTCTCTCAGAGGCTAAAGCTACTAAATCGAGTTGCACTTCCACATCCAAATTTTGAAGCCTATAAGAGATTTTTTACTTATATGGTTTGTAAACTATTTAATAAGATTCCTTTTTATATTAGTGGTGCCACTAGTCTCACCAAATTTTCAAAAGAACTAAAACAATGGCTGTTAACTTTTAATACTGACCAAATTGAAGATTTTATTAAATAAAATAAAAACTCAATTGTTTGTTCATAATTACTGTAGTATATAAATGTTTAATTATACTGTTGAGCACCTGTCCTCTGCAATTCGTTGATATTTCTATTTAAATAAGTAATGAAAGTACCTCAATGCAGCTTAGGCTAATGAGGTGCTATGCCATTTTATTTATATGTAAGTCTTTGTAAACTTAGTGCTTTTAAGTTTTATTTTATATAGGTGTACTAGGTATCATTGTACTCTATATGTAATCTTTTGATGTTTTAATCAGGCCTATGTACAAAGACTGTAAAAATTTGTATGAAATCTTTTTGGCAATAAAGATATTTCTGATTCTGAATTTCTTTATTCATGGATTCTAATTCGTTTAAACTATGAATTTATATTTCAATGACGTAACCGAAGAAAACGTTAATGAAGTATTAGTTTGAAAATTCTGATTAAGTACTGAAAACGTTTTGGTTTCACATTAAACTCATTCGTGGAGTTGATTGCCTGTGTCATATGCATGAAAGATGAGACAAAATTGCATTTACATAAGCGATGAAGTGCGTTTAGAATATTGATAAGCTATCAATACTGCAATTTAGGAGGAATTCGATGGGTTTGCCATTACGGATTAAAATAATTTCAAATAATCTTGAGCACAATTTACATGAAAATCAAATCTACGTTAACGTCAAATAAGAGTAACGTAAAATAGAGAAATGCATCTACGCTATATTTTATTCAACAGGCATCTTGTAATATGAATGTATCTATTTAAATAAATAATATCGAATTTAATTATAGAAGATAATAGATGTGGCTATAACACGTTTTTGTCATCTATTTTGCACATGTGCCTTTTTAATGCAAACTTATTACTCTTGTAAAGTAATAAGTCTATTTTATGTGTTCAACTACCTGAACCTACCTGTGCCACCTTCAGGTCCAACTTCAGGTCCAAGCATATGCCAGGAAAACAAAAAAAAATCTTTGTAGTCATAGTAGTATCAGTCACATACTATAAGCTAAATTGCCAAGCTCACAAGTCTTTTTTTCTTCCAAAGGCCCACTCGCCTCTACATCGAGCTCAATCGCCTTTCAGGATGTAGGCCTAAGGACGCTGCACTCTGTTTTGAGTTTGTAGAAACTGTAAACGTTGATTTTACCTCTACGGTCAAAAGCTGATTTCATCATTGTTTATAGTTCTTAGGTTTTAAAATTTAATCGCAAATCTACCAATTGCTTAGATTTTTTAACATTTTACTTTACTCTTATTCAACTGCCGTAATAGTCATGATCGCCAATATAAACTATTTTAAACGGATAGAATAGTTTTGCTATAGTATCATTCGGTAGTTCATTTACTGGCTCAAATGGTAAAAGGCCTCATGTTTATATTGGAGCACATGACAGTGTTTATATTGATTCGTGCTTTGGCAGTTGAGTCAGCTGTTTACAGCAATTCGTTCGTTTTTATTTTTAACTCCATCAGACCAATGTTAATTTTTTAGAATTTAACTCAAGATCATAATGAAATAAGATTTTTGATAGCTTAGAGGCTTATATAAACGTTGTTTTTATCACAGAACTAAGTTATTAGCAAAGTTTGAAAAAAAATCTATCGAGCCGTTTTCGAGATCTGTGTGCATACATAAATACATACATAAAAATATACCTTACTCGTATTAGAGTATAATAAGTACCTGGGGGCCGAGCACTTACTCGGTATACTCAAACATAAATATTCTTTATAATAATATCCGTTACAGACAGTGCGGTCAAATGCCCAGTACAAAAAAGGTTATTTCTTATTCGAGATCGTTCAACCGCTCATTCGCTGTCACGACGTGATCGTTAGCTTCGATCACTCGTCTTTCAGACTGTTTCAATTTAGGCTTACAGGTGTATCTATATTTATTAAATATATATATATATATATATATATATATATATAGGATCTGTATATTTATTAAAACACACGTTGAATCTGTAACTCGTGGATTACAATTATATAGTCAACAGCAGTTTTCACAATTCTTACTCATGCTTTTGTTTTTAAATCATTGAAATATTACTCCAAAAGTTGTTGTTTTATACTTTTATATGACTTTTATTTATCTAATAATTCATAATCAGTTGAATGAGGTGAAATTAAAAAAATATAAATTATTTTTATCATACAGTAGTTCTATTTTGTAATTTAGTAACTGGCTGTCATGCAAAACCACATGTTTATACTGGAACATGTGGAACATATATATATATATATATATATATATATATATATATATATATATATATATATATATATATATATATACTGGAACACGTGGTCTACAATCTGACAGTTGAGTCAGCTGATTTAATTATTCCTTTGTTTTGATTTTTAACTCCATAAGACCAATGTAAAATGTTTAGAAATTTCAATTAAAGATTATGAAGAAATAAGATTTTCCTGGCATTGAGAACTGTATTTCTATTCCAGAACTGAGTTATTTACAAAGTTTAGAGAAAATCGTTCGAGTCCTTTTTGAGATCCGTGTGCATACATACATACGTACATACAAATATACTTTACTCGTATTATAATATAGAATAAGATAACATTGAATGATGATATCAGTGAATATTATTATTTTTATGTAAATAAACATTACTTATGAATAACTTAAGTGTTCATTTTGTATCCTTCGTGTTTAGCTACGTTCAAAAAATCCTATTTGTATTTTTTTTTATTAGGATTACAAAGTCACTAGAACTCATTTCGGTTTAAAACAGTTATTTTGCCACATGTGTCCGTCTGGGCTTTAAATTAAGATCCTAAACTGTGATAAGAGTAAAGTTTATTTTAATGAACAGTCTGCATGTATATATGCACTTACTTGAGTGTTATAGTGAAACCATTTTAATACGCGTAGTAACAAATATTTTTGCTTCTTTGTTCTTTGTAATACATAAATCACTGTAAACGCGTCCATTATTGGGCCGAACTGGCACCTACAGTTGCTATTCCGTAACCAATAAATCCCGGTGTTTACTCTAACTGGTATTAATGTTGGTCGGGGGAGGCGTAGTTTATTCCATTGGTCGGTTTAAGGGACCTTTATCAAGATTAATTTCACTCCAAAATTTACAGCAGGTTTTTTTTAAATAGCTCGAGTAACAAACCTGAATCCTGAAGATTTTATTCATATTTATGGTGTTTAAAACTATCAAAAGTAATTTTTAAGATAAAATTGTATTTAAGTGTTATAAAAAAATGCACGTGTCCAACAGTGGTATACCAGGAGAATGTGTGTGAGCTTTCTTTTAGTCAACATGACATTTCTGGTATATACTCAATACTCCCCCTAAAAAACGTATTTGAAAAATGTCGTGAATAAAGTTTCATTAGCACGTCATATTATATATTTTAGAGGGCTTCGAATTCAAATAAATAAGCCGCAAGGCCGATGTCAAAAGGTGCAACATTTCAGAAGTGTAGTTACAAATTCCAGCTGTATGATTTTAATTATACATTTGACCACATGCCACTTCCTGTTAACTTCTATATTTGACGTCTGATTTGCGGCGTGTTACCTGCTGTATGACAGTTCTGGAGTATTCTTATGGGCTGTTCCTTACATGGTTAATGTGGTTATTATGTGCATAAGTCATTGTTATGTGCACAATGTGTCGGTTACTGTAATCACTAGTATTGAGTGAACTTTCATTTGACTTCCATTGTTAATTTTTGATCTGTATAAATATTGCATTTTTACAGTAGGTGTTAGTGGCTACCCTCGGATTGTATTGCAATAGGGTTTGACATATCAATAATATTTATATTACTTAATTGATATCAAACTCAAGTTTTGGGACCATAGAAGTATAACTATTTTTAGTTCTATGGTTTGGACTAGATACTGTTCTCTTTTGCTGAACCAAAAAGATAACATTTTATGGAGTCGGTTTAGATCAAATCCAATAAAAGAGAATGTACGATGAACTTAAATATTTAATTATTTTTATGGATTTATCGGTAAACAGTTTATTGCTTTACGAAGCTGAATTCTTCACCCATGGATTACTTTTTACCTCTTTTGTATTAGTAACCATTCAAGCAACATAACCTATCTAATACCATATATTTGTCTATTTATTTTGGTTAGTTGATAAAAAGGTAGAGGTTTGCTTTGTATAATCAAATATCTTCTATAGTCGTCTGGTTACACAGTTTTTTAATCACAATCATCAACAATAATCTGAAACAAGGTAATTCTTAATTTATAATTTTCCTTCTTAATAATGAAATTTAAAAAAATAATCCGGAAATCCTGAATGTTAAATATTTTTTAAGTTTTATTGATTTAAAATCTGTAAAAAATTTATCACTAATCATAAATAATAATACTTATGATTATATTATGACAGAAATCTAAAACCCGATACCAAATTAATAAATCTATTCAAGGATTTCTAATTTACTGGATATAATTATTATTTTTTTTTTAACAAAGGTGAAAGGACTATTCTGGGATGTATAAAAAAACGTACTCATAGAAGAAATTATTTTTAAATGTCAACCGAAAAATCAGACTTGAGCTAACACTTTAATTTATAATCAGAGTGGTTTATATTTTGTTGTAATTTCTAAGACCAATTTAGTTCTCAGTTAACAGCTACCGTTTAAATAATTGTCGTTTGTTTTATAAAAACGAGTCAGCCGTTTGTGGTATGATACTCTTTATTGATCTTCAAGCAAATATCAATCCGTGTCTATTTGGATTCTTTTAAAGAAAATCGACTA